>JAJSOF020000017.1:11431046-12031046 GCA_025594305.2 Periplaneta americana | reverse complement strand
GACCACACCACCTCATTCTAGTGCCGAGGTCATGGAAAGCATGGGACTCTAACTCCATGCCCCCCCATGTGCCTTCATGGCATGTTACGGGGATACCTTTACCTTTACCTATATGTAATTATATTGCTTTGTTTCGAAAATGTAAGAATTCACGGTCTCCTAGATGTACGGCTGCCATAGGATCAATGAATGTGTTTTTTCTTCCTACTGAAAAATTTTATATTTTGCACATAGGAGTTATTGCAGGAACAACAATAATATTTAATAATTTGATTTCTTTCAGAGTAGTTTAATGAATTGATTTTATCTTAATATGTTGAACAGTGATTGCATTCAAATATCCAAATAATTGTATTTTTACTTCATAAATGATTGTCCTAAGTAATTTATGTTTACATTTCTAATGTAATCAGAATAACTGGTAACTTATACAAGTTTCAATAACGGTATTTCACATTATTATTAATATTATTATTATTACTATTATTTATGCACTTGTATTAATTGTTTATGTGGTTGAGTGTAAGAGAAGGCCTTAAGGCCTTAACTCTGCCGGGTAAAACAAAATATATTATCATTATTATTATTATTATTATTATTATTATTATTATTATATTTATGCACATATATTAATTCTAGATATGGTTTAATGTAAGAGAAGGCCTTAAGGCCTTAACTCTGCCGGGTAAAATAAAATAAATTATTATTATTTATGCACTTGTATTAATTCTAGGTATGGTCGAGTGTAAGAGAAGGCCTTTAGGCCTTAACTCTACTAGGTAAAATAAAATAAATTATTATTATTATTATTATTATTATTATTATTATTAATGCACTTGTATTAATTATTGTAGATATGGTTGAGTGTAAGAGAAGGCCTTAAGGTCTTAACTCTGTCAGGTAAAATAAAATGAATTATTATTATTATTATTATTATTATTATTATTATTATTATTATTATTACTATTATTAAGAGAACTGAATTCACTGTCAACTCTGTCTATTATGTACGAATAGTAAGGTTTTTAAACTACAAGATCACTGAAAGAATGAATATTAGAACATATTCTTTATATTATATCATGGACTTATTGCAAAAAATCCGTTAAGTGTTAATTTATCAAGTTTTGGAAAAAGAGGGGGCATTTTAAATTTCTTTATTACAAGAGCAAGAAATAATCCACAATTAATCGGTACTGAAATAGTTTTGGTACATGACATTCACGGAGACATTAATCAATTTACACCCGTCAAGGAAAAATGGCACATTAATTACATACAAATGAGCCCCGTTTATGAAAAAACAATTAAATTATGTACTAATTCGTGTTCCCATTAACATTTTATTAAGAAAAAAACAACATTAAAATTCTGGATCAACTGAAATCAAATTAAAATCATTAGATTTACTGTAGTTCTTTGAACATAAAAGTACATGTCCACTTTGTTTCCGAAATCTAATCATAAACTAAGTTTGAATTTAAAATATGGCAATTTTCCGGGTCAATGTAAATACTTTTCTACAAGATTAAAGCGACTTTCAAAATTTCGAGTTGGCAATAAACTTCACCGTAGAACAATATACAGGAGCATACCCACCTTCTTGGCAGATGACCGCAATCGACGTGAAGATGGATTCAATCATCGTCACAGGCTCTGCTTGCTTCGAATTCAACAGCCTATCCTCTGCGTTTTGGCTGACATACATGGCGACGGTGAAGATGATCATGATGACGAAGTAGGCCAGCCACACGGCGCGGCTGAAGGGCAGCGTGTAGATGTTGGATATTTCCGACAGGGAAGGCTCCAGGAACATAAATGTTCCTCTGGAAAAATATGTCTGATTTTTTCTTTTTTCATTTTCTCAATCTCTGGCTATGTTTCCAGTTAATTCACAGTTAAGTCATGTGACATTGTATCACAGTCTACTATAAACAGTCGCGAAGCTCAATATGTAGTAAAAATGCAAACATGGGTAGTTGCCCACCACTAGGATCGCTACTATCGCCTCATCATCACAGATCTCTCCTAGCAGACGACAAAATATGTTACACTTTCGTTGTCGGGTTCTTTTGGAAAAATTAACACCTTCCTTCCATTATTGAAATATTAAATGGATAAAGTTCATTTATTATTTTAATTAAGTATATTAAATTCTGCCATAAACTCGAAGATACCTGCAAGAAATAGGTTAATATTGTTTTGTTTGTGCAAAACGAACTGAAATTTACTATAATCGCTTCACTCATTCAAGATTACAGCGATAATGAACTATGAAACCAATAAATATTAATTTGCATTTCCTTTACAACAATAATATAATAACAATAATAATGGAAATATGAATTAATGGGAGTAACTTACGTGTACCTGTACTTGTAGTGTAGGCTTACGTAGTTAACAAAGTGGGATGAGTTAACAAAGCAATAATAATCACACCAGAATTGGAAATAAAACGTGATCAATAAATTTTATTGTAACAGGCTTACTTTTTCTACGTCTCTAGTAAAGCAACAAATAAAAATAGCAACAAAATTAACAGCTACAATTAAAAACATATCCTTTGAAAAAAAAAAAAAGTAGGCCTAAGTTGTCTGAAAATTTACAATTATTCAAGGAATCAGCTGATACAGACGTAGAATTAGTGCAAAGCTTTTGTTTCTCAGCTGCAGGTAATACCAGAACAGGTTTATTTGAAACACCAAATGAAGTTCGAACTGAATTCCAGATTAATTTATTTTTGTTTTCATTCATAAATTGTGTGTTTTCAAATGAAGAGAGCAAAACTTTATATTATTATAAAGATATGCTTCATTCTTTGTCATTAGATCTTCCCTCCTGCTGTTTATTAACCAATTTTTGCATCTAGAAGTAAAATAAGAAATAGATGTTAGGATTTTTCTTCACAAGCATCAATGCGAAATACGCAACGACCTAGCACTCGATGGAAATACGACACAGTCGACTCTAAATCCAAAGTCGACAGTGGACAGTCTATTGTTTCTAGTTGCTAACCGCTTGGAGCGCTTTATCGCGAGATTTGCAAAAAATCACCTCAAGCTTCGCGACTGTATATAGTAGACTGTGATTGTATGATATGAATAGCCTACAGGGCGACCCATATTTATGTCCAACTTTTTATTCGTTTATCACAAGTAAATGAATTAACATGACAGGATCAAAGTAGCGTGAACTAACAGTCCAGTCATTAGGGTTGCTTAAGATTCCAGCAATATTAAAATTCGATGTGAGCACCAGCATTTGCTGCACATTTTTCCAGACGTGGCTGAACGTTCCGTACTGCTCTCACAAGCATTTCATTTGGCACCAGGCCACACTCACCTCGTCTGATCATAGAAAGTGTCGCAAACTCCATTCTGATATCACAGTCCTCACATGACAGTGTGGCTTCCATGGCCGCCAATTCATTTCCTTTAGCAACCGCTGCAGGGACCCATAGGACCAGTGGCGGCTTCTCAAGGGGGTTGCAGGTTTGTACACCCCCAGTAATGTTCCTAATCTCCCGGCTTTGTTACTATTAAAAAAATATAATTTTATTTTACAATTTTCATTCATGACTATCTGCAGCTGGTGTCTTGTTTTGTACGTCTGCAGGAGCCTCCGAGTCTCTTGGTTTGCAAAGATGTTGAAAACCTATGAAAGGTAGTTTATAGAGATGTTCGGATAATCCGGGGACAGGGGGGATTAGAGGCGTGGTCTACTGCTATCCCCATTGAGAACGGTTTGTCGCACTCCCTGACATGGACACCAACGTCAGTGCAGAAGAAATTGAATTCACTGGGAAAGTATCTGTTTCAACTAGACGTTTGTCCGAAGTAATAAGCATGAAAAATGTATTCATTCGGCTTGTGCAACGAACAGTCGCATATTTCGCACATTACTTTCTCAATCTGCATGCACACAAACGGCACAATACATAAAGAAGCTTGTATTTTGCTTTAAAGTTCTAAGAGTTGTCGTTCTGACAATAAGTACTGCTATCTCCCGACAGTCTACGAAAGCTGCATTTAAATTTTTTGAACGAAAACGTTGCACTTCGTACTTAGTAGTATTCTGATTACGATTCTGTGCTCAAATGTTTTTCATGAGGGTAAATCGCAATATAGAGAGCTCCGATCACGACCCCTTCCACTTTTGGACATCTTTCTATAAATAGGTATGCTTGTACTTAGTCATTTTACTTATTAATTGCATATAAATTAGCTTCATATGTATACGCTCTAAGGTATACACGGTTTTAAACTTTAAAGTAAAGTATGTTTAACTTCTCTTCGATATCCATTGTGCACCACCTTATTTTCAAACCACCAGCCGCCACTGCATAGGATGCACCAGATTCCCGCTGGTACTGTCGAATGGATTTCTTAGGACTTCTCTGGAAGGCCTCAGTAGCGGCTGCTTTGGCCTCCTCTGTGATCACTGTTTTTGGTCGGCCAGCACCCTTCTGTTGCGTAACTGAGCCAGTGCGAATCAAGTTGGCGTGAAGTCTCTTGATGGTCTTGTAGTCCAGCTTCGCATTTCACCATTCTCCACCATCTCTGCACCATAATTGGGGACTGCCACACCTCCATTCGAACAGCAAGTCGTGTTCGATCGCACACAGACTGTCTTGTGGCCATGGTTACTGTTTTAAGATTTACACTACATTTTTCTTATTACATTAAATGTTTCGGACCGTACTGAGGACACAATAAAGTAAAATAAAATGACAGCTTCTTTTGTGCTTTTAATGGTATGGAAAACGGTACATTTTAGCGGTGGAATGGGTCACTTAATCCGATTTGGTTTCGCTACTACTCTGTAATAAAAACTTGGGCATAAATATGGATCGCCTTATATAACGTGACCTAGTAAAGTACATGGAGTGATGACCAACGATGTGATATAAGAATCTTTTATGACAACACTTTACTTACTCGTAGAGTCCACTCTCTCCAGAATAGTCTATAATATCCCAACGTTTGGTTTTTATCATAACGCCAGCTGACGAGACTTCGATATCTCCCCGTTGTAAAAGGCCAACTACACCATCGTAATGTGTGGCATTCTTTGGATATCCCCAAGAATTCTCTTGCGTCACATTTGTCCTGAAATGTGAGTAGTGGTTTTAAAAGTGCGGGGTAATAATTACTGAGGATATAGTTTGTTGTAGACAAATCATTTAAAATGTTTAAAAGTTTACAAATATATACGAGTACATTGCATTACAACCACTACCCTCAAAGAAGAAAACTTTAATATAATTTAGCAGTACAAAATAAAAGCGAAAAACATATTTGAGCCATTCTGTGACTACACAGACAAGCGACTACAATACTGGGTGTTCATTTCAAAATGTGTCATGACGTCACTGTTGTTGAGTCACCGATTTGAAGCGAGTTTCAGCTTATATGTCAGAGAAGTTGCCTATTATTCAAGGCGTTCTTCAATCTGAACTTGAGAACATGTACGGTATAACATTAACGTCGTAGCAACAGATGGCAGTCTGTACGGTCTGTGTGCTACCATAACCTCTTTCGAACTGTGTTTTGCGCCGGCAAGTCGTACGCAGGGTATTTGTTATCATCGGTTGCGTACGGTAACATTCCACAACACAAATCAAATACTCCGTGTCCATGTTGACCGTCGAAGTTAATGTCAACAAATACGTAAGTAATCGTCTTAACCCTCTCCCCATATCCCGACAGTACGTATTTCCAAACAGTTCACATTCCTGCCACTACCGGCGTTATCGTACGTATTGGTACATACTCTTCAGAATGAACGCCGTACTTGCTAGGCAACTTCTCTGCCTCATAGGTAATACACCTCTGCGGAAGTGTAGGAAGATCGAATTCTCTAGGCTCATCGGCTAGCCACATGACGGCATACAGCGTGCCATGACACACTTTGAACTGAACACCCAGTATAGTTAATATACGTACCATTTGATACAGTAGACACGGACCTTCTATTATGTAAATTAAGACTTCTGAATCTTTCTGAAAGTTCCATTACTTGGTATGAATCCTACTTCGCGAACGTCAACAATGTGTCATTGCAAGCTATTGTATCTTCAAAATCGGCTTTGCTTCATTTCAGAATGAAGACGTGATAAACATTTTATCGTTCTTAATAAGCTATTTTAAGTAAGTTAGTTTGCGACGCTTTATCAACATCTTAGGTTATATTTTAGTTTCTGAATGAGATGAAGGTGATAATACCGGTGAAATGAGTCCGGGGTCCAGCACCGATAGTTACCCAGCATTAGCTAACATTGGGTTGAGGGAAAACTCCGGAAAAACCTTAACCATGTAATTTGCCCTGACCGGAAATCGAAACCGGGCCACCTGGTTTCGCGGCGAGACACGCTAACCGTTACTCCACATGTGTGGACAATAAGCTATTAATATGTTCCATTTTAATATACCAAATTAGGATATAATACAAAAATATGATAAGCACATTTTAATGCGAATATTACCTATAACGGAAGTCAGAAGGAAAAAAAAACTAGTAACTTCAAAATTTAAAATATATTTTTGCAGCTCGCTATTTTCCCTAACCTATTAAAATAAACGCGAAAAAATAATTACCTGAAGTTGTAATATCTGGCGATGAATTCTGTTTGCACGTAGGCGTATTTTGGAAAAGAGTTTATATGTTTGTAGCGTACATCAAGGTAGTTCTTCCATTCGTCTTCCAAAACCTGAAAACGTAACCTCATAAAAGTTGTTTTTGTTGTTAACTTTCTAATATTGAGCAATGATTTACTTCCACGTAGTAAAAAGACATTTTGACAAACATCCGGCCTCTACACAAGATAATCTAGGTAGCATAAATTGTTCCGATATTTTTTGTACATTATGAATACTTACCACAGCCGCTGTTCGAAAAACAATTCCACCAAAATCGTTCCTTGGAGGTCCAGCAGGAAATCTCTGTCCAAGACTCCAACCACGTTCGGGAGTGATTACGAGGGACGACCCGTCCAAGATCTTGTACACCTCTTGCAGTAGAAATTCATCCTTCCCGGACCCTGACCGCACCAGCGTGAACTGACTGTCTAGAAAAATGTTCACCTTGTGCAAAACAGCGACAGTAACTTTCGAGTCTGCAGGACGATCAGTGAACACCAGCCAGAAGTGTAGAGTACTGAACAGTTTCCGCTCGGAGGCCTGGAATAGAAAAATCAGTCTTACTGCTTTCAGATTTTACACACAAAAAAACATAAGAAGCCATATCGGGCTTAAGTTCTCCACAAAACCGGTGCTGCCCTCACACCGCCAGTCCAGTACTACAGCCAACTTATAGCTGTTTACTGACAAGATAGAAACGGTCACTGCTTTCCTTTGTACAGTATGTGCCAAAACAAACAGTACTGAAAATGTTCATTGAACTGAAAATTTATACAATTTTTTATAGAGTGTAAGGGGTATAAGTGCCGTCCTTTTCGTCGGGGACGGTCCACAGAATAAAAAATTTCCTACAACGTAGGATCGAAACTCGATAGTTTTCCCAGAAAAAAATATTTATTTTCTTATTTTATTTACATTATACTGCTTATATCGTTATTAAAATTACGAAAACAATTACATCAGAAGGTATATCTAGCAAATTCAAATAAATTCAAATACAGTCCAGTAGTCTACATAAATTTTACAGAGATCAAATAATAATACTGATGATAGAAATAATAGTAACAACAACAATAGCAATAATAATAATAATAATAATAATAATAATAATAATAATAATAATAATAGAATAACCGTGACGGAGATGATACAAAGATAATAATACAAAATAATTGTAATCTTCATCTACCGATGTTTGGTGACGTATACACGTCCGTTGATGTGACATATTAATGAATTTAAATACCATTATAGTCACAATCATGCCATGGTATGAAAGAAAAATTTCACAACCTCGAGCGGGAATCGAACCTGCAACTTCCTGTTCTCCGGTCAGGCCTCTACCACTGAGCTATCAAGTTCGTCTCACGCCAAAGGCTTGGAATTATCCTTTCATATTGGCGACTCTGTTATAGAGTACTGTCCATAGCGTCTGATCTAGTCAGCACTGCTTATGGCTTGAAAGAAACTTTACAAATGACTAGATCAGACGCTATGGACAGTACTCTATAACAGAGTCGCCAGTATGAAAGGATAATTCCAAGCCTTTGGCGTGAGACGAACTCGATAGCTAAGTGGTAGAGCGCCTGACTGGAGAACAGGAAGTCGCAGGTTCGATTCCCGCTCGAGGTTGTGAAATTTTTCTTTCATACCATGGCATGATTGTGACTATAATAGTATTTAAATTCACAAAATAATTCATTAATAATAATAATAGTAATGATAAAAATAATTTACAATAATAAAATGAATACTAAGACGGATAAAATAAAATATAAAACCACTAGCGAGAGTTAACACAACTTAAATAAGCATATAATAACCTGAAAAAAATGAACTCGAAAATCAACAGAAAAGTTTGTTGTATCGCAGACGACAGCAACCGCCGTATTGACATTGTGTTATGCATTAATGGTAGTAGGGGGGAGCCGAAAGTCTACGTAACTGCCGTTCTCTTCGAATCTTCTCGTACAATCATGGGAAGTTAATACTGCAAAAACAAAATGTCTACGAGGCAAACTGTTCATTATTACCAGGATGAATACAAATAATACTGAAATATATTAAGTTTCAGTTATAGATCTCCCTTTTGTGCAAGAGGTATCATATCAAAATATTTTATGAATGGAGGGGATAATATAAATTTCAAGATCTCTCTAGTGACAAGAGATAGTGACAAGTACAATCAAGTGTATTTGTGGCGATGCTAAGAAATCATAGAGCATAGAGTTAATATTATTTTAAATAAATATTTGTGTGTTCTATTACGTTTTCGTGAAATTAAATAAAAATTCGTGCTTAAATATGTTAATATTCTGGCGTGAGAGACGTGGCAACGTGTTCAGCAGGCAGTACTCTGCACAGACGTACGTAAGTACGAGTCAGCTGAGTTTAAGCTCCCTGTCCATAGCTCTACTGCCGAGCGGATGACAGTTCAGTACAGGGTATTCGATAAACAACTTACAATGTCATTTACAGTTTAGGAATATCATATTATGTTACTAATTTATGGAGAAAGTCGTCGTTATTCAAGTGAGGCAAGAAGTATGTATCGTCAACGTTTTCCTCGAAGAATGTTACCTATTGGGCGAACTTTTGTGGCAGTTTCTCAATGATTATTAGAAACTAGGAGTCCCTTACCCCGTTTCGAAAATCACACAACCAGAAATTTGTATAAAAATGATACTGTTTTACGGAAGCGGGAGATATTAAAACTTTGCATTAGAAAAAATATTCGTGTGATTTTGTGCAGAAAACCATTATTGTTTATTTTTAGACGTACAATTAAAGAATGGAGCAATATTGTTACATAAAATGTAAATTTACCATAATGTTCTATTGATGATATTGAAAGTTTGTATTTGCTGCTCGTTTTATGTAAACAACAGTATTGTCATGGTCCGCTACTGCATTAGAACAGAGCATCTGTTTTGTACCGGTATGTCTGTAACCGCTTGAACTGTACTGTGTACTTCTAAAGGCTGGTTCACAATAAACCGGGAACGGAAACGAGAACGGAAATAATTTTAAGATAAATGTATTTAAACGTGAGCGTTCACAATAGTTAATTGGAAATGTTCACATTTAAATACATTTATTTTAACAAAATTTTCCATCCTCGTTCTCGTTGTCGTTTCCGTTCCCGGTTTATTGTGAACCAGTCTTAAATCCCCTCCTTCCCATCCAGCAACGCTGCAAAACGTCTAATATTGTAAACTTTAATAATTAGTTAAATATTGCAATTAGAAAAAAAATGTAAGGGCATTTTTTCTTCCTTATGACATGGATAATCATCAGTTAGAATAACGGCACTTATACCCCTTACACCCTGTGTAATGAACATGAAGACATGAAGATGTCTCACTTTTCTCTAACGTTCTCTATAAAGAAAATGTTCAAAATGATTTCCATTATGTTCTGAGCAATACTCATAAGTTCATAATAAAAATATTGTACCCGTTCCAGACTTGACATATATTTCACCAAGTACAAATATAGTACTACAGGCAATAGTTTTATTTCCATGTCTTATAAACTTCATAATTCTTTAGCATTTCATATAGGAAACACGTCATATTTTACTTTCAGAAGGATGGTGAGGAGGACATTGATGGCAAATCGACTCTACAGTGTCAATGATTTTAGCAATATTACGTTTTAGATACTATTTGTTTTAACCTCATGTAATTGACAAATCTGTACATTTTAACCTGATTTTATACTATTTCTTTTAAAACTTTTAACCTGTTTTTGTGGTTATCAGGTGATTATATATATATATATATATATATATATATATATATATATATATATATATATATATACTCTGACGTTGTCTATAGCTGTATATCGCTGAATGATATTAAATTCATATGTCTGTCTGTCCGCCCATATCTATCTATCTATCTATCTATCTATCTATCTATCTATCTATCTATCTATCTAAATATATCTATCTATCTATCTATCTAAATATATCTATCTATCTATCTAAATTTATCTATCTATCTAAATTTATCTATCTATCTAAATTTATCTATCTATCTAAATTTATCTATCTATCTATCTATCTAAATATATCTATCTATCTATCTATCTAAATATATCTATCTATCTATCTATCTAAATATATCTATCTATCTATCTATCTAAATATATCTATCTATCTATCTATCTATCTAAATATATCTATCTATCTATCTATCTAAATCTATCTATCTATCTATCTAAATCTATCTATCTATCTATCTAAATCTATCTATCTATCTATCTATCTATCTAAATCTATCTATCTATCTATCTAAATCTATCTATCTATCTAAATCTATCTATCTATCTATCTAAATCTATCTATCTATCTATCTAAATCTATCTATCTATCTATCTATCTAAATCTATCTATCTATCTATCTATCTAAATCTATCTATCTATCTATCTATCTAAATCTATCTATCTATCTATCTATCTAAATCTATCTATCTATCTATCTATCTAAATCTATCTATCTATCTATCTATCTAAATCTATCTATCTATCTATCTAAATCTATCTATCTATCTATCTAAATCTATCTATCTATCTATCTAAATCAATCTATCTATCTAAATCTATCTATCTATCTATCTAAATCTATCTATCTATCTATCTAAATCTATCTATCTATCTATCTATCTAAATCAATCAATCTATCTAAATCAATCAATCTATCTAAATCAATCTATCTATCTAAATCTATCTATCTATCTATCTATCTATCTATCTATCTATCTATCTATCTATCTATCTATCTATCTATCTATCTATCTATCTATCTATCTATCTATCTATCTATCTATCTATCTATCTATCTATCTATCTATCTATCTATCTATCTATCTATCTATCTATCTATCTATCTATCTATCTATCTATCTATCTATCTATCTATCTATCTATCTATCTATCTATCTATCTATCTATCATAACGTTGGCGTAGATTTAGAAACATGTTCGTACAGCAGATTTTAATATAACAACATGGAGTTCTACCGCAGGAGAATTCCTTGTACACTAAATGATATAAAGTTGATATAAATGTTTACTATTTGTATTCGCGATGTAAGACCTCAGAAGAGGTAACGAACATACTGTAGGCCTATTACAAAATGTATAACGTAAAAATAACCGAGCGAATTGACTCGGACGATAACGTTTGAGACTCGCATTCGGGAGGTCTCGGGTCCAAATCCCGTGAACTATCAATTCCTACCCTATCGCACTGACCTCCTTCAAAACGGCGGTGCTGCCCTCACACTGCCAGTCCAGAAATACAGCCAGCTTGTACATATCCACCGACAACAAAGAAGCGACGTCTGTTGGTTCACCTGCATACTGAATCTTCACTCGAAGGCCTCTGTTTGAGAATAACTTGGCGATCAGCACGTCCTCTGAGACACAACAGACCAAAAATAAAGTTTACTGAATACGTCACACGTTACACGATTCCGTCGTTACTGCAACCACAGTCTAGTATATACAGTCACGAAGCTTGAGTTTATGAGGGTACTAGAAACAACAGACTGTGCAGGTACTATTTCGTATTGTCTGTAATGAGACGATAGTAGCGATCCTAGTGGTTAGCAACAATCTATGGATGCATATTTACTACCTATTGAGCTTCGTGACTATATATACTGGACTGTGCTGGAACTGTGTTTCTCAACTATTAAGGGAAATGTATTTTAGTACATTATGCAACGAGCCTATAATGATAGTAATTAAGAAGCGAGTATGGATGTTTATGAAACGAGCGCAAGCGAGTTTCATAATTTTCATACGAGCTTCTTAATTACCATTATAGGCGAGTTTCATACGACTTTTTATGCTCGACCATATTTCTAACTTGAAATTACAGTATTCAGATGTATACATTTTATTTGTATCTGACAAGATCGGAAGTGACCTTGTTCTAGGTCGTGAATTGTGACATGTGCGCAGACGCGAAAGTATTGATTTTTTCCGAGGAACAATAATGTCATTGACCTTGTGTAATCCGTTAAAATTGGTATAACTTTGATTATTGAATTCGACATTGAAAAACGAGATGACAAATTGAATTTATTTTAATATTATTTACAATTAACGCTAATTATTATAGTAACAGAACATAACCTTCTGCGACAGTATTGGATTTCCAGCCTCCGTGACTTTTCACTAATCCTCTTTCGATTGCATATCCGAGAATAATCGATACTTGCGGTTTTATAACGGTACAAAGCTGACTCGTTATTGGCTGAACACCTGTAAGCTGAGTTGTCATTGGCTGAAAACATCTGAACTTTAATGAGTAGGTGTACTTTAATGACATGCATTAAAGGACTGCTACCAGGTGTATAATTACTACATTTCGGCATGGTCGAGCATAAAATAATTTATGACAGTAAATTGATATAAAACAAGTACCTATGTAAAGATTATTTAGTAATTCATCGGTTTGGAATAGTGGTCAAGATATCTGACTATGAAACTAGCGAGTTCGGGATATAACCCTGGTTGCAACAAGTTGCCTGGTTGAGATTTTTCCGGGGTTTATCCCCAACCCATTGAGAGCAAATGTTTGTAACTTTCAGCGTTGCACCCAGGAATGGTTTTCCATTTCGCTGTCAATATCACCTTCATTTTCATCCATCCTACATACTTCCAACACTCACGCCATCCTATTATATGGAGCGAACAGAATCCGACCAAATATGTCAACATGAGAACAGAATTCTTCACATCATTAAAGGTGGTAAATTCTCGCAATCCCATAAAATGGGAATGTGTCCAAATTATTTAAATGTAGTAGACCTACCAGAAATATCTGGGGCTAAGAGGGTTGAAGTTACAGGAGAATGGAGAAAGTTGCACAACGCAGAACTGCACGCATTGTATTCTTCTTACTTACTTACTTACAAATGGCTTTTAAGGAACCCGAAGGTTCATTGCCGCCCTCACATAAGCCCGCCAGCGGTCCCTATCCTGTGCAAGATTAATCCAGTCTCTATCATCATATCCCACCTCCCTCAAATCCATTTTAATATTATCCTCCCATCTACGTCTCGGCCTCCCTAAAGGTCTTTTTCCCTCCGGTCTCCCAACTAACACTCTATATGCATTTCTGGATTCGCCCATACGTGCTACATGCCCTGCCCATCTCAAACGTCTGGATTTAATGTTCCTAATTATGTCAGGTGAAGAATACAATGCGTGCAGTTCTGTGTTGTGTAACTTTCTCCATTCTCCTGTAACTTCATCCCGCTTAGCCCCAAATATTTTCCTAAGCACCTTATTCTCAAACACCCTGAACCTATGTTCCTCTCTCAGAGTGAGAGTCCAAGTTTCACAACCATACAGAACAACCGGTAATATAACTGTTTTATAAATTCTAACTTTCAGATTTTTGGACAGCAGACTGGATGATAAGAGCTTCTCAACCGAATAATAACACGCATTTCCCATATTTATTCTGCGTTTGATTTCCTCCCGAGTGTCATTTATATTTGTTACTGTTGCTCCAAGATATTTGAATTTTTCCACCTCTTCGAAGGATAAATCTCCAATTTTTATATTTCCATTTCGTACAATATTCTGGTCACGAGACATAATCATATACTTTGTCTTTTCGGGATTTACTTCCATGTATTCTTCACCTGACATAATTAGGAACATTAAATCCAGACGTTTGAGATGGGCAAGGGCATGTAGCACGTATGGGCGAATCCTGAAATGCATATAGAGTGTTAGTTGGGAGGCCGGAAGAAAAAAGACATTTGGGGAGACCGAGATGTAGATGGGAGGATAATATTAAAATGGATTTGAGGGAGGTGGGATATGATGATAGAGACTGGATTAATCTTGCTCAGGATAGGGACCGATGGCGGGCTTAGGTGACAGCGGCAATGAACCTACGGGTTCCTTAGAAGCCATAATGAAGTAAATATTAGATCTAACGATAATTTTATGTTTAGAAGCATGTTGAGCATATTACTGTAGTTTTTAAATCCGCAATAAAATGCGAAATTGAGTACAAAACGCGAAATTTAGGCCTATGTGTTTCTGCAGAATATGAGCGAAATTACTTTTTTGAATTTTTTTTTTTTTTGTGTTTTTCTAATAAAATATATCTGTGTAAATGCTCCACCACATCTTACATTTTTCACTTTTTTTTTTTCAAATAGTTCGGTTACCCAACCTCGTTAGCCTAAAGCACCAAGTTCAGCGCGGATATTTGTAGCCTGTAAACGAGGTGCAACAGTGACATAGAATCTTAGAATCGCATTCAGGCACACACTTGTAAGATATTCTACGTCAGGGGTGCGGAAGTGAGGGAGAAGTTAGCCGAATGGTTCTCAGCGCGATGATGGGGAAAGGCTACGATATTGAAAGATAGTCAGCTCTGTATGAACAAGATCTTTTTTTTATTATTTAGGAATGAATTTATGTGAGAGAGATGCAATGAGTGTTTTCCGTTAAAGGGAAAAATGCTTATTGGAATAACAAAAGTACTTCACTGCTCAAATAGATTTATTTATATCTTACATTTTGCAGGAACAAAATGCTTTCGTAAAAAGCTGATAACACGTTCTCTTCACTACTTCATGAATATTACTGCGATGTACCGAAGTACATATGATATTTCCGTGCAGGAATTCTGCGTTATCAAATGATCAAGAACGGGTGGAGCGGAGAAAATTCTCTTCGGCACCAGGACTGGAACCCGGGTTTTCAGTTCTACGTGCTGACGCTACTGGAGCTAAATGACAGCTGTAAGCAGTATGGGTTTAAGATAAATTCAAACAAGACGAAGACCATGGTTGTCGGAAGAAAATAAAGAAGGTAAACTTGCGAAATCTAAATGAAGCAGTAGAGCAAGTGGACAGCTTCAAATACTTGAGATGTACTACAGGGACATCATTTTATTTTTACTAACATTTCTAATATTAACCTGGCTATACCTTTGGATCAACGATTAAGAACCGGAAACACCGTTTGCTACTCCCTTCCACGACTGGAGTTCGATGATACTGGCGTAATATACAAACAAATCACTTTACTAGGTATAGGAGGGAAGAAAAGTAGTTCATCCATTTACACAAACTAGGAAATATTGCGATTTTGAGTTTGATAATTTTCATTAGGTTTTTATTTAATCAAAATAAAGTACTGTATTAACAGTGAGTGTTTTTACTCACGAACTGAGCTGTCCATGCGGACGTATTCATTATGCAGTGTATATTATACTGTCTACAGCACATTAGCGTACAATATAGAGAATGAAGTTAAATTGAAAAATAATCATAATATGGATATTTAAACACATTTTTGAAAATGATGGCCTTTCATTTCGATTCAGGCTTCAGTTCTTTTGTGCATATTATCGCACTATAGACTATTGTACCTAATCCCAATTACCAGTTTCGTCCTTCGTACTAGTAACTCATGTTGAAATAATTCTGTATCTACTCTATAAAAGAGACCTTACGTACTGTAAATTCAATCTTCACTTCTGCCCGATCCGAAAAGAGAAAACTACTCCGACATATTATCTACTGTCCGTCCAAGTGGTTACGTCGCAGCGTCGTAGAAAGGGACAGTTAATTACTTAACGAGGTCCTTTTATTTAAGTTATTTTAAACAATTATATGGGTATAATATTACGTAGACGTCCAATTCCTAACAGAAATTAATGTTCTCAGAAAAGAGCTAAGACAACCCAGCCACTAGCATTTACAGAGAGGCGAATAGAAGAAAGTAGGGGAAACCGGGATGCGACCTAGGCAAATGGAAAATGATGCATTATTGAAAGCTCTTTCGTCACTGGAAAACGCGAATATATTTTTGGAACGTACTGTTTACTACGACCGTAAAGCTACTATGATTGTATATGCGGTCTTGGATCTGTGTGGAGGACGGTTGAACTTCATTAGTAGAAGGGGTGGGAGTGAAGTACATTCAAAAACTCTGATACAATAAAAATTGAAGTAAAAATAAAATTATATCCCTGTATAAGCAGTAACATGAGCTGCTGCCAGGAAGTCAAAAGGAGAGCAATGGCAAAGGAAGCTTTTAATAGAAAAAGGAGCATCTTCTGCAGACATCTGGAGAAAGGACTAAGGAAAAGACTAGTGAAGTGCTTTGTGTGGAGTGTGGCATTTATCGGGCAGAAACATGGATATTACGACGAAGTGAAGAGAAGCGACTAGAAGCATTGGAAATGTGGATATGGAGAAGGATGGAGCGTGTGAAATGGACAGACAGAATAAGAAACCAAGCTGGTTGGAGAGAGTGGTTGAAGAATGATGCTGAAACTAATCAGGAAGAGGAAAAGAAAGTGGTTGGGTCACTGCTTGAGTAGAAACTGCCTACTGAAGGTGCATTACTGGAAGGAATGGTGAACGGGAGAAGAGTTCGGGGCAGAAGGAGATATCAGATGATAGACGACATTAAGATATATGGATCATATGCTGAGACTAAGAGGAAGGCAGAAAATAGGAAAGACTGAAGAATACTAGGTTTGCAGTGAAAGACCTGTCCATGAGCAGATCACTGTGAATGAATGAATTTGCAAGCAATTACCTGATCTGTTACAAGTCACGGCGACTGCAAATGAAATGTGGTTGTCGTCCAATAATGAACCCATCAGCGCCAATCTGTTGGAAGTAACTATCTCCGCTTGAAATAACTGAACATCGAGAAAGAAAATTAACAGCAATAATTGTTCCAGATACATAATACTGTCAAATCTATGCAGTTTTGTGAAAAGATAATCTTCAATGTTGTTATAAATCCGGACCACTAGTTTCGATACTGTAATTATTACGCAAATAATTACATGAAAATCGATGGGGTTAAGCCAACATGTATTTCCACTTCAACATTACTTTCTTGCTTTTTTAATGTACAGATATCAGGAGCTACGGTTACGTAAACTGCAAACCTCACATATACGACAAATTAACGAGAAAGTCGCATTTTTTACATGGAACAGATAATACAATATAGTTACTCAGCGGCGTTTTTTATATTCCGTTCCCCGAATAATTGTATTTACATTCAGACAGACAAATTCAATAATGCACTGTATTCTTTTGTTTTAATATTTGTATAAGCATTGGATAAAGATGCGCGTTCACTGCTTCGTATCGCACTCATCGGACGAATCGCTGGGATCGGAGAAAAACAATCTTTGCTATAAAAATTATTATGTAATCGCGTTCACTAAATCGTATCGTGTTCATAGGCTGTCGGTAAATCCGTCCACGACTCGCGGAAGAGCAACTATTTCGATGCGTGCGACCATGGCCTTCTTTAATAAATCAATTGTAATAGGCTAAGAACCCATCACCGTAAAAAAAACAGCTTGTTACGAATCCATACAATAAAGGATTAATCTTGCTCAGGATTGGGACCGATGGCGGGCTTATGTGAGAGCGGCAATGAACCTGCGGGTTCCTTAAAGGTCATTTGTAGCTAAGTAATTGCTAAACTGTCGACATTACGAGCGTATTCCGAATCTCAGGGCTGAGCAATCTGATGGCTTCACTGATGTTCCACCGGAGTCGCACCGGTGCCATCAGCTTGCAGAGGTGGTGGCAGTCTCCATCAGCCGCCATCAGTGAATCTGATTGGTTCTTGCAAATCTAGTCTTTCAGTTGAAGCTCCCTGTAATGCAGATTTGAATAATTTCAAGGGAAAAATTGTTCCGGGGCAGGGTATCGATCCCGGGATCTCTGGTTGAACGTACCAGAGCTCTGCCAACTGAGCTACCCGGGAACTCCACCCGCCACCGTCTCAACTTTTCCCTTTATATCCACACAACTCGCGTGGGCTGACGAAACGCCAGAGACCCACATCGAGTGCACACAATCTCTGTGTGACTTGGAATTGTGGTTTTCTGTTAACGTACACAGTGACGTATTGGTGATTGGTTCTTGTACAGGGCGGGAATTAGCGGACGAATGACATCGTGCACTGTTGTGTCATGGCGGTGTGTTCTGCTTTATAATCCCGTCGCTCTAATTTCCGGCAGCCAATAACGTTGCAGGTCGGCTACATTTAAACGTGTGCGTCTTGTGATTCGCTGTTGAAGCCATTGTGCATTTCCTAAGCCTCGGTAAAAACTTAATATAATCGCCCGCCATTTTAGCTCTTTCGTTGGCGTTCGCAGAAAGCACACTAGGACGTTATTTTCCGCTCAATTATTTGCTGAATTACAGTGGGTTTGATTTATTATCATAGGAGCTACGACATGATATTGTTTAACGGTGTGGCAAATAGATTTCTGGTATGGTAGCTCGGCAAGGAAAGAACAAAAATGGCGAACGATACTACTTACCTAGACTTTATAGAGCCTTCACTTCCTAAGACGTAAGAAAAAGGAGGAGTCACGCCGGGAATAACAGCGTCGCGACTATAGTTCTGCTGTATTGTTTGTAATGAGCACAACGTAAAAGCAATATGTTAATGGCTTATGAGCGAACATGTCAACGGACCAGTTATTACTACCGGTTCAAGAAATAAATTGTTTATGCTCTCTTTTCTTTGAACGAGATGGCAGTACGGAAATTTCGCAAAATTTTGCTAGAGTAGCACAGACAACAACTTAGGCCTACACAGTCGCCATGACAGCCATCGATCCTTCCAGCAGTTTTGTTCCTATTTCGCTGCAGCGTGACGTCATTGTGGTCCACCGGTCCGGTGAGATTCGGAATACGCTGTATGTTGTGTCATTTTCAGTGTAGCGTCAAAATGGAAGGCGGAAAACTTATTTCGCTTGTAGAAAGCTACGAAGAATTATGCAGGGTGGAAGGTAAGGTATGACATTAAATTGATAGGAGCCACAGATCTCGTTATTTAGAGTAAGTTTTGTCAAAACAAATTATAGGACTTACGAATAATGAGATAATTACAAGTGTTTCGACGGCAATTGCAAAATGTGTCAACGCCGCATAAGTAGTATCTCAAACCCCACGAGATCAGTGATTTGAGGGGGGTGGGGTTAAGTTAAGTATTTAAATATTTGAAATAAAAGATTTTTGATTTATTGGGTTATTTTACGACGCTGTATCAACATCTAGGTTATTTAGCGTCTGAATGAAATGAAGGTGATAATTCCGGTGAAATGAGTCCGGGGTTCAGCACCGAAAGCTTTTTTTTTTTAGTAGGTTATTTTACGACGCTTTATCAACATCTTAAGTTAATTAGCGTCTGAATGAGATGAAGGTGATAATTCCGGTGAAATGAGTCCGGGGTTCAGCGCCGAAAGTTTTTATTTTATTTTAGTAGGTTATTTTACGACGCTTTATCAACATCTTAGGTTAATTAGCGTCTGAATGAGATGAAGGTGATAATGCCGGTCAAATGAGTCCGGGGTCCAGCACCTAAAGTTGCCCAGCATTTGCTCGTATTGAGTTGAGGGAAAACCCCGGAAAAAACCTCAACCAGATAACTTGCCCCGACCGGGATTCGAACCCGGGCCACCTGGTTTCGCGGCCAGACGCGCTGACCGTTACTCCACAGGTGTGGACGAAATAAAAGAAAATCTTGAACTTTGATTAACAATTTTTTTCACTTTTCATATATTTTTTTCCTCGTGTTGTGTGTGTGATTTTTTTATTTTAGGAGGTTATTTTACGACGCTTTATCAACAGCTTAGGTTATTTAGTGTCTGAATGAGATGAAGGTGATAATGCCGGTGAAATGAGTCCGGGGTCCAACACCGAAAGTTACCCAGTATTTGCTCATATTGGGTTGAGGGAAAACCCCGGAGAAAACTTCAACTAGGTAACTTGCCCCGGCCGGGAATCTAACCCGGGCCACCTAGTTTCGCGGCTAGGCGCGCTAACCGTTACTCCACAGGCGTGGATTGTGTTTGTGATATTCTTAAACTCATAGCTCTACTGTGTACAACACAGGCTGCGGAAAACACTGAAAAAATTTCGTGTAAATTGATTCAGTAGTTTCAGAGAAAAATGCACTTAAGTTTGAGAAATATCAACTTACGGAAAACTGCATTTAAAAAAAAAAGGATGTATGAATTATAAGCGTCACCAAATTTAAAGAGGCTATTTAAAGGGCTTATCTGCAGAGATACTCTCCACAAAAAAATTATATATATATATATATATATATATATATATATATATTGTGACAGCGACGTGAGATTCGAACTCACGACCAGCGTCCCGCAAGAAAGCAGATCGCACAGGCTCCACGGAACATTGAGTGACGTCGCGCGGTGGAGAGAAGAGAGAGGTGTATTACGTCAACGCGAAGAGTTTGCGCGCGCATCTGGTGCTGGTAGAGAGGAGAGGGCTCTGGATTTCTCTGGAGTGCCATCTCTAGAGACGCGTGGAACCTTCGAGGCTACGTCGCTGTGGTTATAAATTACGGACGCGAAGGAACGACAGGAGTTTTTGCAGTTTGCAGTTTCAGAGTTTTCAGTTATTCAGTCAGTGAGTAAGCCAGAGCAAGCAAGCCAGACTTGTGTGCCGGAGTTCGACTCGAGTGTGCGTCCGCATCTGCGTCAGCATCCGAAGGCCTGAGTTCGAGTGCAGTGGATCGCAGTTGGAGGGACCTGAGTTCGAGTGCAGTGGACCGCAGTTGGAGGGACCCGAGTTCGAATACAGTGAACTGTCTCTGAAGGTCTGTGGTTCGAGATACTGTGAACTCGAGTGAATGAGATAGAAGAACTGTGAACTGAGAACTGATAGTTCTGATTTGTAAATAGTGCTTTGTAAATATTAGTTAAGATTAACAGTTCATTGTTGTGCGTAATAGTCCAAGTAAATTGTCATTGTCGTCGGTGGAGTGCTATAACGAATACTGTGTTGAGTGAAGATCCAATTGTTGACGAGAGCGTTTAAGGCGAATTGTAGAAAGGAATTATTGTTGTGACGAATAAATTACATTGTTGTTACTAACATACTCACAATATATATATATATATTGTTTCAAAGAGCAAGTTTTTGTCTTTTTTAAGGGTATATGTACGTGAACGACCACAAATGCTATCAGAAAATGCAGGCCCTAAATTTCTAAAAATTTTTAAGGAAATGAACTCACAATTAGACAAAAATTAGAAGGTACCACAACAAGACTTATTAGAACTTAAATATCTGCTAAAAGTATAAAAAAGGTTACTAATAATATTTTTTTAGGATTATTATTTCATAACTCCACAACCATTAGAGATAGAATTCTCAAATTTTGTACAATAATTTTACGTGCATTTATGCACAAGGTAGACTACAATAATGCCCATTTCTTTGAAAATAGAAAAATTAGGTCATAAAACATTATGTAAATTTTAATATACTTTATATAGGACAAATAAAAAATTAATTGTATTAAAATGAACAACTCTACATGTCTGAGAGCAGTCTACTTTTCAGAAATAAGTGTTTATTACATGCAGGAAAAATATTAAAGATGCCAGAGAGACCATAACAATGTTATGGTTACCAAATGATGTAACTGTAGATTTTTTGTTTCCCCCCCCCCATACTTTGATAAAACTGGTTTGAAAAATATTATTAGTAAACTTTTTAATATTTTTATCAGTTATTTAAGTTCTAATATGTCTTGTTGTGGTACCTTGTAATTTTTGTCCAATTGTAAGTTCATTTTCTCATAAAATTTTAGAAAATTAGAGCCTGCATTTTCTGATAATATTTGTGGTTGTTCACGTACATATAGCCTTAAAAAATACCAAATAAAAAATTGGATTTTTTACCCCTAATCATTACCCGGTCCCCTTAAGATAAAAACTTTAAGAAAATATGTTGGGCAGTATGGACAAAATGTGTTTTTTGTTCACGACAATTAACTCTCTTGCAAGTTGTGTGTAGTAATTTTTTTAGTTGGTTATCTAATACGACGAAATGATAGCACAGAAAAAGTCCACAGAATCATGACAGCTTGCATGTTGAAAGTTCATCATTTGTGAAACAAGCAGTACGAATAGCCTTCAGAGCTTTATAATGCAATAGTATAAATAACAAACGGCTCTCCCGGTGGCCTTAGCTATGCATACACAAAGTTCGTATGACAATGCAATGCAGTATTTATCGAAAAAAATACTTATTTGGTGTTGCTGGACACGGAAGATATTAAATGACAACAAAGAACATAGATTACTTATTTTAGTAAACTGCTTTGCTTACGTAAAGTAAAAAAAAAAAGTTGAACTAAGATTTTGTTTCGGTTGTATCCATAGCAACTTTTTTCGCTACGTGTCATTGCAATATGAGTAATTAATATTTAGGTTTACTTCATACAAAATGCTGTGTTTATTTCTAATGCTTACATGAAAACATTAGTAGTCTATATCTCTGGTCACCGGAGTGGTCAAGAGCTTAGCGAGCGGTACTCGTGCTCTGAGAATTAAGTCGGGACAGGTTCGAATCCGACTTGTACTAGTTGCTTCTTTGGACTTTTTCCGAGATCTTTCTCCAAATATAAGTCGAATGTTACGTAATTCTCAAGGCGATTTCTTAGATACACAACAATCTAGGTTGCCAGGAGACGATAGAAAACAAAATATGCGAAAATAAATGACTGAGGTGTATAAATTCATAGTTAATAATAAAAACATTGGGGTGCCATTTGAAATTTCAAATTGGAGATGGCTGGGGGTGGAGGGTGAAATCTAAAATGAAATAGAGTCTGGTTTCAGATTTCCCCCTAAATAACTAAATTGTCGTATTTTTTGTTTAAATTGAATTCAATTTAAATAATTAGTTATTTAGAGTTGGAAGTTTTGAAATGAAAGCCCTGTATGTTGACATATATTAAATCAACTGCTATTATACAAAGACCGCACTCAATTGAGTGATTTGGTGGCCGAAATTCCACAGCATATGAACTGTTGGGCGAAGATTTAAACAGCCTATGTCAACATATATGTCGAACATGGCCACAAAGGGAAAAACACTAGAAGAGCAAGATTCGATCCGTCGTAGCTCAGTGGTTAGAGCGTTTGGTACGTAGAACAAAGGACCCGGGTTCGATCCCCGGCGTCGGAGCGAATTTTTCTCCTCCAATAACCATTGTTACCATAACAGATAAATTCTGTAGGCCCAAAAAATTAATCTTTACATATAATTAGTGTGTTTTATGTAGTCGTTTTACTCTAAAATCTGAGATCTAGTCATGAGCCTAACCCCGACATCTATCGATGGCGAGTTAGTTTATGTACAAGTAGAAAAGAAGAAGAAACAATATTTAACGCCGGAAGAAAAGATCGTCTGACAGATCCACAACTGATAAAAGGTTCAACTTTTTAGGATGAAGACAAATGAGGACTAAGCGCTGAGGCAATTCCCTTCGTACTCCGCTTATATACCTTGCGTACGATACGAATCTGTGATAGGTTAGATTTGCTTAGTTTAGGCTTTTATTATTCCTTGCATATACGATCAACTTATCTCCACAAAAATATATCCCTTACAAATTCAACGATTTTCATTTCCGAAATCACCTGAACTACCTCAGCGCTAGTTTCATCGAAATAAGATTATTATTTCAATAATTATTTCATGCTTGACAACACAATTTCCTACTGCACAAAACCACAAAGATACAATCACAATTGAGGGGTTGGGTGCAAGGAAGGCACTTCTCTCAAATGCAAATTTCGTGAAAATTGAGGTTGAAAATTCAAACCGTAATGAATGTGGATCTATGCACGCCTTTATATTTTGGGTACTCCTGACCTCTATGATCACAGTATTGAACTACAACTTGATGACCATATGCATAACAGATCAGGGAACACAATAAAGCGTTTTACTCAAAAAGGGCACATTCTCTGAAATGCCCTTCTTGCGCCCAGCCCCTCAATTTTTGCGGAGTTTTTTGTACCTTATAGATACTTACTAGTGCCCTCGTTCGAAGACCAATTCCACCAAAATCGTTCGGCAATAGTAAATGGTTGTGGTCAGCCTTCCATAACATGTATTTCACTCATCTATGCTTTATTCACTGCCTACTGGATCAGATGCGCTAGGACGAGTCCATTACTAGATGGAGGGGTCAGCGAATAGGGATTATATGCTGTAGAATGGACAATGAGTGAAACATCCTGTTCTGTTTTTCTGTGCGCATGTGCTCCGTCGGCGTTTAGTTCCACTTTCAAGCGCTAGAGGTCAGTGTAATCAAGCACACGCTACAGTTCCTCGATAGCAATCCGGGATCCGAACATCGCCTTACCTTATTGCATAATCCAGTAACGGTTTTGCTTCCAATAAATTTAAATTAACAGATTTTTCTTATTTCTCAGTGATAAATTAACTGTGATAATAATGTTTATGTTTTATATATAATAAGTTATATTATAAATAATATAATACATTATAAAGTTACGTATCAAATTCTACTTACAATGACAGCTGAACCAGTTGTTCCTCCCCCTCTTTGTAAATTCGTCTACTGTGCTCCAACCAGTGTTGCCAACAGTTGTTCGTATAATCCCGCTAGATGGCTTTCGAAAATACGCGATTTTCTAACAAATATCTCTAGATTTTAATGTATACTTATTATTCAATAATAATAATAATAATAATAATAATAATAATGATAATCATAATAATAAAAATAATAATAATAATAATAATAATAATAATAATAATAATAATAATAATAATAATAACGGTCAAGATAGAGCATCCGCCCGCCAATGTAACGAATACTGCACACTATTATCATTGCCAATTTGGCGCTATAAAGCAATTTTGAACACTTCTATCACAGACACAACATATTTAAATTCTTATTGCGCGATATATGTTACCGTTAAAACCCAAAATTCGACAAAACTAGTTTCAACTAGTAAAACCTAGTTTTAAAAGATAGACAGACAGACAGACAGATAGAAAGCGAATTTTCGTAAGATGTAGAATCAATGACAGGTCAGGTTTGGTTTGCTTAGGATTTTTTATGCTTTTACCAAACAAACACCTAAACAAACCAAACCTAACCTTACACTGATTCTAGATCACACGAAAACTCACTTTCTATCTATCTTTATTTGCTTAAACTAGTTTTTACTATTAATAAGTATTTAATGAATTTCAATCTTAAGGCATATAAACTTGCAAATGTTTATTTGCTATTTAATAACAATATATGAACGTTTTCGCCGTTTAGGGCATCTTCAGATATAACAAAACATATTATCTGGACCTATGATAACATATTATGCAAATAACAAGGAAAATAGAGAACAATGTATGTGGTACATGAAATTCATAAGCTTTATGTAGATATAACATGAAACAGGATGAATATTGAGATAATCTTTGAATTTGAACTTAGACTGGACGAATATTTTATTTTATACATATAGCTCATGTTACAATTAATATACAATGTTTAAAATTTGTCAATGTTTATATGCCTTAAGATTGAAATTCATTAAATACTTATTAATAATTTACCAGGCATATTGATATATTAAAATGAATTGTAAATTAGTTTTTACTAGTTGAAACTAGTTTTGGCGGACTTCGGGTTTTAACGGTAACATATATAATATGTAATTATCACTACACATCCTTTATTTCACAAAACACACAATGAACGAATTAAATGCAATTATGAAAGCCCCTTATAATGCTAATATGTATTTCATTTCAGAAACTTTAAAGATTAAAAACCGCTAGTATTCCCGCTAAGCGGGATAATATAATTTTACCCGCGAGACGGTTATCCAAAAAAGCTAGATTTAGCGGGAAAACCGCTGAATTGGCAACACTGGCTCCAACTACGAGAAAGTCTCTGCCGGATGAGACGAAACGGAGTAATGCTGTGAATGAATGTTGATCTCATAAGATGTCATAAGGTCACACACGTGGGTACTCATATCTCTATTGGCTCGCTGTCACAGCACAAACAATAACATTGATATAGACATGTTTATACTACCGTAGTTACAAAATTAGATCACTGTTAATCTCCTGGTCCTTTAATCTCTCCATACACATGCAGGAGAGCGCATGGTTTTTAAACTGGCGTTATAACGATAATATTAGAGACTTTTCGCACCCTACTGAGAAGTCTGCGTTAAACGTTATTGTGACGTCATTAATCTCACATCCAATCAGAAGATAATACGTGTCAGAGCCTTGATAACGTTGCGCTTATCCGAGCGACCCGGTGTGTTATTTGTGCACAAATAACGTGATCAATAACGCGAGTGTGTTAATGAAATAAAATTTGAAATAATGGCTACACGACTCAGATTTACAATTAGCGATGATATCTGTCTTCTTCGGGAAGTGTTAGCAGTTAATCCTTACGAAGACAGTAGTAGGTGGAGTGACATTCATAATAAAATTCGGGAAGGAACGGGAAAGGACTTCTGCCTTCGTACAGTGAAAGACCACGTGCAACACCTCGTGCAGTTGTGGAAGAAAGAAGACAAAGCAAATCTAAGGAAGTAAGTAGGTCTATATAATATTCTATTTATAAGTTAATGAAATGTGAAGAGAAAAAGATTAGTGAAACATGACTGTGCGAAAGTGATGCACTGTTTCCTGCTAACAGGGCCAATCGACAGCAAGGAAAATTTTAGGCCTACATTACTGTTTTCAAGAATCTACAAATAAAATCGGAGTGTCTTTCTGTAATTTCAAAATAATAAATTCAAATATATATATATATATATATATATATATATATATATATCTGTTTACATGATAACTAAGCTTAAACAACTGTTTTAAAACCTGTATTTTAGATCTGGTACCGAAGAGCAGTATGGGGAAAAAGAGCAACTTCTGCAACAGATCACAGACATGGCGAGAGATTTTATTGGGAAGTCATCGAAGGGTGATCCAATAATTAATGCTAGACAGAAAGGTGTGGAAGAAAGGGACCTTGCTCTGTCAAATTTTCAGGTTACCACTTCCATATCTTCCAGTCCAACAGAAATATCAGAGGTTTCTTCTGATATAAGCCTACCTCTTCAGGAGACATCTGAAAATTCTGTTGAAGTAACAACTCAAAGGTAAATAATTATAATATTTTGTCTGCTTATGTAAGATATTTCACATACAGTATGTATCAGAATCTGTTACAGTAAATTGCTGTGTTCGGATTATTGTAATACGTTTTTATGATTCAATTTATTATAACAGTAAGATATTTTGAATAGGCCTATATATTATATTCACCATAATTGTGTGGACTGCATGTGTGTTTGTATATTTACAGAAGCCGAAAGAGGAAGGGAGGTCAGCTTAGTTCAGATATTATGAAATTCATGGAGCAAAAACAAAAAGATGAAGTGGCATGGAGGGAGCAACAACAACAGCTAGAGAGGGAGAAATTTGAGTTAGAGAAGCAGGAAAGATTGCATAGGATTGAAATGGAAAGAAAACAACAAGCTATGATGGAGAAAATTATTAATCTTCTTGGAAATAAATGATCAAACTTAAGTCCAATATACCATAGGCCTACATCCTACTTTCACAAAATAAATAGGCCTACTTTTTATTTAACTTGTTTTGATATATACATTTAACTTCACATTTCACTTCACACCTAATTACTTACTTTTTCATAATAATACAATTTATGTTTAGTAATAGATATTTATCAGTTCTTGCTGCATAGGCCTAAGTATTTCTTTTCAGGTTGCAATTTAATTCCCAATTCACTTAACAAAATCATTCCGAAATTAACTTATTCACAGTGAAAAGAGATTAATATTCGCTTAGTTCAATTCACAAAACCATTACTTAGTTCTTCTTTCATTATGTAGGCCTAATTTAATTTTACTAATTTTAAAATAAACAGAGGAAATTTAGATCTGGAAATTTGGCAATATTTAGTCTCAATTATTATTTTAGCCTACATTTAGGCCTAAACATTTTCTGTAAGTCCAGTTCAATTAACAAGAATTGAATACATGCAAGTTTTCTTATAAAATATTCATTATTTTAATTGTAAACGTTATTGGTTACTACTTATGTACATTTAATTATTTCAAATACATATTCTTACTGAGACAAATATTCCCTTAATGTAGGTGGGGAAATGTTAAAGTAATGTCCAGTTTGGCTGCCATACAAACATGTGTGACAGTTGGTCATGAGAACAGCTGTGAAGTACATTTTCTCTAGTTCTTGAAGATTAATTTTTTGATTTTTCTTAAAATCAAGAAATGCAAACTCCCTAATTACTTTACCAAATCCCCACTCTACTGCTTGTCTCACAGTACTCATGGCACTATTAAAATGTATTTGTTGTGGAGTTAGATTATTGCCAGTAAAAGGCTTTAAGAGCAGTTCCCTTATAGGGTATGCAGAATCCCCATATAAGACAAACTTTTCACCATCAGGGAAGGTAACACATTCTTTAAGTTCACTATAGAAGTTAGAGCGACGAAGTATCCCTGCATCATGCATTCTTCCAGGAAACGGCCCTTTCAAGCTTATTATCATACCATCTGGACAAACTGTGGACTGATATTTCACACAATGCACACGCTTGTGACCAGAAAAATATTCTTCTTGGTTCACAGATGGTCTGCATATTGGTCTTGCTGTGCCATCAATAAAACCCCAACAATTTTCTATTGGCACATTATGTGAGCCGACAGCATTAGAATAGAATCTCAATTTTGCCCTGGTAAGCCACCTTACATTCCTTAAATTTGTTAGTAAGAAAACTGTCTTCTCATGAATAATGTGCATTACGTGCTTGCATACCATTGAAATGTAAGGGGCGGACAAACCAAAAATCCGCTCTAGATCGGTCAGTCTATTAGGGTAGGCAAGGCGCCGGAGAAAAATGCAGAGGCCTTCCAGTCCTGAATGAAAAAGTGTAATAATTAAAATCTTGAAATCGTCTTTAAAAATTATCATAAGAAAATATATGTATTATGGTATTTGTAATTACCTGATAAGCTGCGATCTGCGAGTTTTAAAGTAGCTGGTATATTCAAAAGATTTGCTAGTTGATGCAAGTCATGTTTCTCAAATCGGAAATGTTGCAGACATTCTTCATTCGAGAAGCTGTCTAGGTTAATACGTGGAAATTGTATCGATCTTAATACTGCAACTTCTCTCTTTTTTCCTAGGACTAATAATATAATATCTTCGAAATCTGTTAGATCATCCAATAAAGCGATGGTTAATAAATCCTCCATGATTTACGTACAGAAGAAGCAACTTGAAATAGATTATATGTAACAGCTGATTGCAGTATCGAAATAACAAATGACGACCATGGAGAGCGAACGAACAAGTGAAGGTCATGGAGAGCGAACGTTTCCGAATACATCCGAAGAATAAAACACTGCTTACGTGGCGCGAAAACTGTCTCGTGGAGTAATTCCGTTAATCTAACTACGTCATTGACACGTCATCATTTCACGCAATATAACGTTTATCGTTTAACACAGAAGAGTGGTGCGAAAAGTCTCTATTATCTATCTACTTCGCTCCAATAGATGAGGCAATAGTAAGCACATTCCTTTCACGGTTGATCTCCTGGTTGGAGAACAGTACCAACTTATGCTCCATGGCGCATGCGTAAGGTTGGGTGGAGACGCTCTCCGGACGCGACGGTTTCGCCATGTCATTACAAGGCGTTTCCTTGGCCCTTAAAAACCCTTCATTGACAACCAGACTTGAATTAGTGAACTTCTCAGCCACTACCTAGCATATTAAATAGAAGACTAAGGATGAAATTAAGAAAGTGTAAATATTATTCACTAAATTTAGAAAAATCTTTTATGGTACGGATTATCCGATTTTTTCGATTCATTACCATTCATTACCACCGATAATAGAGGTTCTACTAGGCTGACCAGACGTCCCCGATTTCCGAGGACAGTCCCCGGGTTTGAGTTGCTGTCCCCTGGAAGCAAATGTCCCCTTTTTGTCCCCGGAAATTAATTTTGTCCCCAGAAATTTTGATTTTGTTTCAATGACATTTTACACATGGATATTTAAGTTATCGTGATGGAACTGCTGTGATTCATGCACATTTCTGAACGTTCTCAGTATGAGACAAAAGAACCAGCCAGCACAGTATGAGATATTCTGCACTCTCTGAGAAGAACATACCAATATACCATCTTTGTCTTCATTCGCGTTGCGCGGAAGCGTTAAAAATGCCGCAGCGTCCATTTTTAAGTAGTTCAAAACATGAAAAGTTTTGTGACAAACCAACAGGTGAAAATTGGTGTGATGTTTTTCAACATTTCAAAAAAAGAATTATATTCCATTTGAAAATCTTCTCAGAATAGTATCATTAATCATGTGTCTTTCAGTCAGTAATTCGTCAGTTGAAAGACTTTTGTCCACAATGAACTCAATCTGGACTGCTGAAAAGTCAAGAATGAAAATTGAAACAGCTTTGTTACAAGTGAAAACAAACTTTCATTTCTCATGTGAAGAACTTAGTGTTAAGCTATATGGGAATGAACAGATCCTTAAAACGATACATTCTTCAGACCAGTCTACTTGTAATATGATTTGTTAGAATTCAGTGTGTACAATATTTTGTGAAAGATTTCGATGCTTGCATCAGTACTGAAATTGAATTCTTAGTGGCTATAATTATGTATAGAAGTTACGTGTGTTTATTCATTTAATTCAGAAAGTTAAGATACTCTACAAATTTAGTGTGCAAATTTCTATAATTGTATCCACTGTTACATGTAATTTCTGCAATAGTTCAACGGATAGTGACTAGATAAGCGTTTGTGGTTTTTCTTGAAGTTGCCGATGTCCCCTGTTGAACCATAAAAAATCTGGCCAGCCTAGGTTCTACTGTAATCTTTAGATTAATCACTAGTGACTTGTGCAGCAAATGCTGCAAACTAAGTTCATTACACGTTCAAATAAACATTTTTCACATTTATTTTCAATGAAGAATACCAGACATTCTGAAAGTTATTTGCGTCCATAATAATGAAAGATACTCTCTTTCGAGCCAATACTGAAGAGAACCTCGCATATAAATATCTACACCACACCGCCATTAAATATATGAAAAAGACCCAACCCCACTTGATTAATAACTATAAAAATATTTGATTTTTAATAATATTATTATCTTAAGTAAGTTTTATAGTTTTCAGTAACATATAGTATATATATTATATAGCCGCCACTCAGTAAAATATAGAATCAAAATCTAATTTAAGTTATTCTCTACATCTACTTAAATAACCCCAAAACGTTTCACTTTCATATCATCAATATAGCATTAATATGTATAATTAATGAAAAATAGTCACATCATGGCATTAACTACAATAATATTTCATTTCTAATGGTAATAATATTATCAAACCACCTCAGCTGTACCCAGAAAATTACACACCACAGAATCGAACCCTGTAAATTATTTTTAGTAAGTTAAGTTTTTAATAACCAATTCAATTTGAGCTCTAAATATGTCAGCATTCTTGCAGATCATGGCCTTCATCTAATATTGTTTACTATAGTGTGTGTTTTGTGTTATTCTGAAATGCAATTAGCTAGTTTAGCTAGTTCTCAAAACTGACTGATGGATTTTGTAAAATAGGAAAATTATGTTGAAAAATTGACATTTCACTGAAAACTACTTTTTTTTAACTTTGAGTTCCAAGCCTCAAAATGAGGGGTCGTTTATTAAAATCCGTTCAGCCGTTTTCCCGTAATTTCCACTACCAGTTCAAATTGTATAGATATTTATAATACCGGGCCTAAGAAGAACGTTTAATATACGTTGAGTCAAAGACACTTTTGACCTTTTCTGAAATTATGCCGACTCTGATAAGAGCCGAAGATTTTTGTGGAATTGGAATTGTTCGGGATTACATCACACAGGATAAAAGTCAGAAATCTGCTGTAACGAATTATTGAAGGCATCCACCGCCTTCTTAAAATTGAAAAGCCTCAATATAAATTCATCTAAGTAGGAAAACAGATTCTCTGTGCTGGTTCCACACATTTCCTCATTCTCCTTCTTTTGCATTTTTTTAGAAGCATTCCACATTACTGGTATGGGCTATTCCATCTCAAATCGACCAAAATATAGAGAAAATTGACCTTGCAATTTTTAAATACAATGAAACTTTTTCTATCCATTGAAAACTGTGATACAATGCTTTGTGCAAAGTTTGAGGCATCAGAACTTCATAGTGTTTAAATTAAAATATTTAAATTTATCGTATTTTCATAAAATTAGCAATTTTAAACTATTGTGGCTCCGAAACCCTTTCACCCAAAATCATGGTTTATTTTGATGCTGAGAAATTAAAGTTTATATTGACATGTAAACAGTTTTTCTTACTTTTTATGGAAATGGAGAAATTTAGATTTTTCTTCATTAAGACGCCTTTGCTTAGAAAAAAATATTTAAAAAATATATGGTTATATTCCGCATTGAAAGTACAAATAAACACATATTTTTACTGGTGCACCGTTGATAAGAAAGTATTGAAAATATCAAATAAAGAAAATAAATAGTACGCGCGTGAACTAACCAGCTGACTGAGACAAGCAAGGCCAGGAGACAAACACGTGATGTTTCGTCTAGTAGCGCATAGCTGGGCTAGCTTTATCACAGGTTTTCATAAACACAGGAGTAAAATGACGCCCAACGGTCTTTTATCTTCAGCTCTCGGCCAGTGCGTGCCGTTCAAGTCCAGGCGTGTGAAAATAATTTATTTAATACCCTCGAAACTTATTGCCGAGCCACTAAGCAAACAATGCCAAATCCCTCTTAATAATGTAAGATTTTTTCTCAATTTTTTTTTTTTCATTTTTACAAATGGGCAAAAAGCCTAAAAGTAAGTAAAATCAGATTATCTGTCTCTCTGTGTACAATAATAATAAGTATTACTTCTTATCATAACCTACCAAATGTCAGCTTCAAAATGAGCTCTCGTTCAATGTTCTGCAGTAAATGGTTCCAGAGTTCTGAGCGCTGAAAGAGGCTTGTTTTTATAAAATACGCTAAATTTGTCGCTCAATAGTACGAAAACCGTTTGACTTTCGACAGTATATTTTTAAAATGCACTGTCCTCAGCACCTTGTATAAATAGGGAAAAAATTAGAGTATTAAAAAAATGCGAGGTTTTTTACTGATCGATTTCATATGGAATAGCCCGTATGTACTCCTGTCACAGGATCTGCGAAGTTTTGAGATTGGTTCACCGTGTACACTGGAATGACAGGAACAGCACGATATGCCCCCCAATTGATCTGAATGAACTCCCATAGCCGGAAGAACACCTTCGACACTAATGGGGGGTATCGAGACACAAACTCGAAAACTTCTATTCTCCTGTTACAGTTGTACATACAGCATAGAGGATCAACCTTGCTTCTGCTTTGTCATCTGGCTTTCGTCCGCTTGGACAGCAGTTCCGGGTAGGGTTGCCAGGTCTTACGTTTTTCCACTAAGCTTTACTTTTTTCCTCATATTTTAAGGCTTACGTTTTTCTTTTGCCTGTAAGACTACTTGAATCGCTATATATTAAAAGGGCGGAAGTCACATTTTTTTTTTTCAAAATTCATTTTTTATTGAAATATGTTCTCTTACCATATTAGCATCATTTAAAATGGAACCAACACATTAATTACCTTTGTAATAAATTACGTAAAATAGTATATTATTTTGTTTTATTGAGGAATTACTTGTTAATAAGTTTATTATGCACAATATATTTAACTTTATTTCAATCGGTAATTATGTATGGAATTATAGGATGGGGTAGCTCATTTAAATCCAGTTTTAATCCACTTTATTTATTACGGAAGAAAATAATTAAAATATGTCTTCATAAACCTATTGATTTTCCATCTCAAAATTTGTTTTTAGACTTTAATGTACTTAACGTGAGACAAATTTTATTATATTGTATTAATAAAATTCATATATAAAAATCGAAATAATTTTGAGTTATATTCTCATAGTTATGATACAAAAGGTATGAATTCTTTAAGATTGTTTGAACCAAAATGCAACACTGTTACAGTATTAAAATCATAGTAGTAATTTAGGCCCAAGAATATATAACACATTTATATTTAAATAGCCTAATCTTGTCAATTCTAATAGTTCTAGTATTAAATTAAAAAGTTATGTATGGATTTTATAAAAATTGAAAAATTGTAAATTTAGATTTATATACTATAATTGCATAGTAGACATAAGACAAATTGTATTGTATAATTATTAATTTCAATTCAGAAATCCGCCCCTGAGCACGAGTTCTCCTCTTTCAGGAGCGAGCTAAAGTTTTCTGTATATATTATATTTTATGTTACAATTATTAGCAAAATAATAAATTAATTAAATAAATAAATAAATTTTATGTTAAAAGAACTTAAAAAAGCCAGTAAAATGGTTAAAATGCAACATAACATTTTATAATTTATATTAAAAGTGCGGATGTGCTTGAGAGTTTTTTTGTCTCCCCTGTAAAATTTGTATTTTCGGACTTCCGCCCTTTTAAGAAATGACGATTCATTTATTCCTTTTTTATCTTTAATCCGCGTACATTATTTTGAAAGTCCCGGAATATTGCTATAACAATGACATTACATAGATGACAATATTCCTTTTTTAATAGTTCTGTTAAATTTTTTGTGAGTTTTATGCCAGTATGCAGTATTATCTTGAAAAATGCTATAATTTTACATGAAATAATGGATATTGAAAGTTACATAGCTTTTCATCTAATCAAAAATTTAAAGTTGATATATCGACACTGCAAGAATTTGTGAACCTTGATGAATCGACAGAGGAATTTTTTGAGAGTAGGGTTGTTTTATTAGAACGTAATCATTATCAAAGAAGTAGTGTATGTAAGTGGCCTTACTTATTTTTTCTAAGGTTTATAAACATAAAGCCATAATTCTGTGGCCGGGAGGAAAAAGGTCTTAAGTAAAATTTTTTTTACTTTTCAGGAAAGCAGTAGAAAGATTGAAATTGTTGTCAATTATAGAGTTTTTTTTTAATTAGGAGGTTTTTCCTAGATATTATTTGTTTACATTTCTTCTAAAATAGGTAATGTTGCTCATTTATCAATTTTATTATTTCCAAAAATAGCCGCACTTAAGCTCTTTTAAGACTAGAAGCCAAACTGAGTAGAGGGGACTATTAAACATAAGACCTTTTTCATGTCAAAATAAATGAGAAATGTAAATTATTAGGAATGTAAAATAGGTCTTAAACAATATAGGACTGTTTACCCTGGTCCTTAAAGTTTTAAAAGGAAAGGGCATCAGTATGTGATAAAATGGCTAAAATACAAGTTATACCTTTTTGATAGGGAAGCATGGAAAGTAAATATGTGATGATTTGTAAGGAATAAAGTATTAAACATTCTTAAGTCCTTTATTCTGTGTGTGCTCGATTCAAAAAGTACTTAGGACATTTGGTAACGCTCTATAAATCTAGTCAGGAGTCTTATTTGAGTTTAGCCGTGTTACCAGATTGTAGAGAATTGTTTCCGCTTTCAGAATATATAAAAATCTCATTGTCACAAAAAACTGACTTAAGACCTTTTTCCTCCGAACCACAGAATTAAGGTTTCTACTAGCATTCCAGCTTCTGATGCCTTCGTAGAAAGGGTTTTACACTAATGAAGAATATACTGCCGATTGCTATAAACAGGAGTCCATCCTGAGCAAAGCAAAACTACAAACTGAATTTTTCTTTCATTTGTGAACATTTTTTACTAATTTACAAAACAGGATGAAAAATTATTAAGAGCAGCTAAATTTCAAGAGAAATACGAGAAGGAATAAATTAAACATATATTGTGTAAACAGTGTTCTATTCAGAATAATAATAAATAAATGCATCATGGCAAATCTTCCTTTTCATTTCTTAAAAAAACCTGACAACCCTAGTCCCAGCTCCTCCAAGTCTCACCGGATTCTGCACCAGCCACCAGTCTGCATCTAGGAAGTACCGGTGCTGTAGAATAGCCGTTATATGAGATCCTAGAGCTGTCTTGCTATTCCAAGTGGAATCGAGTAAGCCCAAAGATAAGCAAGCAAGAGGAAGATATTTAAAGACAAATTCTGTCACCTTTGATGGATCGCTTACGTCAGGCATGTCAATTGATGCCCACAGGAGCAAAGCGCGCGCTTTAGAGCCCAGGAGAGCCTGAGCGCTTTACAGCGGAAAGGAAAGAGACAGACGAAAGTGGTAGTATATGCCGCTTGGTCGAGCTATATTCACGGATGACCAGCACTAATTCAATAGATAAAAGAAAGAGAACTTATTAAAACTGTATCCATGTTAATTTTTAGATTTGCCTGAGAAGTATAAGTGCATTATAAGAATGAAAGTTTTAATTTTAATGCTCATTTTTCACAAGTTTGATTTTTTTATTCAAAAGAAATATTTTCTCAACTTTTCGTATAGAAAAGTGAAATTTTCAGGTATAGGCGTATTTATTTAGTAGCCTTACAGAATGTTTTCGTAAATCTAATATACCGTATATACGTATTACTGAAGAGTGTATTGAAAATTTTGAAAATATTCGCATGGAAATTGTTTGTAAGGAAATGAATTAACAAAGCAACTACTGTTACATCATAAGCAAAAGATATGTGCCCATGTGTTGTAAAAATGTCAGCTCTATAGCTTCAGCAGATTTCGACAAAATAATTTAATATTCTGATGATAGGAAGTTGCTGACAAATATCACCTTAAAAGCATAATACTATAAGAGTTTTGTTATGTAATATTAGTTACACTTAAAACAGATACAGTACCTAGGTAACTTTGCTTTGTACTGTAATATTGTTTTGATTAGTTTATTGATTACTTTTGTAAGGCTAAAGATACTATCAATATAAATTCCAAGTTATCATGTCATACTCAATCTCTTTCTTTGGAATATCACTTTCTTTATGAATGATGTGTTTCATCCACTTAATACAGTATAACATTATACTACTATGGAATTTAAGTGAATATTCCTTCTTAACTCTCTATTATGTTATCAAGATTTAAAACACAAGTGCAATATTAAGAAATCAGTGTTAGTACTTTTGTTTCACAGACAATATAGATAATATTAAACAGAAAGAAGCCATATAAAAATAACGACATAAAATTTCACGTTCCGTTTGAAGTTTGTGTACCACTGTTTTCTTAATCTAACAGGCTGCTTATTCACATACACAACCCTTCCTTTTTCCATACTTAGCGCTTGCTGCCCGCGGACGACGTCAAGGTCATAAAAATGCGCTTGCTTTGACAACACTGGCTTATGTGATGGACACCGCCACAGTACGCCGTCATTGACGTAGTATCGTACCTGGGTCATTTGCCCACCACATCCAAACGGCAGGATTTCTGGCTAATATCCCGCGATCCCGAAGAAAACCAATTTGCCAATTCCATAGTTGAAACTTCTGTCTATGCTTCAAACAAGTTCATCGTCTTGAGCAACTGGACACACTACTTATCATTAGTGAAGCTGCAGATATGATGCTTTATGTCAGCGATGGGCGTTTGAGTGCATTTGCCCTCGTTGCGCGCGGGGAATTCCAAGAGCGAGCGCTGTAGTGTGCCAGCAGCTGTAACAGATCTTACAGCTTTTAAATGAGCTGAATTTAGGACTTCAGGGAAAAGAAATTCTTAATACACAATTTGCAGATAGAATTGCAGCTTTTAAGGAGAAATTGCTGTTATGGATACGTCAAATGCAAAAGGGCGAAATATATCATTTGCCATCCTTATCTAAGCGCATAAAAATTTGAAAAATGAAAATTTCGAAATGTAAGCATGTATTCTATCCGGTCTATTAGAGGAATTTACATCAAGGTTCCACGATTTAGATTGCCTGAAATGGATTTGCGTATTTTTGCTACATGTTCTGATTCCAACTGATTATTATTGATAACGTCCCCCCCTTCATTATAGTGTGAATTGATTGACCTGCGATGTGATCGAGAGATGCGAGCAAAATATGATTTAAGGTCGAGTCTTATGCAGTTTTATGACGGATTCCCAAGGGGACGTTTTCCCAATCTGCATAAGCTGTGTGAGAAAGTTTTGTGTTTATTTGGTTCCACTTATAGATGTGAACAGTTATTTTCTATTACGAAAATAAACAAATCTCAAACAAGAAATTATGATGAAAGAGTAATGGAACGGAGAAAAATTCTCTCCGGCGCCGGGATTTGAAGCCGGGTTTTCAGCTATACGTGCTGACGCTTTATCCACTAAGCCACATCGGATTCCACCCCGGCGTCGGAAGAATCGTCTCAGTTTTAAGTTCCAACTCTTGGGTTCCCTCTAGTGGCCGCCCTCTGCACTACGTCATAGATATCTATGAACTTAGGACCGAAGTCCACACATGTGCTGAGGTGCACTCGTAATGAGTGACTAGCTGGCCGGGATCCGACGGAATAAGCGCCGTCTTAAATCACGAAGTGATTTACGCATATCATACATATTATTGTAATGTACCGAAGTATATATGATATTTCCATGCAGATATTCTGCGTCATCATACGATGAAAGAGTAATGTAACGGAGAAAAATTCTCTCCGGCGCCGGGAGTGGCTTAGTGGATAAAGCGTCAGCACGTAGGGCTGAAAACCCGGGTTCAAATCCCGGCACCGGAGAGAATTTTTCTCCGTTCCATTACTCTTTCATCGTATGATGACGCAGAATATCTGCATCGAAATATCATATGTACTTCGGTACATTACAATAATATATAAGAAATGATGGGCTTTTAACGGCAGTTCTTGGCATAGCTTGTGCTAATACAGTTTCTCCAAATCTTGAGAAATTGAGTAATATGAATTAATGTGCAATAGACATGTTTTGTTTTGTGTTTAAGGAAGTGTTCCATTACTTTGTGTTCTTATTTAGTTGGTAGAATAACATGTTATTTTGAAACATACAGTACGTACCGCAACTTGAATAAACCGGTTTTCGTGCACTCTATAGGCACACTTCTCTAGTAGTGCACCGTGCAAGCACAGAGTGCATAATTCTGCCCAACCCTGCTTTATGTTAATAATTACGTCATATCCGACCTCCTTAAAATAGATCAGTTCAAAACGAGAAAAAAACCCGAAGCATAATTTAAAATTCTGTTTCCACATTATTTCCTGTACCACAAAGGGAGGCCTATAGAGAAAAAAAACGCCATTTTTGGACAGAAAAAAATCTATTTTTCAATTTGTTCTGAAAATGATTCCCAATAATCTACTCTACGTGTTTTCAAAGTTAAAAGGGACAAAGTCGACTGAAACCCTTAGTAATGACGTCATAATTAAAGGTCCGCTATGTGACTTTTTTTTTTGTGTTTTAAAGTGTTATATGCTTCCCATTTCTTATTCCTCCCTGTTTCGTGATTTCATAATCGCATAACCACCTCTCCGTAATAGCCCCTATTCGGTGGTAAGAGATGAATCAGAAGCAACATTGTTCAAAAAATGACACATTCCATTACAAGCTTGCTTCAAATGTACCTCTTACGAGGAAGTGGAACGATCACCTGACCTATCTGTAAGACGCTTTGAAGGCGATGTGATCGAGTAGACCAGTCTTGCGATTGTGACTAATAATTGCGAGCGAGAGCTCTTTTATGCCCGCTGCGCGCGCGCGGAGCTCTTTTACTGTAAACATCGCTAAAGGATGTACAGATCTTAGAACACAGCGCATCATGACGGAACGGAAGCGCTTTATGATTTCAAGGAAGAGTGGAAGATACAATATTTATGCTTCGAACATGGTGATGAGGTCCAGTGTTTGTTATGCAAAAAAAAATATCATTTGCAAAAAAGCAACAAAAACGGCATTATGAGACGCAACATGAAAAAATATATATAGGTATTATTCAGGAGAAGAGAGAAATAAATTCATTTCGGAATTGACATCGAAGTAAATCAATTTACATTTGGGTCAGTAGATTGTATCTAGATTCCTTTTTTTTCTTTATTTTAAATGTATTGTTGATGTTTTATTTGTTGCTTGTTTCTGGATATTTACTTTTATTAGACTACGTGTTTCTTTAATTTAGAAATAATATTTTATCTTTGATTGCACTTTAACTTATACTATTACTAAGCTCAAAATGCTAATTCACTTTTATTTCAATAACTATTTTCAGGATTTTGAGCAAATATGAACTAAACATTTTGAAAACTTTGATGCAAGGAGCTTTTTTAGTAACGTCAATATAAAATATACTTAAAAATATAATTTCAAAACTATTAGACCTAATTGCACCAAATTTTGTACAGATGATATTATTATAGATCTGTTTATATAGTTTAAATTTCACAAATTTTCACCGAAATTGTGGAAGTTTTAAAAGTCATACATATCCCCTTAAATGATTGACCCCAAAAATTACGATGGCTCTCAATATTTTAATTCAATCAATTTGTTTTTTCGTGTTACGTGCATCTCACAAATCACTCTAAGAAAACTCATTACATAATCACGACTGGAGAGTAAGAACTACATTTTCACAATCACACAATCAATATACTCTATTTCAATCAATATTGTCATTATTATTATTTCAACAAATACTCAAAAGTACTTACAGATCACACACGTGGAGCAGGTAGACCCTATTAGTTTCTCCTAACCAATGAAGTGAAGTATTTACATAATAAATAATTGCTTTTAACAATAAAATAGTTTACATACAATTAACTTTTCCTATTTCTCTTTTTGTTCCTAAAAAACCCTTCCCTTTGCGATTCGTTTATATATGTACATGTATATTAAATAACTTAGTAATTAGCCCTATTACATAGCCAGAAATTTAGTAACGCAAATTATTGTAATAATTGCTGCCTTTATTCACTGCATGTGTATGTACTGTACATCCCTGTTGTCTACGTTACGACGCTACGTAGTGGATGTGCTATGGGCTCGTGATCAAGGTCGAGCTCTTCTACCATGATTGGGAGCTAATATCGTCTCATCCCTGGAGTAGGCAGTGATTCACAAGCAAGGAGAAATGAAATACATACAAAGAACTACGGACCATAACCATTTACCATTGCCAATCGTTCTTTGGAGATCCAGCAGGAAATCTCTGTCCAAGACTCCAACCACGTTCTGGGGTCATTACGAGGGACGATCCGTCCATGATCTTGTACACGTCCTGCAGAATAAATTCATCCTTCCCGGATCCTAACCGCACCAGCGCGAACTGGCTGTCTAGAAGAATGTTCACCTCGTGCGAAGCTATGACAGTACCATTCGATTCTGCAGAACGGTCAGTGAAGACCAGCCAGAAGTGTAGCGTACTGAACAACGTGTGTTCGCAGGCCTGGAATATAAAAAAAAATCAGACTTATTGCTTTGCTCTTTTACACTCAAACACATTTCCTGCACTGAAATATCATATGTACTTCGGTACATCATTGTAATATGATACGCGTAAGTAATCACTTCGTGATTCAAGACGGTGCCTTGTCCCGTCGGATCCCGGCCACTTAATCACTCGTAATGAGTGCACCTCTGTAGGTCTACATAGTGTTGGACATTGTGCCACTGGCACATATTCTGTGACGCAGTACATGAGGGTAGGCAACCAAAAGGGGCACAGAGAGGTAGAACTTAAATTGAGAAGGATTCAATCCGGCATCGGAACTGGAATCCGGTGTGGCTTACAAGGAGAGGACACGCTCTGTATATCACCGATTTAAATCAGATTTTGTGACATTAAAGTACAAGACGTACTGTTTAAAGTCATACCTGGTATGGGTGGCCAATGACCCCTCGTTTTGGAAATATTGGCTATTGTTTGTGACATACTTCCGTTAGGTGTCTAATAGGAAAACATTAGACTGTGTAACGGCGTAGCTCATATGGTTCGATGCTGAGTTGTCATCCAGGCACCCCGAGTTCGAATCCTAATGCCTTTTCATTTTTTAAACTTGATATTATTATTATTATTATTATTATTAGTATTAGTATTATTATTATTATTAGTATTATTTTATTATTATTATTATTATTATTATTACTATTTTATTTCTTTATTCACTTTCAGTTGTCAGCTCCTATATTCAAAGCCATGTTGAAATATGCGTGGTATGCATCAAAATTAATAAACGAACGACAAGTGTTTGTGAATGTGAATGATATCTGTTTCGCAGCAGAAGTGCGGAAAAATGTGTGTGATAGTGGACAACCTTCTTTCATTTGCTGTGCAGGAAATATGTGTATTTTGTGTGTTTTTATGACATCATAATGAATCGGGTACAAAATGAAATGGAATAGCTGCTGCAGAAATAGAACAGACACCAGTGACACATCTTACCTTCCTACGTGAGCAGTATTTCATTGTTTATCCTTTACAATACAATGTTAGTTAATTAGTAATTTGTTTAAAACATGATGAAGCATTCAATACATTGAGAAATATGATATAGGTATGTAAATAGATAACTGTGATCATAATATTAATCATTAATAAAAGAAAAAATATATAGGACCAGTTAATATTCGAACTTGGGTTGTCTGGATTACAACTCAGCACCCAACCATATGGGCTACGCCCTTACACAGTCTAATGCTTCCCTATCGAGCACCTAACGGAAGTATGTCACAAACAATAGCAAATATTTTCAAAACGAGGGGTCATTGGCCACCCATACCAGGTATGACTTTAAACACTATGTCTTGTACTTTCATCTCACACAATCTTATTTCATTCGGTGATATACAGAGCGTGTCCTCTCCTTGTTAGTGAATAAAGCGTCAGCACGTAGAGCTGAAAACCCGGGTTCGAGTCCCGGTGCCGGAGAGAATTTTTTTTTTTCTCCGTTCTACCCATTCTTCACTAAATGGTAATGCAAAATTCTTGCACGGAAATATCATATGTACGTCAGTAAATCATTGTAACATGTTAAAAAGCTAATTATACTAGCAACCAGCCAAGAAAAACGTGTTGTAAAAAAGGCGGGACACGACACAGTGCCTTCATTTATATAGTGATATAACTTTCATCCAGTATAATTCACCAAGAAGCACTACGAAACAAAACAACAAATATGAAAAATGTTATGAAGTTGGTTGTTGCTCCAATATCTGTCGAATACAAAAAATCTTATCAATAGTCGATTTATTACGCCTGAAATCACACTGATGATTCCCAATAATTTCATCCATATATGAAGTTAATTTTCTCAAAAGAATATTGGACAAAATTTTGTACGACGTCAACGAAAGTGGTATTTCTCGAAGGTTACTGTTATTATTATTAGGCCTATTATTATTATTAATTATTATTATTATGTTACGGTATATTTATTAGTATTATACTACTTTACTTATTTTAGTAGGTTATTTTACGACGCTTTATCAACATCTTAGGTTATTTAGAGTCTGAATGAGATGAAGGTGTCACTGCCGGTGAAATGAGTCCGGGGTCCAACACCGAAAGTTACCCAGCATTTGCTCATGTTGGGTTGAGGGAAAACTCCGGAAAAAAACCTCAACCAGATAACTTGTCCCGACCGGGAATCGAACCCGGGGCACCTAGTTTCGCAGCTAGACGCGCTAATCGTTACTCCACAGGTGTGGACAGTATTGTACTATGTTGTAATAAACGTAAAAGTGTTTTCCTGAGTTAAAGGTAACGAAGAGCTTGAATAAATTATTTTTAAACAGTGAATCTTAACTTACTCATACCACACGTTTCTTCTGTTACATTCTCAAATTAAATTCCTTTTAATATATTTTATGCTCGACCATGCCGAAATGTAGTAATTGTACACCTGGTAGTAGCCCTTTAATGCACCTCATTAAAGTACACCTATTCATCATAGTTCAGTTGTTCAGCCAATGAGAAATCACCATTGCACCATTATAAAACCGTAAGTATCGATTATTCTCGGATATGCAATCGAAACACAATTAGCGAAACGTCACGAAGGCTGGAAATCCAATACTGTCGCAGAAGGTTATGTTCTGTTACTATAATAATTAGCGTTAATTGTAAATAATATTCAAATAAATTCAATTTGTCATCTCGTTTTTCAATTCTAAATCAATTTCCAGGTTATATCAATATTAATGTTCATGTTATTCTCTAGATTATATCAAGGTCAATGACATTCGTCCCTCGGAAAAAATTAATACTTTCGCGTCTGCGCACATCTCACAATTTAGAAGGTCAGTTCCGCTCTTCACTTAGATAACCATAACATGAATACTTACTTATTCATAATTTCAAGTTAGAAATATGGTCGAGCATAAAAAGTAGTATGAAACTTGCCTATAATGGTAATTAAGACGCTCGTATGAAAATTATAAAACTCGCTTGCGCTCATTTCATAAACAAACATACTCGCGTCTTAATTACCACCATTATAGGCTCGTTGCATAATGTACTATTACGTTAAACTCAATCGATTAGACTGAAATTGGCAATAAGTATTTGTAAATAAACTAATGTTTCTCGGAGAACTATAATTGTTTACATTAGCTACTGAAAAAAACTTTACTTTTGCTGTAGTTTTCGCAATAGTTGAATTTAATAACATTAATTTGATCAGTAACATAAAACTAACAGCTTTTCCATAAATGCTATGAATTTGAAATGTAGAAAAAAAATCAGTCGGCTAAAGTAGTACTTCAAGCAAAAAAAAAAAAAAAAAAAAAAGCGAAAGAAAGAAAAAAATGTGAGAGTAAACAAAAAAAAAATTACACACTTACTGAAAAATATTCGGATCCGAACCACTACACGATCCGAATAAAGGAATGCTCATCAGAAAGTGTATATCTGCTCCTCGCACATATACAACCTGCGCTGCACGGCTTCAATCGGAGATAATCCGGAGGCATTCGAGTGATAGAACGTAAACAACTGCTCCGAATACAGCCTAATCATGCGTAGCACTTCATGTCACATAGCTATCCCCTCATTTAACCCATAACGAAAACAAATGAGCCGTCAGTCCTGTATGCGGTGATATCGAAGATTGGCCAGAATCTAAGTTTTAAGTTTTGTTGAAAAGTTGAAGCAAAAGAATACAGCACATTCGGTGATTATGTCTGAAGCCTGACGGCCTTATCTCTACCAGGTTAAATAAATAAATCTAATCTAAGTTACAGCTACAGTCAAACAGGGCAACAGCGCTGAGGCGGGTAATATCGAAGTCGACATAGCAAGGAGCTTCCAAATTACAATACGCGTAGATTAAGAAATAATTACAATTCGTCTGCATTAAATAATTATGTCAAAATTATCAGATCAGAAATTTCAATATATAAATCTGAGAACGAACATCGGCATTGAAAGTATCTACTGTCAAGATATCAAACTTTATAATCAAGATAATATCTGTTGCTTTACTTTGATTAAATAAATAATAAATATTGATGAAGAAAATATCTGTTGTTTTACTTTGATTAAATAAATAATAAATATTGATCAAGATAATATCTGTTGTTTTACTTTGATTAAATAAATAATAAATATTGATCAAGATAATATCTGTTGTTTTACTTTGATTAAATAAACAAATATTGATCAAGATAATATCTCTTGTTTTACTTTGACTAAATAAATAATAAATATTGATCAAGATAATATCTTTTGTTTTACTTTGATTAAATAAATAATAAATATTGATCAAGATAAATATCTGTTCATACTTTGATTAAATAAATAATAAATATTGATCAAGATAATATCTGATCATATCTGTTGTTTTACTTTGATTAAATAAATAATAAATATTGATCAAGATAATATCTGTTCTTTTACTTTGATTAAATAAATAATAAATATTGATAAATAGATCTATTGTTTTACTTTGATTAAATAAATAATAAATATTGATCTGTTGTTTTACTTTGATTAAATAAATAATAAATATTGAATAAATAATTAAATAAATAATAAATAGTGATAAAGATCATATCTGTTGTTTTACTTTGATTAAATATTAAATAAATAATAAATATTGATCAAGATAATATCTGTTGTTTTACTTTGATTAAATAAATAATAAATATTGATGAAGAAAATCATTAAATAAATATCAAGATAATATCTGTTTTTTACTTTGATTAAATAAATAATAAATATTGATCAAGATAATATCTGTTGTTTTACTTTGATTAAATAAACAATAAATATTGATCTTTGATTAAATAAATAATAAATATTGATCAAGATAATATCTGTTGTTTTACTTTGATTAAATAAATAATAAATATTGATCAAGATAATATCTGTTTTACTTTGATTAAATAAATAATAAATAGTGATAAAGATATATCTGTTGTTTTACTTTGATTAAATAAATAATAAATATTGATCAAGATATCTGTTCTATTTGATTAAATAAATAATAAATAGTGATAAAGATTATCTGTTGTTTTACTTTGATTAAATAAATAATAAATATTGATCAAGATAATATCTGTATCTGTTGTTTTACTTTGATTAAATAAATAATAAATATTGATCAAGATATATCTGATTTGATTAAATAAATAATAAATATTGATCAAGATTCTACTTTGATTAAATAAATAATAAATATTGATCAAGACAATATCTGTTGTTTTACTTTGATTAAATAAATAATAAATTTTGATCAAGATAATATGTTGTTTTACTTTGATTAAATAAATAATAAATATTGATCAAGATAGTATCTGTTGTTTTACTTTGATTAAATAAATAATAAATATTGATCAAGATAATATCTGTTCTACTTTGATTAAATAAATAATAAATATTAATCAAGACAATATCTGTTGTTTTACTTTGATTAAATAAATAATAAATTTTGATCAAGATAATATGTTGTTTTACTTTGATTAAATAAATAATAAATATTGATCAAGATAATAACTGTTGTTTTACTTTGATTAAATAAATAATAAATATTGATCAAGATAGTATCTGTTGTTTTACTTTGATTAAATAAATAATAAATATTGATCAAGACAATATCTGTTGTTTTACTTTGATTAAATAAATAATAAATATTGATCAAGACAATATCTGTTGTTTTACTTTGATTAAATAAATAATAAATATTGATCAAGATAATATCTGTTCTACTTTGATTAAATAAATAATAAATATTGATCAAGATAGTATCTGTTGCTTTACTTTCATTAAATAAATATTGATCAAGATAATATCTGTTGCTTTACTTTGATTAAACAAATAATAAATATTAAAGAAGAGTTAAAACAGTAAAGAATTTGAAGGTAATAGTTCGTCAACTCAATACTGTTATTAACTCTAGATACTATTAATGTAGGAAACTGGGTTCGCTGCGTTACCTAGGTGACGCGGTGAAGAGGCAAGCAGTCTAGACAGCTTCTTCGGTCGGAGGTACTAACGAGAATGATTACAAGGCCAGTAATTCGAAATCCGGTCTGTAGCTGGCGCTGAACAACAAATAACAAATGACGATCTTGACGTCTCAAGCCAACGTATAAAATAGAGCAACATGCCAATTAAAAAAATATGAATAATGATAAATTAATATACATATTAACAAATGAATGACCATAACTATTCAAAAAGACTTTGAATAGTTATGGTCATTCATTTGTTAATATGTATATTAATTTATGTGTGGTATTTTAATATGTGTTAATTCAAAGACAGAAGTTAAAATTTCAAGAAAAACATTTTAGAACCAATCCCAAGGAAATGGGCAGGGTTGCCAGACGTCCTGGTTCTGGATTTTAATGTAATAGTGGTTTACTTTAACTTGGCAGAGTTAAGACAGTAGGACCTTCTCTTAAAGGGTTAAAAGCTGCTTACATAATTGGACACAAACCTGTATCGGATTTAAGTAATTACATACAAATCCGATTTACACGAGATCAAAAGAGGCAATAATGATGTGTCCTGTGTCCTGGATTGAGTTATATTTGTCCTCGAATGTCAAAAAAATTGTAAAAATAGAATTTTTTGCTCGTTTCTTTAAAATAATTTTTTTAATTCCTTATTCATTTTTTTTCAAGACCCTGTCCAACGTTTGTACAACGTCGTATGGCGCCTCCTAACGGGTTGTATTGAAATAAAAACGATAAACTATAGTATATTATTTTTTTATTTTAGTAGGTTATTTTACGACGCTTTATCAACATCTTAGGTTAATTAGCGTCTGAATGAGATGGTGATAATTCCGGTGAAATGAGTCCGGGGTTCAGCACCGAAAGTTTTTTTTTATTTTAATAGGTTATTTTACGACGCTTTATCAACATCTTAGGTTAATTAGCGTCTGAATGAGATGAAGGTGATAATTCCGGTGAAATGAGTCCGGGGTTCAGCACCGAAAGCTTTTTTTTTTATTTTAGTAGGTTATTTTACGACGCTTTATCAACATCTTAAGTTAATTAGCGTCTGAATGAGATGATGATGATAATTCCGGTGAAATGAGTCCGGGGTTCAGCACCGAAAGTTTTTTTTTATTTTAATAGGTTATTTTACGACGCTTTATCAACATCTTAGGTTAATTAGCGTCTGAATGAGATGAAGGTGATAATTCCGGTGAAATGAGTCCGGGGTTCAGCACCGAAAGCTTTTTTTTATTTTAGTAGGTTATTTTACGACGCTTTATCAACATCTTAAGTTAATTAGCGTCTGAATGAGATGAAGGTGATAATTCCGGTGAAATGAGTCCGGGGTTCAGCGCCGAAAGTTTTTATTTTATTTTAGTAGGTTATTTTACGACGCTTTATCAACATCTTAGGTTAATTAGCGTCTGAATGAGATGAAGGTGATAATGCCGGTCAAATGAGTCCGGGGTCCAGCACCTAAAGTTGCCCAGCATTTGCTCATATTGGGTTGAGGGAAAACCCTGGAAAAAACCTCAACCAGGTAACTTGCCCCGACCGGGAATGGAATCCGAGCCATCTAGTTTCACGGCCAGACGCGCTAACCGTTACTCCACAGGTGTGGACTAGTATGTATTAGGTATTAAACAGTATCTTTATTCTTCACTCTTTGAAAGTTGATTTATTATTGATAGGATTTAAACACTGTATCATGCATTTTTTTCTGTACAGATCAGGCTGTAATATGACATTATTTTTCCAGACTTTATCAATAATTGAAAGGAAGTTTCATAATCTAGCAAAAAGTAACAAATTTAAAAGTTTAGGCCTTGGATAAGTAGTTTAAATATATAAAACGAATAAAATAAATTGTATACAAATTAATTCAAACATGAAGGGTAAAGGGAAAAAACCAAGTAAGTCAATTTCTTTTCGAAATGGAGGTAGTGGTGTTATTTCATTCATGACGAAGAGAGGCTTCTATTAGAGGTATTAAATAGGGGAAGAAGCAATTTGATCAAGAGTTATTTGTTCCAGAATTTTGATTCACTGAAAAAAAAACCAGGCAAGTCAAGCAAAAGAGTAAAAGAGCCAGTTAAGTCAGCCGATTTACTGCTATCATTAGACCGCACGAAATAATTCGTAGTAGGTCTGTTCTGGGATTTTGTTATAATTGCCTCATAGATTTCAGTTATTCGGGGAAATATTTCAATTCTCAAAGAAGTGCCTTGCAATAGTACCATTATTAGTGTTTCCAATCCCTTGTTTTGGTTTTATTATCACGAAGCGCAGTTCATCTTCAGACTTCTTTTGCAAATCTTTTTTTTTTTTTTCTTTTCGCTACAATATGTTTTCCTTCCTTCTAAACGGTTTTCAGAGGCAGCTTGCACGAGTATGCTAAGTGAAGCAGGCATTCCACAAATCTAATCAACCCATGTAAATGGAAGGGCCAAATATGATGATAAGGTGGTGATAATTTTACGTCTCGCACTACTTTTTGAAGCTTCTACTGGACTGGAAACGACTGATCATAACCTGTCCTCATTCCTTTCTGCGCTTGTGCGGCAGGTGACGTAATAATGATGTTGCAAGTGTGACAGATTGACAGAACAGAAATCTCGGAGAGATTTTCTATCGATTGCGCTTTACGTTACAAAATCATAATGTACAAATTTTCCCATTATACTCCGTTTTTTATGTAGGTATATCTTTAGGCCAAACATTCTGTACACTAAGAACCATATTTATAGACATTCTTAGCGCGGGGTTCCTGTGGATAATAAGCGAACTAACGTTTTTCGTATTCATAAACCAGTGTTAGCGATATGATATATGATATGATATGATGTATGATGTAGGATATGATATATGAGACATGATATGATATGATATATGATATGATATGATATATGATATGATATGATATGATATATGATATGATATATATGATATGATATGATATGATATGATATGATATGATATGATATATGATATGATATATATGATATGATATGATATGATATGATATATGATATGATATGATATATGATATGATATGATATGATATATGATATGATATGATATGATATGATATGATATGATATGATGTGATATATGATATGATGTGATATGATATGATATATGATATATGAAATGATATAATATGATATATGATATGATATATGATATGATATGATGTATGATGTAGGATATGATATATGAGACATGAAATGATATGATATGATATATGATATGATATGATATGATATGATATATGATATGATATGATGTATGATGTAGGATATGATATATGAGACATGAAATGATATGATATGATATGATATATGATATGATATGATATGATACATGATATGATATAATATGATATTATATATGATATATGAAATGATATGATATGATATATATGATATGATGTATGATGTAGGATATGATATATGAGACATGAAATGATATGATATGATATATGATATGATATGATGTAGGATATGATATATGATATGATATGATGTAGGATATGATATATGAGACATGATATGATATGATATATGATATGATATGATATATGAAATGATATGATATGATATATGAAATGATATGATATATGATATGATATGATATATGATATATGATATATGATTGATATATGAGATATGATATATGTTATATATGATATGATGTATGACACATGAAATGATATGATATTATGATATGATATATGATATGATATATGAGATATGATATGATATGATATATGATATAATATATGACATAATATATGATATGATATGATATATGATATGATATATGAGATATGATATGATATATGAGATATGATATGATATATGATATGATATGATATATGATATGATATGATATATGATATGATATGATATATGATATGATATGATATGATATGATATGATATGATATGATATGATATATGATATGATATATGATATGATATATGATATGATATATGAGATATGATATATGATATGATATAATATATGATATGATATGATATATGATATGATATATGATATGAATCCTGTACAAGTAACCAGTCGATAGCCGGGGCTAGTTTAGCACGCTCGTAGCGCGGGCTAGCGAAATGTCTATGCATAGCACCCGAAGAGTTTATTATAAAAAGAGTTAAAACAATAATTAATTATAATTATTTTAGCCTATTATAAATATAACTGTGACAAAATCTCGTAAGAAGTTCTATTAGTTGACATAATCTAGTTCTTGTCTCTTTCATATGACTTACCTGGTTTTTCCCAGGTCAGTTGGTAGTCTCAACGGTATTTCGGCTTTCCTTCGATGTTGATGAAATGCAGGACTTCAGATCAGGCTTTATTTCATGTACCATATTTTAAACATCATTTATTCAACGCATATGTTTTTTTCACTGTTAATTTAATTGTCGAATAAGGTTTTGAAACTACAATTTCGTTTTTCTCGATTGTGAAGAAAATTGACTTACCTGGTTTTTTCCCTTACCGGTAACCTTCATACATAGTCACTATAAAATAGCAGCATGATCACCTGTCCCAAATTCCTGTTGAGAGAATCTGGCAACACTGGATCTGGGCTATCACTAATACTGTTCAATATATGTGTACGTTAACAATGACTAATAAGATACTACAAGGATTCAATTCAACGCGGAATCAACATTTCAAGCAACAACACGATTAATTATGGAAATATATTTTAGTGTTTGTTTTCTGCAGCCATGTATTTTGTAATTTAATCTCAAGATTTTCAAGTGATTTCCTACAGGCCTATTTTTTGTTTCTTAATAGCCTACATTTGGTGTATACTATAAGCAGTAACATGAGCTGCTGCCAGAAAGCCAAAAGGAGTACAGAATTTGCCAAGGAAGCTTTTAATAGAAAAAGGTGCATCTTCTGCAGACCTCTTGCTTCAACTAAAATTCCCGTGTTTTCCCTAATAGTTTGTGGATTTTCTCGTAACATATTCACGTCATCTACAGAAACAAGCAACCGATGTAACCTGTTCAATTCCAAATCCTCTCTGTTATCCTAACAAATTTCAAAAGCAAATAAATTTAGAAGTTTCTAATATCCCTTGTTTTCAGTTGCCAAGTGACAATAATGATTGTAGATCATTTATTTTTTACAAGGCTTACTGATTTAATAAACATGATCCACTATTGTAAAAACTAAACCACATTAAATAAAAAGTACCTGTAATTAAAAAATTAAATTGAATATATATTTACCTGAAATTTTTGCTTATTTAGATCCTCTATCCATTCATCAAAGGTTTCCCACAAATTAATTAACACACTGTATTCACTCATATATACGCATATTGAGTTATTTTTATAATGTAGCACCAGCACTTTCATATGTCTTTTATCACTATGACTACAATGTTCCTTTAAAACTGCATTTGTCTTGAAAGTAACATAGCCAATAAATCTCCCTTTCGATAAGTACATCTCTGTAACTAGGCCGTTGTTCTCTTGCTACCAAACGCAGTCAGAATAGACACGGACGTTAAGATCAGCTGATTACCCCACCCTGTCTCTGTCTAGATCGCAAGCGAATCACACGCGTTGTCTCCAGGTGCACTGAAGCTTGAAGTCAATAAAGACGTAGTAGTATAGGGCTGTTTCTAAACAACTTCGTGAATTTTACGAGAATACACGTTTTCAACATCTCTGATGAAGTTTCCTGCTCATCATTTGTGTGTCTATCGATGTACAGCGATTTACCATAAACTATTAGACGGATTTTGTTCACTTTCGACACCTACGAGTTAACTTATGCATAATTTTGTATAAAAATAAATCCACGGCGTAACAACCCATTAAGAGACAGGGCCGAATATGTTATGTGCTATGTAAATCGAGCATTAAGGTTCATTCACAATGAAAATTAAACATTACCGTAACATAAACATAGAAATTTGCGCCCAGGTTACCAAATGGGATCATTCACAATGATTCACATAGACAATGACATTAACATTGCCTTTAGACGTTAACATGAAAGTTTACGAACTCGAAACTTTCATGCTTACGCTTATGTGATTTGCAAACAGTACACAATCGTGGAGCGCTGAAGTATACGACGGAATATGACGAAATGGCGTCGTTGTTATGTTTCCATGGTTACCAAATATCTTCGCGGTTATGTTTATGTTCCCATCGTGAGTGATGGTAATACTTCTTGATTTTATAGTAACGTTTAAGGCCCATTCACAATGAAAATTAAACATAACGTAAACATTAACATAAGCACATAAACATATGCCACAAACTTAAGTAGCCAAGGCCCATTCACAAAGAAAATTAAACATAACCTAAACATAACACGAGTGTGGAAACAAACATACCGAATCAACAAAACTACAGAATCTATTACATAAAAATGGAGAATTGCACAATGACTGACTATGTAGCTATTCAATTTACGTTTCTAATAACTACAGTGGCATCAGTATATGGCTTTCAATACTTGAAATCAAAGAAACGGAGATGTAAAAAACGATGGTGTATTCATCCATTGAATTAGAGAACAATACAACAAGGGGACTTTTATAACCACATTCACATACTAATATATTTTGAAACACCAATACTTTGAACTATAAAATAATGTTAGCTATAAAATAATTTAACTAATACCTACCTTCAGAATTCATTTTCTGTCCAATTTTTTTCCATACATTCTCTTTCAATGTAATATCTTTGTATGTTTTATGTTTCTTGTCGTATAGACAAGGGTTTTCTTGGTACAAAATAATCAACTTTTCGTCATATGATTCCATGTTGCGCGCCTAGCTATCATCACGGCCAATAGATCAAAATATTGCCTGTAGGCAAAGCCCATGAGATGTTAAACAAAAAGTGAAAACACGCTTTCCGCTTGTGTACTGTTTCCAAATCGCATAAACATAAGCATGAAAGTTTGGAGTTTACAAACTTTCATGTTAACGTCTTATGATTAAGATTAAGTTTATGCTTATGTAATTCATTGTGAATGCTTTCATTAAATAACATGGACACAAGGTTTTATGCTTACGTTATGTTTATGTTTAATTTTCATTGTGAATGGGCCTTTACATTTTTAAGTTAACGCTTACTTTATGTTTAATTTTAATTGTAACACAATGGAAATTAAACATAACGTAAGCGTTAACTTAAAAATGTAAACGTTACGGTAAAATCAAGGACATTCACGATGGAACATAAACATTACCGCAAACATACTTGGTAACCATGGAAACATAAGAACGACACCATTTCGTCAATGAAAGTGGAAGCAAGAGGAGAAGATTTTGAACATTTGTTATGAGTTTCTGAATTGATTAAAGTTGCAACACTTGCTACCAAGCTGACAATATCTATCAGATGTTTCATTATGTTCTTTCATTAATAACTAAAAAACTAAGGATTTTCGGACATATATTTATATTAATTTTTTTCTTGTTTTGGTGTGAGGAACATGCCTCCAATTCTGAAACATCCTGTATAGCGTCCTTAAATAAGCAATTAAAATTATTTTCACTCAACACTATCACTCATAATCACCAATGTTACTTTCCTTCAGCATCTCTGTTTATTGGATAAGTGCATAGGTGGGTAGTTGTATTGTGTTAGTAATAATGAAATACTGAATGCTTGAGTTCATGCTATAATTTATTCAGAAATTAGTTACAAACTACAGCTAAGTTTAAATTAAGTTAGTCTTATTCTAACCTTATTGTTCTTAGTTACAGCTTTATGATTTTCATGCAGTTCTAATGCACTACTCTTATACTCTTCACAACTAATTATAGACTCAAAATCTTAATTCCAGAAGTTTAGCGACCCTTGTAAAAAATATGTTTCTGTCTACTTAGCAAAAATTATCACGAGGAACATGAGAGTAGCCCACCTTAATTTCTGGCCTCTCCTGAATGAAATATTGTTACTGATTAACTTTACAACTTCTTTACTGTGTTAACATTACAAAATTACCTGGCTGGCTAGTTTCCAAGTGGTATTATTCAGTGTACAAGTCTAAGCTTCGGACAATGAAGAATACCTCTAGCCAGCCAGGTAATTTTCTAATGCTAACACAGTAAAGAAATTATAAAATTAATCAGTGATTATATATTCTTACTTACAAATGGCTTTTAAGAAACCAGGAGGTTCATTGCCGCCCTCACATAAGCCCGCCATCGGTCCCTAACCCGTGCAAGATTAATCCAGTGTCTATCATCATATCCCAACTCCCCCCAAATTCGTTTTAATAACTTATTATCATCCCATCTACGTGTCGACCTCCTCAAAGGTCTTTTTCCTCCGGTCTCTCAACTAACACTCGATATGCATTTCTGGATTCGCCCATACGTGCTACATGCCCTGCCCACCTCAAACGTCTGGATTTAATGTTACTAATTATGTCAGGTGAAGAATACAATGCGTGCAGTTCTGCGTTGTGTAACTTTCTCCATTCTCCTGTAACTTCATCCCTCTTAGCCCCAAATATTTTCCTAAGAATCTTATTCTCAAACACCCTTAATCTCTGTTCCTCTCTCAAAGTGAGAGTCCAAGTGAATCAGTGATTATATAAGTGTTAAAAGTGTGTATCCAACAATGAAAAAATATTGTCTAGCTACGCTGTATTTGTAAGGAACTTTGCACCGTGTCATAGGAACTATTTACAACAATATCATTAAGAATGAAGTAAAAGATGGAAGCTGTCATGTTTTGACGGACTATCTCGGGAGACCTCCAGAGTGTTGTTTAGTCACTGTCCGAAGACAGGTCTGAACCCCACAAGTGATACGAAGAAGGCACCACTTTTGAGGCAACTAGACCAGGAAGTAATGGGGTAGGGTAACCAGTTCCTTTCCCCCTCCATTGCATACATCGCCGACTAGCTACATATTACACTAATCAGAATTCAGATGTATATAAACAATTGTTCTTCCTCTGACACACATCGTCACGTGAGATGTACTGCCTGATAATAGATGTACAATAGTGGCAAAAAAACCGGACCGACCCTTGTAGCTGATTTCAGAGTCACAGATTCAAATTTTGCTAGTCACAAAACACATCCGTCCACATTTGTGGAGTAACGGCTAGAGCGTCTGGCCGCGAAACCAGGTGGCCCGGGTTCGATTCTAAGTCGGGACAAGTTACTTGGTTGAAGTTTTTTCCGGGGTCTTCCCTCAACCCAATATGAGCAAATACTGGGTAACTTTCGGTGTTGAACCCCGGACTCATTTCACCGGCATTATCACCTTCATCTCATTCAGACGCTAAATAACCAAAGATGATAAAGCGTCGTAAAATAACACACTAAAAAAATATATCCATCTTGTATAATTAATTGTAATAATAAAATTTATTGCATTTGTTCGATTCTTACCGTCTTTTGTTTCCTTCAGTGCCTCAAACTTACAGACGAAAAACTTTGAGAGTTTTATTTTCATCTGGCATCAATATTACATTTCTACCTCTATTCGGCAAAGATAACTGCATATTTTTACATTAAGGGGAGGCAGAGGTGAATATTTCAAAATCCACAAAATTTATCCGATTTGTTTGAAATTGATCATGGATACTAAGTATGTTATTAGTAATGGACATACCAAGTTTCAACTTTCTACGTACAATAGTTCTGTAAATATTAATAGTTTTATAAAACTTTATATCGTTTGATATAAAATGCTCCATGCACCATATTGTAAGAAATTTTCAATATTTCGTTTTATTTATATGTTCAGACAAGGTATATAAATAATGATAAGTATTAGTTTATTATGGGAATAATATAGTAACACAGTTATCTTGGTTTTAATTTTATACTTTTAAGGGCACAAAATCAAAAACTAACATCGGAATATGAAAATAAAGATAATAAAAAATGAAAAAACCAAATTTTCATTATTTCTTCAGTTTTGTTCGAAAATTTCACCTCTACCACCCCTTAAATAGCAGTACATACCTCTGGCTTCACTATCCATATTGAAATTACCACAGTTTGACACAATACACAGCACAGGATTCTTTTGTATCAGCTACAAGGGTCGGTCCGATTTTTTGCCACTGGTGTACATATCAGACAGAACCTCATTCAGATGATAATCTCCAGAGGAACTCTTAAAATCTTCTGCCTAAAACTATACCCTGCAAATATCAATTGAAACTTTTCTAAAACTTAAATTAAGAAAGAAATGGGATCTGTTACCTTTAAGACCACAAGTTGAGGAACTGCAAATGAGTATAAGAATTGCATTCTGGAATTACGAAACTCGGTATTTCCAACGATTCTTTTTCCACGGACTTGTATAACAACACCCCTGTATGTTCCTTGTTGATATTGGATCTCCTGTATGTTACCCAACTGCTGTATCCATGGCAACAATACGCAGAAAATTTCTGCCTTAAATTCGTGTGTAAATCAAACAACTGTTTCTCGCAACAAGGGAAACAAATGAAGGCGTCCTCTTCAGTTAAGCCACTTGTGCTGTGCGCCCTGCAGTGCTATGACTCTCCTCTCCTTCCGCGGCGGAGGAACAGTGCGTCCCTCCCCTCGATGCAACCTGCTCTGCGCCTTGTGGTGCAATACTTCGAAGACGAGAACCACGAAAGAGAGCAGGATGCCGTAGGCGAGTACCACTAGAGTCGGGTAGAAGTCCTGGATGCGCACGCTCACGAACCCCTGACTGTTGTCCACGCACTTGGGCTTCTGGTGGTACCAGCGCTTGTACTCGCGGTCTGTGAACCCGGCCTCCTTCAGCCAGCGAGCTCTGAAAGCATCGACAAAACGTTCGGTATGGCTCAGCTTCCATTCATCCCCCTGTCACAACCAACACTTTTTAAAATTTATTGTAGACACTGTTCAGCCAAATCTGTCTGTCTGTCTATCTGTCTATCTGTCTGTCTGTCTGTCTGTCTGTCTATCTATCTATCTACCTACCTACCACCTACCTACCTACCTACCTATCTATCTATTTATTTATTTATTTATTGCTAGTAAGTTTGAAATGAATACATGTTAATACAATGAAAGATAAACTAGCGCACTCCTGAATGAGTAAGACTCGTGCTCAGGAGGGGATTCCAATACAGACGAAAATAAAATTAAAATTGAGAGTGAATACAGATTAAATAGTGTTTAATATGTTTAAACCCAAACTATAATTAATCCAATACAACTTTTCTATTAACTTGGAGAGGATTCATGGTTAAAATAATATTAGAATAAAATGTGTTTAATAATATGGGACCTTGACTCATTTAAAGATCATTTCAACCCGAATTCTAACTTGCTAAAATAATTAAATGGATGCTATGCTTAGACTACAGTGATCTACTTACTACCCCAGATCACATAATATATAACAGATTGGTCATCCCTATGTGAAAATCGGTAGCACTTTGAAGAGAACAACCACAATAATCGCCACCCGTCCGCCGTAAACGAACACGAGATGGCAGTACAGTCGCTAATGCAATTCAAATGGGAGTTATGACATGACTCCTTATGTAACAACTAGATAGCAGCATAGTAAACCTGACAAGTTGTTAACGTCAAAGCCTATAAGGCCAAGTAATCTGGGTATATTGTATATGATCTAAGTTACTGCTATAAGTAGTCCACTAAAACGCCTAATTATGCCGCAAACTTCTCTGTCTCCTTCGTCGTGCTTGTAGTCGGAAAACATTACTACAGGCGTTTAAACTATACTAGGGACAGAAAAATAGGAGGGAATGGCGAACCCCTCATTCACATCGACTCCTACACCCCTCAGAACCTGCTTGGTGTATGGTCCTGTGCCAAATAACTTACTCCTCAATTCACACGTTTTTCGCTACAGGAAAACTTAAAAGAACAAATAAAATAATAACGTGATTTCTAGCAATTACAAATACCTGATTTACTGAATATTGTTGTCTTGTTTAGTCAACTGTCCGAACACAGGTCTGAAATCATAAGTGACAACAATGAGGCATTACAAATGAGGTAACTAAGCCAGGAGATAATGGGTTATGGTGGACAGTTCTCTTTCCCCCTTCTTTGCATACGTCGTTGAATAGTAACATATTACATTAATCAGGCTTTAGATTATATTATCATTTATAATATTTCGCAAGTTAGCCATTTCAAAATGTAATAATTATTATCATGTAATGTGAACGTAATACGAGAAATCAAATATTTAGCATTACACACAATTATTAGTATTTTGTTGTTATGTGTTTTCAGAATATTGTATTGAAATAGTAAAATGATGTTTATACAGTTATCAACTTTGTGAATCATGAGGAAATTAAAAATTAAAATGCAAAAAAGTAATATATTTTTCTGTGTGTAAAAATTATAAACGTTATTGTAACATGAACGAGTTTCGTAATAAAAAATACTTACGCATTACAAGCACACTTAAGAATGGCTTAGCTTAACAAAAGAAATAACACAATAAGTATGACGAAAAAATCGTTCTGTATAGATTCTCTTAACCGATGTAGAGATACACCAGACTCCTTGGCAGTGGCTGTCTGTGTTGACACTTTTAATGTCGTCACAAACTTTAAGTTCTCTCAAGGAACAACAAACTTTATAAATAACGCCTTTAGTACGACTTCTGATATCAGGGCTCCACTGAGACATGATAGCGATTGCTTGGATGATTAGTATTTAAAAATACTGCTTATTGTGTTATTGTGATATATTTTTTCGAACAAGCTGTAACACAGTAATATCACAGACGAGCACTTGTCAACAACCAGAATTTGAACGCAGCGACAGGAAGGTCATAAATCGCTAGAGAAAGTGTGGAGTGAATAGTTTCTACACAAGACCAAAAATCCGCCTATTTCTTCTGCCTTTACTATAACTTGCACTTAACGTTGTCCCTTATCTGTTGCACTTACTTCCTGGCGATGAGCTCCTTGTAGGGCGAGCCCTTCCTGACGGGGTAGGCGAGCACGTTGGTGACGAAGACCACGATCTCCTTGTAGCGGCACTTCTCGTGCTCCTCCATGGTGTCACTCATCACCTTGTATACGTCAGCGTCACTCTGGAAGGCGTGCAGCCCTTTGCGGATGTTGGCCACCCCTACTTCCTGCGACGTGAACGCCTTGTCGAAAGGCTGTGTGTACAGCTTCTCGAAGTACAGCCGCTTCACGTCCGGGTCGTTCGTATCCTGCAGTAACAACGTTGTCGTCATAGTCATCATTATCATTATCGTTATTAACATCGTCATCATTGTCGATATTATCATCGTAGTCTCCGTCATCATTACTACCCCCACTTGGTCTTATGATCTCCAGTAATAATTGTAGACATAATTATGTTATGATTACTATTAGTATACACACGGTAATTAAATAACATTACAATAATTGTATGTAGCTTTTTATTGAATTTGGTATTCCCAAGAAACTAGTTCGATTAATTAAAACGTGTCTCAGTGAAACGTACAGCAGAGTTCGTATAGGTCAGATGCGTTTCCAATTCACTGTGGGCTAAAGCAAGGAGATGCACTATCACCTTTACTTTTTAACTTTGCTCTAGAGTATGCCATTAGGAAAGTCCAGGATAACAGAGAGGGTTTGGAATTGAACGGGTTACATCAGCTTCTTGTCTATGCGGATGACGTGAATATGTTACGAGAAAATCCACAAACGATTAGGGAAAACACGGGAATTTTACTGGAAGCAAGTAAAGAAATAGGTTTGGAAGTAAATCCCGAAAAGACAAAGTATATGATTATGTCTCGGGACGAGAATATTGTACGAAATGGAAACATAAAAATTGGAAATTTATCTTTTGAAGAGGTGGAGAAGTTCAAATATCTTGGAGCAACGGTAACAAATATAAATGATACTCGGGAGGAAATTAAACACAGAATAAATATGGGAAATGCCTGTTATTTCGGTAGAGAAGCTTTTATCATCCAGTCTGCTGTGAAAAAATCTGAAAGTTAGAATTTATAAAACAGTTATATTACCGGTTGTTCTGTATGGCTGTGAAACTTGGACTCTCACTTTGAGAGAGGAACATAGGTTAAGGGTTTTTGAGAATAAGGTTCTTAGGAATATATTTGGGGCTAAGAGGGATGAAGTTACAGGAGAATGGAGAAAGTTACACAACGCAGAACTGCACGCATTGTATCCTTCACCTGACATAATTAGGAATATTAAATCCAGACGTTTGAGATAGGCAGGGCATGTAGCACGTATAGGTGAATCCAGAAATGTATATAGAGTGTTAGTTGGGTGGCCGGAGGGAAAAAAGACCTTTAGGGAGGCCGAGACGTAGATGGGAAGATAATATTAAAATGGATTTGAGGGAGGTGGGATATGATGATAGAGAATGGATTAATCTTGCTCAGGATAGGGACCAATGGCGGGCTTATGTGAGGACGGCAATGAACCTCCGGGTTCCTTAAAAGCCAGTAAGTAAGTAAGTATAATTGTATGTAGTTTTGTGCTACTATCCGGTATTAAGAAGCATCATAGTAATTAAAAGCTGGTTCACAATAAACCGGGAACGGAAACGACAATGACAGCAAGAAGGGAAATATTGTTGAACTAAATGTATTTAAATGTGGGCATTCACAATTAACTACCGTGAATGCTCATATTTAAATACATTTATTTTAACATTATTTCCGTTCTCGTTCCCGTTGTCGTTTCCGTTCCCGATATATTGTGAACCAGCTTTTATACGTGATTGTAACGAATGTAGTTTATTATTTCGGCAGTACTTAAATGCTATAAGAATCTGTTAACATTATTTTTTCATAAATAGGAATGACAACTCACAGATAAAATTAAATCGACTCTCATATTACACATTTTATACAAAATTACATAATCTCAGACGTTAAAACTCAAATAGTATCTTGTATTGTGAATCATCATCGTATTATGCAGCTATTTGTAACGCAAAATTAAGTCAATCATTTTCGTAAATGCGTATTACGATTGTCAACGAAAAATTACTCGATTTTCGGAGCGCTCTGTTTTGACAAGAAATTGAAGGGTTCAGAGCCATAGTGGGCCAAGCGCCATTTATTAAAAACGGAGAAAGCAAGGGTTAAAGTTAAGTGAATAGCATAGTTTAATGAAGATTGACATGTCATTTAGTTTTAATGCGCATACTTTATATTTCTTGCTGTATGTTTCATTGAATTATGGTAAGCACTTAATTTTAACTCTTATTTTCTCCGTTTCTAATGTATGGCGCTTGGCCCACTATGATTCTGACCCCGTCAATTGTTCATAATCCTATCACTGTTATCACCATTATCATCATTGTTATACTTAAATAATGTCATCATTATCAACTACCATCTTCATCGTCAATGTAACCGATATCATCATTGCCATTAGTATTGTCATCATCATAATTGTCACCACCACAATTGTCATTGTTGATAGAGCCATAATCAACCGCCGTTCGCATTATCATCAGGTGTTACCGTGATTGGTGTAGTCATCAATTATCTTCGTCAACATCGTCGTTGGTATCGTTATCATCGGCAGTATCAGCGCCGTTGAATCGTCATAAGGCGTTGCCATATACATCATCATCATCATCATTACCATCGTCATCATATTGTATCATTAATTAGTATCGTCGTTGGTACCATAATTAGTCTTCGTCATCGTCGTTGGTATCGTATTCATAGCCCTTACCTGCGACATTGATTCGTTGTCAGGCGTTGTCATCGTCATTATCACCGTCGTTGGTATTGCCATCATCATCATCATCGCAATTTGTAACGTAATCAGTCATCATTATCATCGTCGTCGTTGGTATCGCTGACAGGAATAATCAACACCACTGAATCGTCACAATTAGACCTTGTAATTTTTTTAGTTGGTTATTTAACGACGCTGTATCAACTATTAGGTTATTTAGCGTCGATGAGATTGATGATAGCGAGATGGTATTTGGCGAGATGAAGCCGAGAATTTGTCATAGATTACCTGACATTCGCCTTACGGTTGGGGAAAACCTCGGAACAAACCCAACCAGGTAATCAGCCCAAGCGGAACCTTGTCATCGCCATCGACAACGTCACTAGCCGTTGTTGTCATCATAATCGCCATTGGTATCGTCATTATCATCGCTGTTCATGTCGTCATCAGTCGTCATCGCCATTGTTATGACCAGTGGCCATCATCATAATCATCATCGTTTATTATTGTCATTTCATCATCGTTATCAAGATCATCGCCATCATTATCATCGTCATTGCAATCATATCATCTAACTGGATGCAGTATCTCTTCCTATCTATCTGGATATCATCTGCCAGTATCGTTCTACACGTGTCTACAGAGTTAAATGTAGCGGACTTGTATAGTTCATGTTACTTACATTAACGTAGGTGATGCTATAGGTGATATTGCGCATGCTCAGACTGAACCCGCTGTCCATGAGCTCCGGGATGGTGTGGATGGCGTTACTCGTGGTCTGCAGCAGCGACACGATGATGGCCGAGTATGACGTCAGCAGAAACACGGACAAGAGCAGCAGGAAGACGAACACGATCCTCGACGAGGGTTCTCTGGGCTCTGAGAAGCGCCTGCAACATACGAGTACGTGCATTACATCAGATTAAAGACATCTAGGCAGAGCAGACGTAGGCGTAGGGTCAAATCGTATATTGTGCGTCGCTTCAGGAATTAATTGCGTGTCCATTGAGCTGCCAGGATAAATGGGCTCCACTAACCCCCGCATTACGCATTCGTCTTCAGTCAACGGAACGCAGAAAATTCATGCATCTGACAATTCGTCTCAGAATAAAAATTGTCCCACGATGATCTGTCACAGTTTAGAGTTTTGTCCCTGTCAGTTCGTCTCGGTAACTTAGCCAAATGTAGGACAAACACATTTTTGTAAAATCTTAAAGACTGCACTTCTGTTGCTAGGAGATGGTTATGGCGGGATATGGCCCGAACGTTCCCCAGATTTTACCGCGTGCGATTATTATTTGTGGGGAACTTTAAAGAATAGAGTATAGAGAAATAACTCACACACCATCAAAGAAATAAAAGACAATATAAGGACAGAAATTAGAAAGATAACGAAAGAAGAACTTCTGTGTGTGAATTCAAATTTCATCAAAAGATGTCGGGAATCTCTGAATGCTAATGGACGCCACTTTCACCAACTACTGTAGCACAAGTTAGTGAAATAAAATGATGATTGTGTGCATGCCATTAATGAATGAGTTACATGAGTGCAATACGCCGGAGATTCATTCATTCATTCATTTACTCATTCATTCATTCATTTACTCATTCATTCATTCATTTACTCATTCATTCATTCATTTACTCATTCATTCATTCATTTATTTACTCATTCATTCATTCATTTACTCATTCATTCATTCATTTACTCATTCATTAATTCATTTACTCATTCATTCATTCATTTACTCCATTCATTCATTCATTCATTTACTCATTCATTTACTCATTCGTTCATTTACTCATTCATTTACTCATTCATTCATTCATTTACTCATTCATTCATTCATTTACTTATTCATTCATTCATTTACTCATTCATTCATTCATTTATTTACTCATTCATTCATTCATTCATTTACTCATTCATTCATTTACTCATTCATTCATTTACTCATTCATTCATTTACTCATTCATTCATTCATTTACTCATTCATTCATTCATTTACTCATTCATTCATTCATTTACTCATTCATTCATTCATTCATTTACTCATTCATTAATTTACTCATTCATTCATTCATTTACTCATTCATTCATTCATTTACTCATTCATTCATTCATTCATTTACTCATTCATTCATTTACTCATTCATTCATTTACTCATTCATTCATTCATTCATTTACTCATTCATTCATTCATTTACTCATTCATTCATTTACTCATTCATTCATTCATTCATTTACTCATTCATTCATTCATTCAATTACTCATTCATTCATAGCGTTCTGCCAAGGGCAAACTCAGCTTTCTCTAGTCTTTCTTATTTTCTGCCTTCCTCTTAGTCTCCTCATATGATCCATATATCTTAATGTTGTGTATCATCTGATATCTTCTTCTACCCCGAACTCTTCCCCCGTTCACCATTTCTTCCAGTGCATCCTTCAGTAGGCAGTTTCTTCTCAGCCAGTGAGCCAGTTTCCTTTTCCTCTTCCTGATCAGTTTCAGCATCATTCTTTCTTCATCCACTCTTTCCAACACAGCTTCGTTTCTTATTCTGTCTGTCCATTTCACACGTTCCATTCTTCTCCATATCCACATTTCAAATGCTTCTATTCGCTTTTCTTCACTTCGTCATAATGTCCATGTTTCGGCCTCATACACTCCACACAAAGGATTTAATTAGTCTCTTCCTTAGTTCTTTTTTTCCAGAGGTCCGCAGAAGATGCTCCTTTTTCTAAAAAAAAAATCTTCCTTGGCCATTGCTATCCTCCTTTTGACTTCCTGGCAGCAGCTCATGTTACTGCTTATAGTACACCCCAAGTATATGAAGCTGTCCACTTGCTCTGCTGCCTCATTTAGAATTCGCAAGTTTATCTTCTTTAATTTTCTTCCTATGACCATGATCTTCGTCTTGTTTCCATTTATCTTCATTCCATACTGCTCACAGCTATCACTTAGCTCCAGTAGAATAGCGCTTAGTATCATCTCCTCTTCTGCTAACAACGTCATATCATCACCGAATTGTATGCTTCATAATTGAAGGGTTTAGAGCCATAGTGGGCCAAGCGCCATTTATTAAAAACGGAGAAAGCAAGGGTTAAAGTACCATCGTTTAATGAAGATTGACATATCATTTAGTTTGAATGTGTATACTTTATATTACTTGCTATATGTTTCCATAGAATTATGGTAATAACTTCATTTTAACTCTTGTTTTCTACGGTTTTAGTAAATAGTGCTTGGCCCACTATGGTTCTGAACCCTTCAAATTAAAAAGGAAAGACCTTTACATCTGCTCAGGTCCATAAAGATCCAAGAGTATCTGATGAAAATCGAATGCCAGTTCCTTTGGAGACAAGCTGTTAAGATTTTGGATCAACATCTTTGTCCCTTCGAAGATAAAGAGTGTTACAAATACAGAAGTTTGGTTTAAATCGTTCACCTTGCTGGCAGACGACGCCCAAGGAGTCAAGAGCTGCGTCGCTCCATCTCACAGGCCGGTACTCCCCGGTCGGCATAATGGACTGCTCCACGCGCATCGCGTACACTAGCGCCACCGTTAACACCGTTACAATGCCAGCATATGTGAGCCACACCGTCCTGCTGAAGGGCAGCGTGTAGATGATGGACACCTCCGACAACGAAGGCTTGAGGAACATGAAGTTACCTCTGTAATGGGAACACTGATATGATGTTGAACAACTCCTCCAGATACTATTATTATAGATATATTAATTTGTCCTACAGAATTTATCTGTAATATTGACACTTAATATTTTTTTATATAAAAAATATAAAAAAAATATTAAATCCTCCAGATAGACTACGTTTTATTTAGACCTTTCGGGTGCTATGCATAGACATTTCGCTAGCCCGCGCTACGAGCGTGCTAAACTAGCCCCGGTTATCGACTGGTTACTTGTACAGGATTCATATCATATCATATCATATATCATATATCATATCATATCATATCATATCATATCATATCATATCATATCATATCATATCATATCATATCATATCGTCACGTGAATGCAAGAACTAGGTAACTCGAAATTTGCGTTTTTTAGTTACCTCTTTTATAGCATAGCAAAAATCGCACAAAATGTAATCCAGGATCTAGATAACTGATCGAACAATACCAGCGACATCTATTTTCAAATATAACAAATAGGTAAAAGAAAACGAGACATATTCCTTAGTGCAATAAATAAGTAAATAGGCAATGTCACAAAATATGAAAAATCAAGTTACCTAGTTCTTGCATTCAGGCGACGATATCATATCATATCATATCATATCATATCATATCATATCATATCATATCATATCATATCATACCATATCATATATATCATATCATATCATATATCATATCATATATATCATATCATACCATATATCATATCATATATATCATATCATACCATATATCATATCATATCATATATCATATCATATCATATATATCATATCATACCATATATCATATCATATATCATATCATATATATCATATCATACCATATATCATATCATATATCGTATCATATCATATATCATATCATATATATCATATACCATATATCATATCATATCATATCATATCATATATCATATATCATATATCATATATCATATCATATCATATATCATATCATATCATATCATATCATATCATATCATATCATACCATATCATATCATATCATATCATATCATATCATATCATATCATATCATATCATATATCATATCATATCATATATCATATCATACCATATATCATATCATATCATATCATATATCATATATCATATCATATCATATATCATATCATATCATATCATACCATATCATATTATATCATATCATATCATATATCATATCATACCATATATCATATCATATATCATATCATATCATATATCATATCATATATATCATATCATACCATATATCATATCATATCATATCATATATCATATCATATCATATATCATATCATATCATATATATATCATATCATACCATATATCATATCATATCATATCATATATCGCTAACATTGGTTTGTGAATACGAAAAACTTTAGTTCTCTGATCATCCACCGGAAGCCCGCGCTAAGAATGTCTATAAATATGGCCCTTCATTTCTTAGAGACTCAATATACAAGTTGTGTCAAAAACTAACCGTCAAATTAATTGTGGTAGTAGCCAGAGAGTAAAGAAATATACCAGTGAAAACTCCACAGTCTCATTTTAAACATTTTCCAAGTTATTATTCTGTGAATTTCTTAAAGTACAGTTCTAATAATGAAAGTGAGACCATGTCTGAAAGACCGAAAGAAGAGACAGAGTAGGAAGGGACAAAAAATTGAATAATAATGTGAGACAAGTTAAAAGAAAGAAAGCTAAGAATACATGATAGAAGAGAGTTACGAAAAACAAAAACAAAGGAAAAATATACAGGGTGATTAATGAGGATTTACCGTCACTTACGGAGCCTATTTCCGAAGACATTCTGAACAAAAAATGTCATATAAACATTCGTCGTAATCTCAATATTTTCAGAGTCACATTAATTTGAAGTTGTTTGTAAAATACTATTATTTTTTAATTTTAAAGGATAAAAGAATGTTACAGATAAAGAATGAACTATTCAGGAGTATCATTTCTTTAATTAGCTAATATTCTGAAGCTAAAAATGTGTTGTGAATTCCACAGTTGCTTCGTACATTTTTTTTGCGATTTTTAACTACAAAATTACATTTTCTTACGCATTTATCAGAACAATTGTTACAAATCACTCGCGCTTGTAAATTCTTCAAGACTGTACATTAGGATGCATAATTAACAGGGAACGGATTTATATGGACTAAAAATATATGAAATATGTAAATATATATGTAGTTATTTTTACCAAAATATGGAATTAAATATGGATTTTTACCAAAATATGGAATTAAATATGGACTTAAAATTATAAAAAAATGACTATGTACGTTAAATATTGGTACATTTTAATCAAACTAAACAAAAAATATAATGGACGTACCTTATCTTCCAATGTAGTTTCAACAAAACACAATTTTTATTGTCTGTTACCATAACAATAGGTTACAAACATTTCTTTCAAGTGCTGAAAAGTGAATCTTCTTCTATTGTCTCTGAGGATAGATTTATACTGACTAAAAGAGCGTTCGACGTCACAAGAAGTAACTGGTACATAATTCAATTTCACAATGTCTGCTGGGGATAAGTCCAAGTTAATCTTCACTGTTGATTCACCACTCATCACAGCAACAACCTTTTGTAGTTCTTCATATCCAGGGTTTTTTGAAAGTACAGTGTCCACCTTAGCTCTTACTGCATCTGCAACTTTACCTCTACCACGATTCAGTTGTTCCACAGTACTATTTATGATTTCAAAACTTTCAGATAGTGAAAGGTGCCTATTTTGGAGACTTTTGAGCGTTTTTATGATGCATGAAAATGTATGCTGAATGTGAGCTAAGTCATTCTTCACACTTATGTCACAGGTAACTGTTTTCGCAGTATCAATTGAGACTGCATCTTCAGAGTCCAATGCAAGGAGAACATTGTTAATAGAGTCTATATGTTCGGCATAATATTCAACTGCTTCTAGCCATGTACCCCATCTAGTTAAAATTGGCTTTGGTGGCAATGGAATTTCAGGGTACATTTCTTTCAACACGTTAACTCTACTGGGAGCTTTGAGAAATACTTTTTTCACTGATGAAATCAACAAATCTACTTTAGGAAATTGTCTCTGACCACTTCTGCCACACGATGAAATGCATGCGCCACACAAGTAAAATGAGTCAATTTAGGATATACAACAGATAATGCTTGTCCAGCTTTGACCATATAAGGGGCAGCATCGCTAATAAAGAATAACACATTATCGTACATAATACCCTTTGGCCACAGGATACCCATAGCTTCGTTGAACAGTTTAACTATAGTTTTGTTATTGCACTTTTCTAGAACATCACAATGTAAAAGAATTCGTTCAGAATATTGTTCACTTAACAAGCCGATAACTACATTACCAACAAGTCTACCTTCTTTGTCGGGAGTCTCATCAATGGAAACCCAAATTGAACTATCTTTAATTTCATCTCTTATCTTCTGTATTGTCTCATCGTAGATGGATGGAGCATACGTCTTCCTAAGTGTTGACTCATCCGGGATTGTATGTTGAGTATATTTTTCAAGGAATTCCCTGAAGACCTTATTCTTTAGTTTGTAGAGAGGAATATCAGCAGAGATGAGAGAACGGCACAGGTCGATGTTAAACTCAGATCTTACATTCGATGTTGTTGGTTGTGTTAAAAACAATTGTCTCTGCTTGGAATTTAGTTGTTTGTTGGCCTGATGTTTACTAGTTGTAATGTGTTGTTGCACCAGGAACTTTTGTGTAGATGATACTGCACACTGACACAAATTACAAAATAATATTTTATTGTCAGTTGATAAACCATCTTCTTTAAATTCTGAAATGTAACTTGTTAGTTTTGATTTTAAATTGACTGAATGACGTACTTTTGGCATATTTACCGTCTTTATAGTATGATTTACAAAACTGAACCTATGTGTACTCTGACTGGCATTTAACTGTTGAGCTGCACAACTGAAGTCTGTTAAAAATTTTAAATTAAATTAATACAGTTTTGTAACTTACTTTCCCATTGTTGATAGGACTGCTAATTTTCAAATAACTCTGATGTTAAAGGGATTACTGAACATGTGTTTAAATCTCTATTGTTGAAATGTATTTTTAAAAGTTAATGGAATTTTGTTTTGTTTTATTGTTAAACCTAATATAATATGGACTGTTTTATATGAAATATGGAAAATATATGGAAATTAACGAAAATATGTACTAAACTCTAAAATATGGAAAAATATGGAAAATAAAAGTAGGATTTTTCAACCCTACACATTGTGAAACATAAAGATAATGCAAAATATAAATTATATTAGCTTTATAAGTAAATATGTATTTACATATAAATCCTTTCCCTGATAATTAAACTGTAAAGAATCAAGTACCTAAAGTCATATGATTTGTAACAATTTTTGTGATATGTGTGTAGTAATTATGTAATTTTTAGTTAAAAATTGAAAAAGAAAATATGTATAAAGGAATTAACAACAAAATGTCTTCGGAAATAAGCTCCGAAATCCTCGTGAATCATCTTGTATAAAGGAAAAAAATAGAAATGAAAGGGAAAGAAAGAAAAATATTAGAGTGTGAAAGAAATTAATTAAAGAAATGAAAATAAACAAAGGCTAAAATTAACTGGGTAAGAGAGGAAAGAACGAGATAAGCAAGATGGACGAAATGAAGAACAAACAAAAGAGGGAAGGAAATAAATACGAAAATAAAATTAAGTAATAGAGATAGCATTAGAGGAAATAGAAAAAAATATATAAACAAATCAAAAGACAATAAAGATAACAAAGAAACGAACAAAAAAATCGAATAAAAACAAGTTGAAAAATATAAAGAAAGAAGTCGAGGGAGAACCAGATGACAAGCCAAAACCACCTTTATTCTAACAGAAATATTGAAATCTCAAAAATCATGATTGAAATGTACGCCAATTTGCCTCTGTTAGAATTTTTTTGAGAAAATCTCTGTCTTTCCCTCTCTCATGACCAGGCTTCGAGACTTCGGACCCAATAGAGCAGTTCAGTGGGAAATCCGTATAACGGCGCACTGAGTATAGTGGTAAAGCGTACAGTGGGTGGGGGTACTGTAAAATGAATGCCAACAAATACGCAAAGGAAAACGCTCTGGATTTGAAGGTTCTGACGAATAATTTGGTTTTCATACAAACTGTGTCTGAAACTATTACACGGTTAGAAAAGTCAGAGCAAGAGATGCCGGAAGCCTTCAAATTAATTTAGAAAATGATGCAGAGAATTAATGAGACATCAAGTACACCGGTTACTGAACGTGTAAAACAGAAGTGGAAATCAATTTTATGTAAAAATAACGGATATGGAACATTGTGTAACATAAACAGCAAATTAGTGGACATAGAGTCACCCGAGAATAAAGGACTGTCTCTTAGAGACTGCAATGATGTTAGGTTTTTTTCGTTTTGCTCCTATCACGTCATGCGACGTAGAGCGCAGCTTTCTACAGTACAAACTTTGGCAGATAACCGAAAGAGATTTACGTTTGAGACACTGAGAATGTATCTTGCAGTAGGTACATTGCAATTCGGTACTGTAACTGCACTTCCTAAAGACCAATAGGATAAATGAAAAAATTAAAATTGATACATGTTTATTTCCACCAGTAACACTGTGTATAATTAAACACAACTGCTTATAAAAGACAGGAGAATAAATGCTTTTCACATTCTTTTGACATTATCATTGTGTAATGTGTGTATATATATATATATATATATATATATATATATATATATACTGGGTGTTCATTTCAAAGTGTGTCATGACGTCACTGTTGTTGGGTCACCGATTTGAAGCGAGTTTCATTTTATATGTTAGAGAAGTTGCCTATTATTTAAGGCGTTCTTCAATCTGAACTTGAGAACGTGTACGGTATAACTTGAACGTCGTAGCAACAGATGGCGGTCTGTACGGTCTGTGTGCTACCATAACCTCTTTCGAACTGTGTTTTGCGCCGGCAAGTCGTTCGCAGGGTATTTGTTATCATCGGTTGCGTACGGTAACATTCCACAACACAAATCAAATGCTCCGTGTCCATGTTGACCGTCGAAGTTAATGTCAACAAATACGTAAGTAATCGTCTTAACCCTCTCCCCATATCCCGACAGTACGTATTTCCAAACAGTTCACATTCCTGCCACTACCGGCGTTACCGTGCGTATCGGCACGTACTCTTCAGAATGAACGCCGTACTTGCTAGCCAACTTCTCTGCCTCTTAGATTATACACCTGAGCTGCGGAAGTGTAGGAAGATTGAATTCTCTAGGCTCATCAGCTAGCCACATGACGGCATACAGCGAGCCAAGACACATTTTGAACTGAACACCCAGTATATATATATATTATTACGCACAATATATTTAACTTTACTTCAATCGGTAATTATGTATGGAATTATAGGATGGGGTAGCTTATTTAAATCCAATTTTAATCCACTTCATTTATTACAGAAGAAAATAATTAAAATATGTCTTCATAAACCTATTGATTTTCCATCTCATAATTTGTTTTTAGACTTTAATGTATTTAACGTAAGACAAATTTATTATATTGTATTAATAAAATTCATACATAAAAATCGAAATAATTTTGAATTGTATTCTCATAATTATGAAACAAAAGGTATGAATTCTTTAAGATTGTTTGAACCAAAATGCAACACTGTTACAGTATTTAATCATAGTAGTAATTTAGGCCCACGAATATATAACAAATTTATATTTAAATATCCTAATCTTATCAATTCTAGTAGTTCTAGTATTAAATTAAAAAAGTTATGTATGGATTTTATAAAAATTGAAAAATTGTAAATTTAAATTTATATACTATAATTGCATAGTAGACATAAGACAAATTGTATTGTATACTTATTAATTTCAATTCAGGAATCCGCCCCTGAGCACGAGTTCTACTCTTTCTGGGCGAGCAAAAGTTGTTCTATATATAATATATGTTATGTTATAATTATTAGCAAAATAATAAATATATATATATTTACTTTCAGAATGTACATGTGTGTTTCCCCATACTACCGTACTCTACTCTAAATAGCGACGTTGTTACCTGAACACATCTCTATCTACCTGCAGCGAGTCAACAACCTATAGTGCATGCACAGTAAACTTATTGTATCGGGTCCGAAGTCTCGAAGTCTGCTCATGACACAGCCCACGACAAGTGAGTGATGTACTTGCACGAAGGGGAAGGCCTCGGCAGCGTAGTCGAGGACGTCTAGCCGCGCCGGCTTGATGAGCAGCGTGGTGGCGCCCAGCTCCACTGCGCCACGCTGCAACTGCCCCGCAATGCCCGCGTACCACTGGGTGCCGTTGATGGGGTACCCCCACGCGTCCGTGAACACCGCGCGCAACCGGAAGTTGAGCATCTCGGCGATGTAACTGGTGAGCGCAAAGCTGCACTTGCTCATGGTGTTGAGGTGTCGGTAGCGCAGGTCCGTGAAGTGCTCCCAGGGGTCGTCGATCACCTGCCACATCAGCCTTCACCTTCAGCTTCATTACGATCCTAAGTCGATGATTCCCATCTTAATCCTAAGTTTGAAAATAGCTATACTCTCTTATTCACCATAATTCTAACATTCTTATTTCAGTTTTAAATCCTATCTTACTTCTACTACCCATCACATAATTCTAATTATATAATTGAATGGTGAATTTGCAAAACGACTTAAGTCCCTAGAAGTAGTTTTGAGAAACTTAAAGAAAACATATATTATTATAATGTTCCGAAGTACATATGATATTTCATGCAGATATTCTGCGTGATCATACGATGAAAGAGTAATGCAACGGAGAAAAATTCTCTCCGGCGCCGGGATTTGAACACGGGTTTTCAGCTCTACGTGCTGACGCTTTATCCACTAAGCCACACCGGATTCCACCCCGGCGTCGGAAGAATCGTCTCGGTATTAAGTTCCAACTCTTGGGTTCCCTCTAGTGGCCGCCCTCTGCACTATGAACCTAGGACCGAAGTCCACACATGTGCTGAGTGCAATATCATATGTACTTCGGTACATTATAATAATATATATGATACGCGTAAATCACTTCGTGATTTAAGACGGCGCTTATTCCGTCGGGTCCCGGCCAACTAGTCACTCATTACGAGTGCACCTCAGCACATGTGTGGACTTCGGTCCTAGGTTCATAGTTATCTATGACGTAGTGCAGAGGGCGGCCACTAGAGGGAACCCAAGAGTTGGAACTTAACACCGAGACGATTCTTCCGACGCCGGGGTGGAATCCGGTGTGGCTTAGTGGATAAAGCGTCAGCACGTAGAGCTGAAAACCCGGGTTCAAATCCCGGCGCCGGAGAGAATTTTTCTCCGTTCCATTACTCTTTCATCGTATTAAAGAAAACTGATTTTAGCCTCGCTGAACCAGATATTGATACAATATAATTTTTTATATGTAAGAGAAATAGTTTTATTATAAAAATTCATACTTTTGTATTCTTCTTCAGGCCGTAAAAATTTAATTATCTTCAGGACTTAAGTTGTTCTGCAAATTAACTTCAATCCTGCATCATAATTATTAGGTTACTGACATATAAATATGTTTAACTAAATGTATTTATACCAAAATCATAAAATAACCTTATTGCAATTGTTGAACAACAATATTTTGAACAATATGTTAATCACAAGAGTACAGACAACTCTTAGGATTGTTATAACGAGACCACAGCTTAGTTTCATCTTTCAGTTCTTTGTTGTCTCCCATGCTATAATGTTTTCGTAAAATGTATGCACGTCTTCTTCATCACGAATGCACTTAAGCATTGCACGAATATCTTGAATTTTGGTTTCATTGATCGGGGATAAACCACTGTGTTGAAAAGTGTAGAGAAAGAATGATGCTGAAAATGATCAAGAAGTAGAAAGGTAATTGGTTGTGCCACTGGCTGAATAGAACTGCCTACTGAAGGATGCACTGGAAGGAATGGTAAACGTGAGATAAGTTCGGAAAGAATTACCAATGACAACAGACAAAAAACAATTTGTCAGCTGAGTGTATTATTAAATTTACATATTATGTAAGTTTCTTCAGTACTTGAGAGGAAAAACAACTTAAGTCCAGGACTAAAGTCGTTTTACCCCTTAACCAAATATTCTGCTGCTAATAAAAACTGTACAAAAGATGTGGATTAAAGTCATTCTGCTACTAAACGATGCTCCTTGCATACAGTAGCATAACATGTTCTCAACTCAAAACCCCCAAAATGTGGACTTAAGTCGTTTTGCAAATTCATCATTCAATTTTTCTCTTGAGTCTAATCCTAAATTTGTGAATACAGTTGAACCTGACTTATGTGTATATCAAGGGAAGAAGATAAGAATACTTATAACTCAGAATTACTTAGAAATCAGAGAAAATATTGTACAGTATTACTATTTTGAACTTCACTGCTTCAAAGGAATCATAATTTGGCTCGTTTCTCTTTTCTTGCCGTACGCTCTACTTGCACTCTTCGTCTTTTGTTTCCGCGACAAAAGCTACCCGTTCTACTTGCATCTTAGTCGACAAATATAAGGAAAATTCGCTCAGAGTTTCTTTAAAAGCAGCATAATTATGCTTATTACAGTTTCGCAGAATTTAATTGTATTTTGCTGAAATTTAGTAAGTATAAAAGCGAAATACGTATAAATGCATTACGTAGGCCTATACATAATATTTAATTAACACGTTTTTAAATTATTTTTGCCGGAACCTACAAAAATGTACGTTTAAATACGAATTATACAGAATAGAGTTACGTACAAAGCTGGTTCAACTGTAATTCTACTATTCGTCATCTTCACCAAAATTCTAATATTCTTATTTCTATTTCAATCTCTAATTTTGTCTTATTTCTATTACCAATCATCATTATTACTCCAATTCCAAACCTGAACAACTTTAATTTAATCCTAAAATATTTCTATTATTAGTCATTTTGAAAGGAATCTAATATATTTATCGTTCCTATTCCAATCCAAAACCTTATTCTTCTTTCATTATCCATCACCATTATCCCTCTAATTATAAATAAACATGATATTACTTAACTTAATCCTAAGTCTGAAAAGAGTTCCACTATTCGACTTAAGCAAAATCCTAACACCCTTATTATTCCTACTGCTCATTCCCACTACTAATCAAAATCTTATCCTACATCTTCCTAATGCTATCATCACCTATAATACTTCTATTACTTGTACCGTGCTCTAATTCCAAACCTGATCAAACTAGCACATGTCAAAATAATTCTACTACCCGTCATCATCACCAAAGTCCTAATGACCTTATCATCTCTATTCAAATCTCAAATCTCATTCTACTTTTATTATCCGATGGTGTGGGAGGAAATCCAAGATTCACCCATAATCTCCCTCAGTGTCACTTACCGTGACGCCCGTATTGATCTTCATGTTGTTGAAGTTATCTCTTCGAGGCTCGGGAGGTAGAGACTCCCCAACTCCCCAATAACGGGGAGGAGTCACTGTGAGAGAGTTGTTCCCCAGACGGTACACGTCTCGAAGCAGGAATCGACTCTGATCGGTCTCGAATCCCGCCGCGATCACCTGGCTGTCTAGAGGCAGCGTCAGTAATTCCAGGTCCTCCATCAGAGGTTCTATCTCAGAGAAGGCCGAGAGTAACAGCCAGAAGTGCAGCCCTTTGAAGAAATTGTACCTGGAAGCCTGCGAGAAACAGTTGCAATCATTAGAGTTCAACATACAATCTGTTCAATAAATATCAGGGGGAGGAAAAGCAAGATATTTTAGGGAAGAACTTATGGTGTATTTCGTGTGGCGCACTCCCTCCCAAATTTACTTCGATAGTATATATCTGGAACACGTGTTCCAGAGAAATGTGACAGAGGTTCGAGAAGTATTGTGGGAATATACTTTGATGTACGGTCTGAGCAAACAAGAATTAAACAACGTGTGAGCCGGGAGATGATTATTCAGCACTCCTGCACTGTAGTGTGATATTCTGAATGAGTGGTGGCTAAAGACAATGCTTTCTATTGAAGAAAGAGCGTTTTTCGCGAAAGTGATAAGTTTACGGAAAATGTGAAACAGAAATTTCGTATGCGTTTTCCTAATTCCAAATGACTATACTGTACGTGATTTGATTAATAAATTCCGTAGTATGTATGTATGTATGTATGTATGTATGTATGTATGTATGTATGTATGTATGTATGTATGTATGTATGTATGTATGTATGTATGTATGTATGTATGTATGTATTAACACTACAATTGGGTATACACCCGGTGGCAGTGATATATAATATACAATAATTACAAATACACGAAATAAAATAAAATAAATGTAAATGAAATAAAATAAAATAAACGTAAATCTATAAATAGTAGATGCAATAAACCTAGGACTATAATTAAAAACTATTCTATAATAACGCCTACGATAAGCAAAAGTAAATGTAACTTATAAGTACTTCTATTTCACCCAACTATTACCAATTTAAATAATTACATATCACCTTAATTAATTACATACCAACTTAATTACATATCATCTTAATTAATTACATATCACCTTAATTTATTTACATATCAACTAAATTACATAACATCTTAATTAATTACATATCAACTTAATTATTTTACATATCAACTTAATAATTACCTATCAACTTAATTAATTATATATATCAATTCAATTAGTTACATGACACAACTTAAATAATTATACTGCACCTCCAATTACATTTTCAGTCTAATCTTCTCAACCTTTCCTTAAATGTATTGATTTTGAGAGGACCACCCTGAAAGATTGCCGCAGGTAAGCTGTTCCAGTCTACTATCGTGCGGTTAACAAAAGAAAATTTTGCCACGTCCGTTCTTTGTTTTCTACATTTAAACTTCCTAATATGATCAGCCCTTCCTAAGTATGATGGTGTTGCTAATCTAGCATTGATGTCGGTCCATGCTTTGTGTCCCATTTGTGCCTTAAACAATGCGGTGAGTCTAGTTTTTCGTCGCCTTGATTTGAGAAGTTCCCACCCTAAGTCTTACTATCTCCTCACCATGTCCGTTCCCCACTTTGACAGTACCGGGTTAGTTTTCGATGCACCAAGAAGTGGCAGGCCTACAATTTGAACGACAGAAAAACTTGATGAAATCTCGGATATAATGTTGCGGAGTTCTATAAAATCAACGCGAAAATTAGCACAAGAAACCGGAATCTTTAAGTGGACAGCGCATAAGGCTGTAAGAAGCGAATTGTACCCCTATAAAATTACAGTGGTTCATGAATTAAAAGAAAATGATTACGAAAAGGTTGCTCATTGGGGTGCGGCAAAATCTGCGGTATATGGTAATAATCCTAAAACAATCAATGCACTTAAGCCGAATATAATTATGTGCAGCCGTTTACGCAAGAAAAATGAGTGAAAGTGTTTGCAAATGAGTGTAAAAGAGTGGAACCGTGCCTTCAAGAACGAGGAAAACACTTCCAGCATCTGTTATGATTGTGGTGAGTACACAGTTTAGGTTTCGTTCCTAGCCTAAGTTCCAGCTACTACCAACATAACTGCAGTTGCTAGCGCATACATTCCGCTGTCTCCAGTGCGGAGAGAATTCTCTGAAATGAAACGATTAATGCGTTTTATCAGCGAATAAAGACGGTATTTCCAATGGAGAAATAGTAATATACGTTACAAGAGCGGTATGTTGACGTTTTCATGGTCGAGGAAAAGATTGAAAAAGCGAAACGTAGTTGAGCTTTTTTTAATTTCCGAGAACATGAAAACAAACATACCACTCGTGTATCGTACATTATTTTGTGCGAAGATCGTTCATTACATACCTGAAAGACGAATTTCTAATTAGTTGCAATGAAATCTCCATGTTGGTTTCTGTTTAATGACGCCAACTTCGGAAAACCAAAATATCTTTCTTCAACATTGTTGCTATAAAATGTTTTCTGTGTTTACTATACTCCAGCAGGCCGTGATATACGTCTGTCTTTTTTTCCCCCCAGTCTATAAATGCGAACTTAAAACAAACGGTAAGGTTATGTAATGATTTATTTTTCATTTTAATATTTTAACAATATTATTTATATAACATGTTGCAGTAATAACATCGGCATCTGGAATCTTGTTGATTTTTTCACGGCTCCTTAATGTTACTTGTATCAGGAATGCAATAAGTTTCTTGGAGTAGTAGACTTTACTTAATTTTTGTAAATATTTAAAAACAATAATTAACATTGCAATTTAGGTGAAATTGCAGTGGTAAGTTTCCAATTTATAATTATTACTATGTTAAACGTCTCTAAAAATAATATGTTAAAAGCCTAAAGCAGTAAGATGAATGTCGCGCTTAAGCGGTAAGAAGAGGGAAATTGTTATGTGTGTTACGTTGGGAATACTGAATGTGGTATTTCACACTTACCGCGTATTGGTTCTGTGCGGAAAACAAGCAAATACGCACGATCTCGCACAAACAATTATATGAATGAAAGGGAAGTATTTTCTCTGGAGTGATTACAAACTTCTCCGTACAGCTGGCCTTGATTGTGTCAACGTGGCGGCACGGTTTTCATCTACTTACCTATGTTCTGTAGCCGTTTCCTATGTCGATTAGAGTTATTTTTTTAACTGGTTATGTTACGAAGCTTTTTAAACTGCTATGGTTATCTAGCGTCTGAGTGATATGAAGGTTATAATACCAGCGATACGAGTCCAGGTTCCAGCCCCGAACGTTACCCAGCGTTTCCTCTCAATAGGTTGAGGGAAAACCCCGGGAAAACCTCAACCAGTTAACTTCTCCCAATCAGGATTTGTAATTAGTTTATTTTACGATGCTTTACCAACTACTATTGTTACCTAGCGTCTGAGTGAAATGATAATAGTGCCAATGATACGAGTCCAGGGTCCAGTGCTGAAAATTACCCAATATTTTCTCTTAAAAGGTGAGGAAAAACCCCGAAAAAACTTGAACCAGGTAACTTGTACCAACCAGGATTTGAACCCGGGCCCGTTCCTTTCACGGTCAGGCATGGAAACCGTTACTCCACAGCGGTGCACATCAGGATTTGAACCCAGGTCCGCTCGTTTCAAGGTCAGACATGGTAACTATTACTCCACAGAGATGGACGATTAGAATCATTAAATCTGTACCTACCTACTCGTAGAATAATATAGTTGCGATAATAAAAAATCACCAATAAGCATGAACTTACTCCCACATCTTTCCACAAGCGATTTTGCCGCAATGGAAGTTGTGACGAAAAATAAACCGAGTCTACTTGCCTGACCCAAGATTCCGAAGGCGCCTTTGCACTGCAGATCAACCACCACTCCCAGATGGCTGTACTTGACTTCCAGTAAAGAATAGTTGGCGGTATCTTCGTAATGGTCAATTATGTTCAACTTTACGTGTCTAGCCGTCAAATATTTCATCAGTTCCAACTCATCTGAGGAAAATGGGAAAATCAAATTAAGAAATTACTATAATTTTTTACTTTAAGGAGTCTTGTATTCCTCAGTTTTATGAAATTTACTAAAAGTATTGTAAATGTAGCTCATATTATATGAAGAGTCCACTGCAAGAATGATGGATGTCACTTTCTTGTCGAAAATGAACCAAGACTGTCAGTGCATAGTTTAAGACATATAGAATGTACATAGAGAGTTATATGGCATTAACACTGATAGTCATTGTCCAGTAATGATCGGAAAATCACAGTTAAGCTTTGAGCGCTAAGCATTTCAAACTTTCAATTGCTTCTCCTCAAAAATGTATTCCAAATGACATCCATCATTCTTGCAGTGGACTCTTCATATATATATATATATATATATATATATATAGGGAGAGTCAGGTATTATCGGACAGTGCGTTTTTTCATCTACCACCATATGGTAGTACCTGAATGACATGGTTTCGTTTCTCTATGCGACATCACAGAAACGAAACCATGTCAATCAGGTACTATCATCGTGTGGTAGATGAAAGAAACTCACTGTCGATATTACCCGATGTCCGATACTACCCGACTCTCCCCTATATATATATATATATATATATATATATATATATATATAAAATTAAAAACAATAGTTCATCCTTAGCTGCTATATAAGTAGAGTAGTGTAAACTACTACCCTAATGTTGCTAATGTCTTCAATTCTCTTTGAAGCACAACAAATTGCTGTACCTGTCTTCTTCCAGCAGGTGAAGGCCACTGCATCTCTCAGTTTGTAATGACTTAAAAATTCACTGATAAATGGAAACGTCGTCTCAGTGTCTATACAGAGGACATGGCTATTCAGTAAAGACAACAGAATAATGGACAACAGCCCCGCCTCTATGTTCCTAGATGAGCGCACCTGTAATAGAAGTCGAGATTATGACATTCTTGCAAGATTACATCTTTCATATGCTATAGGTGTTGTTGGATGTGCCACGAAAATTCATTCTTAGCTATCAATGTAGATATTTACCTAAAACAGTGTAGAAAACTAGTCAAGAGAAAGAATACTCGCTCAAATGGATACTTAAAGAACCATTTCAATTTTCGTCATTATAATATGTTCTCATACGTTTGAGATGGGCAGGGCATGTAGCACGTATGGGCGAATCCAGAAATGCATATAGAGTGTTAGTTGGGAGGGCGGAGGGAAAAAGACCTTTGGGGAGGCCGAGACGTAGATGGGAAGATAATATTAAAATGGATTTGAGGGAGGTGGGATATGATGGTAGAGACTGGATTAATCTTGCTCAGGATAGGGACCAATGGCGGGCTTATGTGAGGACGGCAATGAACCTGTGGGTTCCTTAAAAGCCAGTAAATAAGTAAGTAATTAATAATAATAATAATAATAATAATAATAATAATAATAAATCAATTATAGTAATAATAAAAATAATTATAATAATAATAATAATAATAATAATAATAATAATCATCATCATCATCATCCGTGGTGCTACAGCCCTTAAGGGTCCAAGATCGACCAGCATTCTGCTGACCTCACGGCCACATATCGAAGCAGAGGTGGACGATCAAAATGGTAACTATGGAAATGCAAAAACTAACATATGAAAACGTCCCGCGCCGTGGCGTCGCGATCTAAGGCGTCCTGCCTAGGACTCGCGTTACGGAATGCGCGCTGGTTCGAGTCCTCATGGGGGAAGAAATTTTCTCATGAAATTTCGGCCAGTGTATGGGACCGGTGCCCATCCAGCATCGTGATGCACTTGGGGAGCTACGATAGGTAACGAAATCCGGTTGCGAATACCAGCTATAACGCCTGGGGGGATCATCGTGCCAACCACATGATACCTCCATTCTGGTTGGATGATCGTCCACCTCTGCTTCGGCATATGGGCGTGAGGCCAGCAGCCGGCTGGTCGGTCTAGGCCCTTCACGGGCTGTAGCGCCACGGATTATTAACATATGAAAACATGCTGAATAGTGATATTTTGTTTTATCTTACCTCAATTATTATAACATTTATAAAGCTTTAAAGTTTTAAGTGATTTCGGAATTAACTTAGCCTACATATTTCATAACAAAACATAGAAAACAACAGACACACAAATTATAGTAAAATGAAACGTCACTCACGTCTGTCACTGTTACAAATTCTCCTCCCATCACAATTTCAGAAAAAGAAATCGTATCGCACCGTAAGAATGAAATAACTTCGTCGAATGACAAAGGTATTTATTCCTTCTTCTTACATTAATCTCAGGTCGGTCATATGATCCAGATTTTTGTGGGGGGAATAGATTGTATCTGTCTTGTCGTCTTGCATCATTTGTCAAATACCCCCGCTATTAATAATGAAACCAAATACATATCAAGGAATACGAGGCAATAGCCAAATGTAGCAACTCTTTCTAAGTTCGAGAAATAAAAAAATAAACGTTACATGATTGCTAGAAAATATAAAAATTTCTTTTTGCAAATATTGTGAAATCATGTGCTTTTATTTATTTGTAATTTACTCTTGATGGCCTCATTTCTTCTCGCTCTATTTCTATGTTCCTATGTCTATCATTTTCTCTTTCTCCCGATGTTTACACACCATTAAATGGGACAAACTTCAATATCTGTTTACAAAACCGTACATGTCTCTCATACAATTTATAAATTTATAAAAAATCTTTTTCCAATAAATCAAAGACCCTCTTATCCTCTTCGAGGACCGGTTATAAAGAGGATCTAACATAAGATTGACGGAGTTGATTCATGTGGCTCTTGTCATCTGAAGAAAGTATTTTTGAAATCACCTCTCAGACTGCGAACCTTGAGGGAAATGGTACAAAACTTTCTTTACCGTCAAAGCCTATTCTGACTAGATGGGGACTTGGTTGTGTGCTGTCATGTACTATGAGAAATATAATAAAATCTACCAGCTATAGAAATATCAATTAGTGAGAAATCCAGACACGTCACGAAAAACATTAGCACAGTAACTTCACAAATCTTAAAATCGTAGGGACCTCCAACACTGGGGAGCCTCTTACTTATTTAATTACTTACTTACTTATTGGCTTGTAAGGAACCCGGAGGTTCATTGCCGCCCTCACATAAGCCCGCCATCAGTCCCTATCCTCTACCATCATATCCCACCTCCCTCAAATCCATTTTAATATTATCTTCCCATCTACGTCTCGGCCTCCCCAAAGGTCTTTTTCCCCTCCTGTCTCCCAACTAGCATTCTATATGCATTTCTGGATTCGCCCATACGTGCTACATGCCCTGCCCATCTCAAACGTCTGGATTTAATGTTCCTAATTATGTCAGGTGAAGAATACAATGCGTGCAGTTCTGTGTTGTGTAACTTTCTCCATTCTCCTGTAACTTCATCCCTCTTAGCCCCAAATATTTTCCTGAGCACCTTATTCTCAAACACCCTTAGCCTCTGTTTTTCTCTCAAAGTGAAAGTTAAGTTTCAAAACCATATAGAACAACCAGTAGTATACTTGTTTTATAAATTCTAACTTTCAGCTTTCTCGAGAGCAGACTAATCACCCATAATAACCACTGTTAGTATATTTCAGTTTCTTTGTTCACTGGGTAAGTGCATAGGTGGGTAATTGTATTGTGTTAGTAATAATAAAATACTGAATGCTTGAGTTCAAATTATAATTTATTCACAAGTTAGTTACAGACTACAGCTAAGTTTAAATTAAGTTAGTCTTATTCTAACCTCATTATTCTTAGTTACAGCTTCCTGATTTTCATGCAGTTCTAATGTGCTACTTCAACTATAGCAGTAAGTTACTTGTTACAGCATTGTGACTTGTAAACCTCAAAGTATGGCATGAAGAACTATTAATTGGAATAATATGTCTACAGTTTACACTACATGTAAGTCAGTAAGATATTGTCATATGTAATAACACGCCAGGTTTCCATTTTGTCTGTAAATTCGCTAGAGCTTCGCTATCCAAAGTATGCTATCCAAAATTGTGGCCGAAAAGAATGCTGATACTATGGAAACAGTTCAATATTATTTCCGGATAATTACCGTTATGAAACTCTAACACTATATTGTAATGTCTGGCCAAAACACAGTTCCACAAAAATGTAATATGTGACCGAAACCCCATTTGACAAAAATCTAATGTGTGACCAAAAGCCCATGTGACCAAAACCCCATGTCACAAAAAAGTAACGTGTGACCAAAACCCCATTTGAAAAAAAATGTAATGTGACCAAAACACTGTGTGACAAAAATGTAATATGTGACCAAAACCCTACGTTACAAAGATATGTGTGGTCAAAACCCCATGTTACAAAAATATAATGTTACCAAAACCCCATGTTATAAAAATGTAATGTGTGACCAAAACCCCATGTTAAAAAAATGTAATGTGTGACCAAAACCCTACGTTACAAAGATATGTGTGGCCAAAACCCCATGTTACAAAAATGTAATATGTGACCAAAACCCTACGTTACAAAGATATGTGTGGCCAAAACCCCATGTTACAAAAATATAATGTGACCAAAACCCCATGTTATAAAAATGTAATGTGTGACCAAAACTCCATGTTACAAAAATGTAATGTGTGACCAAAACCCCATGTGACAAAAATATGTCTGACGAAAACCCCATGTTAAAAAATATAATGTGACCAAAACCTCATGTTATAAAAATGCAATGTGTAATCAAAACTCCATGTTACGAAGATGTAATGTTACCAAAACACCATATGGAAAACTTTAATGTGTGACCAAATCCCCATATGACAAAAATTTAATGTAACCAAGACCCCATGTGACAAAAATGTCTGACGAAAACCCCATGTTAAACAATATAATGTGACCAAAACCCCATGTTATAAAAATGTAATGTGTGACCAAAACCCCATGTGAAAAAATATCTCTGACGAAAGCCCCATGTTAAAAAATATGTGACCAAAACCCCATGTTATAAAAATGTAATGTGTGAACAAAACCCCATGTTAAAATAATAATATCTGACCCAAACCCCATGTTACAAAAATGTAATGTGTGACGAAAACCCCATTTACAAAAATATGTCTGACGAAAACCCCATGTTAAAAAATATAATATGTGACCAAAACCCCATGTTATAAAAACGAAATGTGTAATCAAAACTCCATGTTACGAAGATGTAATGTTACCAAAACACCATATGGAAAACTTTAATGTGTGACCAAAACCCCATGTGACAAAAATTTAATGTAACCAAAACCCCATGTGACAAAATGTAATGTGCGACCAAAACCTCATGTGACAAAAATGTGACAAAACTTCCGCATAGAGAGCAAAACCACCTTCTCATTATCACAGATACCGAAAATTTTATTTGCGTTAAAGTCTTCAAATTCAATTTGTGCTGCATCACTCCTTTTATATAATGAGAATTTAAAAATACATTAAAATGTTTAAATGTCGTAAATTTAGCGAATCTTCAAATAAGAATCATATCTGTCTCTGCTTAGCAAGAGATATCGCGATGACAATGAAAGTTCTGCATCCCTTTGCTGACGTCACCACTGATGTATCTATGCTGTATTTGTAAGGAACTTTGCACCGTGTTTTAGGAACTATTTACGACAATAACATTAATAATGGGATGGAAGTTGACATGCTTTGAGAAACCTACCTCAGAAAACCTCCACAAAACTATAAAAATCTTCTACTTACATTTAATTACTGCAAATATCAATGAAAACTTATATAAAACTTAAATTAAGAAACAAATGGGATCTGTTACCTTTAAGACCAGACGCTAAGAAGATTCAAATACGTAGGGGTCGCTTTCCAGAGGTATGATGTCGTTCTGTAGACCTGAAATTAGGAAATTTATTCTTTCCAATAATCTTTTCCCGCGGACGTATGTAACATCCTCAACATGTTGGTGAAGAGGGAAGGAAAATGTTGTGCGCTTCTGTCTTCTTTACTAGTGAGCTTGATTGATTTAAATGTGCACTTATAATGTACGACCACTGCTGTATCCATGGCAACAATAAGCAGAAAATTTCTGCCTTAGATTCATGTTCATAAACGAGACTTTCGATGAAGACTTCCCAAAGTCGACTTTCGTAGTAAAGTTTAACTTTGTTAAAAGTCCTATTCATAGACAATACTTCTGAGACTTTGACTTTGACGATCATGTTCTAATGTTGGCAATCAAAATCACTGCCTTCTAAACGAATTAAATTAATAGATAGTTGAAACAGAGAAGGCATTGCAACAATCAAAGCCATCTTTTGAGTCACAAATCAATGAAACAATTGAACATTGGTACATGTTAAACAATTGTTAATAGTTCTTGCAGCTTTACATAAGAATAATATTATTCGAGGGCTTATTGTGAAACTAACGTAAGTACAGAAATTGACATTTTTAGGTCTTTAAACCAATCGATATTAATTTGTTCTTCTACCTGGCCACAAAAAATCGTAACTCAGTTCGAACAGTCTTGTATAAAACACAATTCATAACTACAAAACGTGATGGTATACTTTATCTCAAATAGTATTGCCTGTTAAGAATTTTGTTGTGAATAAAACATCTATTGCAGTTCCGTTAGTTTCACATTAAGCCCTGAAATTATTCCATTGTAAAATAATTTTGTTGTGAAGATATGGAAGGTAAGAGTCCACCAATGACAGACTATGAAAGAGACACATTATCCTGCGTACAGTTGGCAGAGTTATTCCCTGCATGCCTGCAGAAACTACTTGAAAATTATCTGAAATCAATAAGCAAATAACATTTGTGCGAGATCGTGCGGATTTGCTTGTTTTCCGCACAGAACCAATACGCGGTAAGAGTGAAATACCACATTCAGTATTCCCAACGTAACACACATAACAATTTCCCTCTTCTTACCGCTTAAGCGCGACATTTATTTTACTCCTTTAGGCTTTTAACATATTATTTTTAGAGACGTTTAACATAGTAATAATTATAAATTGGAAACTTACCACTGCAATTTCACCTAAATTGCACTGTTAATTATTGTTTTTAAATATTTGCAAAAATTAAGTAAAGTCTACTACTCCACGAAACTTATTGCATTCCTGATACAAGTAACATTAAGGAAGCCGTGAAAAAATCAACGAGATTCCAGATGCCGATGTTATTACTGCAATATGTTATATAAATAATATTGTTAAAATATTAAAACGAAAAATAAATCATTACATAACCTTACCGTTTGTTTTAAGTTCGCATTTATAGACTGGGGGAAAAAAAGACAGACGTATATCACGGCATGCTGGAGTATGGTAAACACAGAAAATATTTTATAGCAACAATGTTGAAGAAAGATATTTTGGTTTTCCGAAGTTGCAGTCATTAAACAGAAACCAACATGGAGATTTCATTGCAGCTAATTAGAAATTCGTCTTTCAGGTATGTAATAAACGATCTTCGCACAAAATAATGTACGATACATGAGCGGTATGTTTGTTTTCATGTTCTCGGAAATTAAAAAAGCTCAACTACGTTTCGCTTTTTCAATCTTTTCCTCGACCATGAAAACGTCAACATACCGCTCTTGTAACGTATATTACTATATTATGACGACCGCAGGATTATAAATTAACTGCATTTCCAACGTATAACCTAGCTTCTATGGAATTAAATAGTAAGAATCAATATTAAGCTATTAATCCTTACCTATAGCGTAAAATCGCGATCAAATAAGTTGTATTATTTATTGGTGGAACAGATAATGCTCTCTGATTATTCATCGATGAAAGTTGAAACATGACGAGGATATTTAATACTGTCTGTTTATCAAATCTGTACCTTTACTTGAATTTATAATCTATAATAATACACTAAGAAGTAAGAGCAGCATTAATAATCTCCTAGATGTCTTCAATATTCTCGGCAAATTCAACAATTTCCCAAATATCAGTCATTTTCCTTTTGTCCACGAACGAAAGTCAAAGTCAAATTCTAGATTTTCGGCGACTTCGAAGTAAAGTCACCATTGAAGTTTACTTTCCTCAAAGTGTCGTCTGTGAATAGGAAAATGATGACTTCGTACTTTCCAAAGTCAACTTTGGTCCAAAGTCTTGTCTATGAATACGACCCTAAATCAAACTGAACTCTTTCTCGCAACAAGAGAAACAAATGAAGGCGTCCTCTTCAGTTAAGCCACTTGTGCTGCACGTCCTGTACTGCTATGATTCTCCTCTCCTTCCGCGGTGGAGGAACAGTGCGTCTTTCCCCTCGATGCAACCTGCTCTGCGCCTTGTGGTGCAATACTTCGAAGAAGAGAACCACGAAAGAGAGCAGGATGCCGTAGGCGAGTACCACTAGAGTCGGGTAGAAGTCCTGGATGCGCACGCTCACGAACCCCTGACTGTTGTCCACGCACTTGGGTTTCTGGTTGTACCAGCGCTTGTACTCGAAGTCAGTGAATCCTACCTCAGTCAGCCAGCGACCCCTAAAACATCGAGAAAACGTTCATGCCTCAGTTTTGTGACCACTACTATTATCATCTTTTCTACCAACACCACTATACTGGGTGTTCATTTCAAAGTGTGTCATGACGTCACTGTTGGTGAGTCAGCGATTTGAAGCGAGTTTCAGCTTTTATGTCAGATAAGTTGCCTATCTTGCCCCAGCAACTAAAACTTACCCTAGTACAAACCCTAGTAATGCCGCACTTTGATTATTGTGACGTTTTGTTAAGTGATCTAAGTTCTGAACTGTCAGTCAAGTTACAGCGAGCTCAGAATATGTGCGTCAGATACGTGTGCAACATCCGACGATATGATCACATATCACCGTCCTTCGCAAGTCTCTCGTGGCTCCGACTTAAAGAACGCAGAACTTTACACTCTTTGTCTTTACTCTTTCAAATTCTGCACACCTCAACACCAAATTACCTTTCGTCTCGTTTCTCTTATCTATATTCTAACCACGACGTAAATACCAGATCACTTATCTGTGGCACGCTAAATATACCTCTTCATAGAACATCTTGTTATTCCTCATCTTTTACAATATCCACCTCGCGTCATTGGAATTCCTTGTCACAAAGTATTAGGGGCTGCAAGACAACAAACACCTTTAAGAACAGCTTAAAAGATAACCTTATTAGCATTTCACTCCAATCATACTGATTTAAAATATTACTGACTACACTGTTGCTTTTTCTTTAGACATCATCCTGATTATGCTGCATTTTCAAAATTGTCTCATAATAATCTCTTTCTATTATCTAATATCATTTGAAATATATTAACATTCTATGTATTTTAGTTTAATTCTGCTACACAGTTTATTTCAGTGTTTAATTAATAGTTCATAGTATTTTATTGTTTAATTCGTAAATAACTCTTGTATACATGTAACTTTCATCTAAATCAAATTGTTGAATTCTTTGTAAGTTCATGCATATGTATATACACTTTCTGCTGGTTGAGTGGAAGAGAAGGCCTTACGGCCTTAACTCTGCCAGCTAAAATAAATCATTATTATTATTATTATTATTATTATTATTATTATTATTATTATTATTATTATTAATCAAGGCGTTCAATTTGAACTTAAGAACGTGTACGGTATAACTTGAATGTCGTAGCAACAGATGGCGGTCTGTACAGTCTGTGTGCTACTATAACCTCTTTCGAACTGTGTTTTGCGCGGGCAAGTCGTACCTAGGGTATTTGTTATCATCGGTTGCGTGCGGCAACATTCCACAATACAAATCAAATGCTCCGTGTCCATGTTGACCGTCGAAGTTAATGTCAACAAATACTGTACGTAAGTAATTGTCTTAACCCTCTCCCCATATTCCGACAGTAAGAAAAAAACTCACCTCAGTACATGTTTCCAAACAGTTCACATTCCTGCCACTACAGGCGTTACCGTACGTATCGGTAAGTACTCTTCAGAATGAACGCCGTACTTGGTAGGCAACTTCTCTTGCATTTAGGTAATACGCCTTTGCGGAGATGTAGGAAGATTGAATTCTCTAGGCTCATCGGCTAGCCACATGACGACATACAGAGAGCCATGACACACTTTGAACTGAACACCCAGTACTACTGCCATCACCATCACCGTCATCTTCACTATCAAACCATATCATCATCATCATCATCATCATCATCATCATCATCGTCACCACTAAAATCATCAACATTATAATGTTATGTTAAATGAAGTCATTATAATGTAATGTTAAATGAAGTGTCTCAGAAAGAAACCGATAAAATTTCATGGAATGTTCTTCAAATGAAAAAAAAAGTTTCATTCTTTTAACACATAAAGTTCTCGAGATATCAAATAAACATGATTACTGATTAGGCAGTGCGTTTCCGTACATCAATGATGTCAACTGATGCCCATAGGAGCAAGCGCGCGCTTTAGAGCCCAGGAGAGCCTGAGCGCTTTACAGCTGAAAGGAAAGAGACAGACGAAAGAGGTAGTATATGCCGCTTGGTCGAGCTATATTCAGGGATGGCCAGCACTGATTCAATAGATAAAGGGAAGAGAACTTATTAAAACTGTATCCATGTTAATTTTTAGATTTGTCTGATAAGTATGTAAGTTTTAATTTTAATGTTCATTTTTCACAAGTTTACTTTTTTATTCAAACGGAATATTTTCTCAAATTTTTTACAGAAAAGTGAAATTTTCAGATATGTTTGTTTAGTATCCTTACAGGTACTAAAACAATGTTTTCGTAAATCTAATATATCGTAAATACGTATTAGTGAAGATAGTGTATTAAAATGTTTGAAAATATTCGCATGGAAAATGTTTGTAAGGAAATGAATTAACAAAGCAAAAATACAGTTACATCACAAACAAAAGATATGTGCCTATGTGTTGGTAAAACGTCAGCTCTATAGCTTCAGCAGATTTCGAGATAATTTAATATTCTGATAACAGAAAGTTGCGCACCAATATCACCTAAAAGCATAATGCGATAAGAGTTTTATTATGTAATATTAGTTACAGTTGAAACATATACCTAGACAACTTTGCTTTGTACTACAATATTGTTTTGATTACTTTTATAAGGCTAAAGATACCAGCAATATCAATTTCAACTTATCACGTCATATTCAGTGTCTTTCTTTGGGATAACACTTTCTTTATGAATGATGTGTTTAATTCACTTAGTACAGTATAGTTGTAGTTATTATGGAATTTGTGTGAATATCCCTTCTTTACTCTTTATTATGTTATTAACGTTTAAAACACAACTGCAATATTAGGCTAAGAAATAGGTGTTAGTAATTTTGTTTTACAGACAATATAGAAAATAACAAACAGAAAGAAGCCATATAAAAATAACGACACAAAATTTCACGTTCCGTTTGAAGTTTGTGCACCACTGTTTTCTTAATCCAACAGGCTGCTTATTCCTACTAGCATATTTAGCGCTTAATGCCCGCGCACGACGTCAAGGTCAGAAAAATCGCTTGCTTTGGCATCACTGCTGTACATCATACGTATTGGACATTTATTTAAGAGCTGGCATCGAACTGTTCAATTAAAGGCTGGTCCACAATTCACTGGTCACTTGTGGTAGTGTGGAAGAGAAGGCCTCATGGCCTTAACTCTTTCAGAATAAATGAATTAATAAATATTTCGTACCAAATTTTAAACCAATACGAGTAAAAGAGTTACAAAATGAAAATCGAAAACTACATGAATATTGAAGAATTTTCACATTTCTCGCTGATGGAAAAAGTCACCTATTATAGAAATTCACAAGTCACATTGCTATATTGATCAAGAATTAGAGATCATACTAGTGAATGACAACATATATATGCAATATAAAACTTGTATACGAGAAGAAGAAGGGCAATTTCTACATCTGCTGTAAGTTTCATATCTATGGTTCAAGAATTAAAACAGAATCAATATTCCGAATTTAAAAGAAAACTTACAAATTAAACCAACCCTTTATAGTACATTATGCAACGAGCTTATAATGGTAGTAATTAAGACGGGAGGATGTTTATGAAATGAGCGCAAGCGAGTTTCATAATTTTCATACGAGCGTCTTAATTACCATTATAGACAAGTTTCATACGACTTTTTATGCTCGACCATATTTCTAACTTGAAATTATTCATAAGTATTCATGTTATTGTTATGCGAGTGAGTGCAATAGCCTACCTCATAAATTGTGAGATGTGCGCAGACGCGAAAGTATTGATTTTTTCCGGGAAACGAATGTCGACGACCTTGATATAATCTAGAGAGTAAGATAAAAATTAATCTTGATATAACGTTGAAATTCAATTCGACATTGAAAAACGAGATGACAAATTGAATTTATTTGAATATTATTTACAATTAACGCTAATTATTATAGTAACAGAACATAACGTTCTGCGACAGTATTGGATTTCCAGCCTTCGTGACGTTTCCCTAGTTGTCTTTCGATTGCATATCCGAGAATAATCGAAGACCTGAACTTTAATGAATATGTATACTTTAATGACATGCCTTAAAGGACTGCTACCAGGTGTATAATTACTACATTTCGGCATGGTCGAGCATAAACATTATTAAATATAGAATATAATCTAAATTTAACAGAATAAATACTGAAATCAGAAGTAAACAGTGAAATAATGAAACAATTGTCTTTAGAGACAATTAATATTAGGTACCCTCCACAAAACTGGCTTCATTTATACACCGAAGGATCCTTGATCTCCAGAGAACAAGGTGCCAGTGCAGGTGTTACGTGCTGTCTCTTCTCACTTTATAGATCTCATGGATATGGAACAACAAGTTTTGATGGAGAAATCATTGCAATAAGTGAAAGTCTCAGGAATCTTCTATGCCACATCAATAAATTTAAGAGTGTAGTTATATTGTCAGACTCCAAAACAGCTATTCTATCAATAGTCTCTAAACACACACCTTCATCTCAAACAGCAGAAATAACTACAATTAATATCACTCAATAAAAGAATTGTATTCCAATGGATACCATCCCATTGTGGAATCCTGGGAAACGAGAATGCGGATGCTTTAGCAAAGAAGGGCAGCACTGCTACTTAGAGACCTGGTACTAAATCTACGTATTACTCTGTGAAAAGATTTATTAAATCTACATACTTAGACTTCAACAAACAAAATTTGATAACACAATCTCAAGGGAAAAAATGGAACTCTCTGCATCAAAATCCACAGTTAATTCCCGATTTACCACGAAAATCGACTGTAGCTGCATTTAGAATGACAACAGGCCACGATTGTTTGACCAAACACCTGCATAGAATTGGAATATATCAGTCCCCTAACTGCCCATTGTGCAACTCAAACCAAGAAATGGATTCGGAACATCTCAAAATCTGTGCTTCAGTGGCTTTGAAAAATATTGGAGTGCAAGAAGTCAAATGACTTTATTGTCAAACGCTTGGCATTAGAAAACAACAACAACATCTGCTGTAAGGTAAGATACACAATGCATCTCTGCCTCCGCCGTTGTAGGCAGCATTTTACCGGGTCATGCTTGACTGACGCCCCGGAGCCAGACGCCGTGCTACGGCAGCCATTTATTATATTAAGGACTCTATGTAAACCCACCTCCGTGCCTACAGAGTGACTACTGGTCCTGAACTGTCCACGAAAACGCCGTGATTGTTCGGCAATTTCTCTGCCTCCCTCGCTGTGCGTGCTATCGAAACACATTACTGCAGGCGTTAAAACTATCATGCATACTTTTGTGTCGTCCATCTGGACTATTCCATCTCAAATCGACCGAGATATAGAGAAAATTGACCCTGCAATTTTTAAAAACAATGAAACTTTTTCTGTCCGTTGACAACTGTAATACAATGCTTTGTATAAAGTTTGAGGCATCAGAACTTCATAGTGTTTAAATTAAAAATATTTTAATTCATCGTATTTTCATAAAATTAGCAACTTTAAACTGTTGTGGCTCCGAAACCCTTTGACCCAATGATCAAAATCATGGTTTATTTTGATGCTGAGAAATTAAAGTTTATATTGACATATAAACAGTTTTTCTTACTTTTTATGGAAATGGAGAAATTTAGATTTTTCCTCATTAAGACACCTTTAGCCAGGAAAAAATATTTTTAAAATATATGGTTAAATTCCGCATTGAATTATTCATGTATAACAGTCTTCAATGCACTGCAATGGGCTGCTGTTCCGGAGCTGCGTTCGGGCTTGGGTTGGATCCCCCTTTGGACTTTGGTTTCTTCGGAGGTTTTCCACAGCCGTGGTACTCAAGCCGGATGGTCTATGGCGAGTCCTTGGCATCAACACCTTTGATTTGATTACCCCCTTTGATTTGATTACCTGGTTGGGTTTTTCCGAGGTTTCCCCCACCGAAAAGGCAAATGCCGGGTAATATTTTGGCGAATCCTCGGACCTCATCTCATCTCACTACATCTCGCCAAAATGTAAAAAAATTGTACAACATTGTAAAAATTGTAGAAAATTACTAAATTGTAAAACTATAAAAATTTGTAAAAATTGTAATTGTAATATTGTAAAATGTTGACATGTTCCACATCTTAAAGCTTCATTGCTCATGTAAGATCAATGGAATAAAATAAATGAATGAATGAATGAATGAATTGAAAGTACAAATAAACATATTTTTTACTGGTGCAACGTTAATAAGGAAGTATTGAAAATATCAAATAAAGAAAATAAATAATACGCGCGTGAACTAACCAGCTGACTGTGAGGCGGGAGCTAGCCTAGGCAAGCAAGGCCAGGAGACAAACACGTGATGTTTCGTCTAGTAGCGCATAGCAGGGCTAGCTTTATCACAGGTTTTCATAAACACAGGAGTAAAATGACGCCCAATGCTCGCTTATCTTCAGCTCTCGGCAAGTGCGTGCTGTACTGCGCCGTTCAAGTCCAGGCGTGTGAAAATAATTTATTTAATACCCTCGAAACTTATTGCCGTGACACTAAGCAAACAATGCCGAATCCCTCTTAATAATGCAAGGTTTTTTCTCAATATTTTTCCCATTTTTACAAATGGGCAAAGAGCCTAAAAGTAAGTAAAATCAGATTACCTGTCTCTCTGTATACAATAAAAATAAGTATTACTTCTTATCATAACCTACCAAATGTCAGCTTCAAAATGAGCTCCCGTTCAATGTTCTGCAGTAAATGGTTCCAGAGTTCTGAGTACTGAAACAGGCTTGTTTTTCTAAAATACGCTAAATCTGTCGCTCAACAACACGAAAACCGTTTGACTTTCATAGTATGTTTTTGCAAATGCACTGTCCTCAGCACCTTGTATAAATAGGGAAAAAAGTAGAATATAAAAAAATGCGAGGTTTTTTACTGATCGATTTCATATGGAATAGCCCATTAAGGACTATGTAAACCCACCTCCGTGCGTACAGAGTGACTACTGGTCCTGCACTGTACACGAAAACGCCGTGATTGTGCGGCAACTTCTCTGCCTCCCTCGCTGTGCGTGCAGTCGAAACACATTACTGCAGGCGTTAAAACTATTATGCATACTTTTGTGCTGTGCGGGCAAAGACGTAGGAAATATCACATCACAACGTATGTGAAGAGAGTTAGACCAATAACAGACTATGGCAAAGACTAAACTTGGACATTAATGTCCCCGTCCATCTGTTGCACTCACTTCCTGGCGATGAGCTCCTTGTACGGCGAGCCCTTCCTGACGGGATAGCCCAGCGAGTTGGTGACGAAGAACACGATCTCCTTGAAGCGACACTTCTCGTGCTCCTCCATGGTGTCGCTTATGAACTTGTACGCATCCGCGTCTCCTTGGAACGCATGTAGGCCTTTGCGGATGTTGGCCACCCCTACCTCCAGCGTCGTGAATGCTTTTTCAGGCGGCTGTGTGTACAGTTTCTCGAAGTACAGCCTCTTCACGTCCGGGTCGTTCGTATCCTGCAACAACAGACCGTTCTCAAGCACTGTCATCATAGTAAAATAACCTTCATTATGATCTCGTTCATATCATTAATCGTTTTCATCGGCATTGTCATCGGAGTTAGTATCGTAAAATTATTATTATTATTATTATTATTATTATTATTATTATTATTATTATCTGTCATCATTATAATCTTCGTTATCATAATTCGTCATCGTCATGTCATCGGAGTTGGTATCATCATCTGTCATCATTATAATCTTCGTTACCATAATTCGTCATCGTCATTGTCATCGGAGTTGGTATCGTCATCATCTGTCATAATATTCGTTATCATAATTTGTCATCGTCATTGTCTTCGGAGTTGATATCACAATCAGTCGTCATTATTATCTTCTTCTCTAGTATTATTATCCGTCGTCATCGTTATCACCTATCGTAGCCATCGTCATAATCATCGGCATTCGTATCGTCATCGTCAGTCATCATTATGATCGTTGGTATCATTCTTCATCATCTTCATTACCATGGGCGTTTATATCATCACGATTTATCGTCAGCTGTAGTTGCAATCATCATTATCATCGACGTTAGTATCATCAATCGTTCCCACAGTCATAATCATCGGCGTTGGCATAGCATATCATCGTCAGTCGTCATCGCCATCATCATTATTAGTCGTCGTCATCAGTTGTCATCGTCGTCATCAGTTGTCATCGTCGTCATCAGTTTTGTCATCGTCGTCATCAGTTATCATCGTCATCAGTTGTCATCGTCGTCATCAGTTTTGTCATCGTCGTCATCAGTTATCATCGTCATCAGTTGTCATCGTCATCAGTTTTGTCATCGTCGTCATCAGTACTGCCATCGTCATCAGTTTTGTCATCGTCGTCATCAGTTATCATCGTCATCAGTTGTCATCGTCGTCATCAGTTTTGTCATCGTCGTCAGTTGTCATCGTCATCAGTTTTGTCATCGTCGTCATCAGTACTGCCATCGTCATCAGTTTTGTCATCGTCGTCATCAGTTATCATCGTCATCAGTTGTCATCGTCGTCATCAGTTTTGTCATTGTCATCAGTTCTGTTATCGTCATCAGTACTATCATCATTAGTTTTGTCATCGTCATCAGTTTTGTTATCGTTGTCATCAGTATTGTCATCGTCATTAGTTTTGTCATCGTCGTCATCAGTATTGTCATCGTCATCAGTATTGTCACCGTCGTCATCAGTTTTGTCACCGTCGTCATCAGTATTGTCATCGTCATCAGTACTGTCATCGTCATCAGTTTTGTCATCATCGTCATTAGTTTTGTCATCGTCATCATCAGTTTTGTCATCGACATTGTGAATCGCCGTTGTATCTTCATCATTTTTTCATCAGTTATCATCGCCATTATCATCAGCCGTCATCGTTATTATCAGTTGTCATCGTCATCAGTTGGATGGTCATCATTGGTAGTTACATTCATTATCATCGCCGTCGTCATCGTCATACCATACTCATCGTCATCAACATCATCCTCGCTGTCATTCCTCACCCTCATTATTATTACTGCAATCATTATAATTTTATTCTCACCATGAAGGTGGACGACAGTACTGCAATTACAAAACTCTGCCCGTCTTTTCTTACACGTTGTCTACGGATTTAAAGCGCTTTCAGAATAAGAAGGCATATAAGGCGGAGCTAGTTCAGGCCGGTCTATGTCGACTAGCCAGTGACAGTGAAGCGGTGTTGCCTAGTTAAATCGTCGCGAAGTCTCGCTGAAGCGTCGCGTATTAGTTTATTTCTTGCGCGCACAATACTTATGGCTAGGAATGAATTTTAAGCTATGGCATTCGATAGAGCTCCGAATTCTGAATCCAACAGTATAAGAATGGCAATTGTATGTCAACTGGTTCGCGTGTTATCGCTTTAAGACTAAACAGAGATATCCAACCTACAGCATAGAACATATTTTGCTCTGCAGTCCCTTTCTATAAACGAAGATAGATTCTGTTTAATTTCAAATTCAGATGTGGACTGTTTTCTCTTGTGTGATGTGTAACTTACCGTAACAATGGCTCTTGAAGAGATTGCAATTGGCTCTGGTGTTTCATCTGTTATACGCAAAAGGATAGTCCTACACTCGCAGGCGAGGAGTATTGTATTTTCTGTATTATAATTTTTTCTGAAGGACTAGCTTATGATGCAATGCGTGTTAGTTTTTTTTAGAAACAAAGAATCTGACTGCAGAGGCGTGTGGTTTAGAAGTACATACATTATCTCGTATTCTCGGACAGGGCAAAGAGATAATTCAAATAGGTGGTATACTGTAGGCTACCTATATTTACCTCTCCTGGAAAAATAACGCAAAACGTGTTAATTATTTGACGATTTTTAGAATCGTGTATTACTTCATCGTACGATATTTTAAATAGACTATATTAGTAGTATGTGTTAGCAGTGACATTATAGAACATGGAAAGCGAGAAGAAAGCTGTGAATAACCACGGATACGATTTTCACTTTTCATTGGAATATTATACATGGTATAAGACGAAATACTGCTTGGTTGATATTGCAAACATAAACACTCCTGCTTCTTTTTCGATGAATTATACAAAGAGTATTAACAACATTCTTGCTTAAGAGCATTAAAAACTTTATAAGATGAAACAATTTAATTACATTTCACTTTTAAAATAAATACAGGCGGTCCACACCTGTGGAGTAACGGTTAGCGCGTCTGGCCGCGAAACCAGGCGGGTTCGATTTCCGGTCGGGGCAAGTTACCTGGTTGAGGTTTTTCCGGGGTTTTCCCTCAACCCAATATGAGCAAATTCTGGGTAACTTTCGGTGCTGAACCCCGGACTCATTTCACCGGCATTATCACCATCTAATTGAAACGCTAAATAACCTAAGATGTTGATAAAGCGTCGTAAAATAACCTACTAAAAAAATAAACAACTACAGGAATGCTAGAAACGAGGAGATTTTATAATTCCAAAACTCAGTTTCTATTTTAAAAACTTTGCGTTGTATATAATATATTACATTATATACCTTTTTTAATATACAAATTTACCTTCAATATATTAACGATATTATTGGGTTACGATTTTCATATTCACGTATATATAACTACCTTCACTCGTAGGCTTATACTGCCCACGCCAGAGTGATAGAACATAGAACTCTGGACCTCTAGGTAGGTATAAGCTTGAGGATTAAATGAAATTTTAGATAGGCTTGATTTAACAAAGTAAAAGAAAGTAATCTTCAATTTCAATATGAGTACTGAATTAGGCCTACAGATATGCTTATATTCTTATAATCGGATTCTTAGCCAGACTATAGAACCCTGGACCTCTAGATACGTAAAAGTTAGAGAATAAAATTAAATTAGATAGACTTATTTTAACAGAGAAAAATAAAATAATCTACAGTTTCAGTATGAATACTGAATTATGTATGATCACATATTATGCTTACGTTGCATTATAACCAGATTCGTAACGGGAATATAGAACCCTGGACCCGTAGGTAGGTATAAGCTTGAGAATTAAATTAAATTAAATACGCTTCATTTAGCAGAGGAAAAATAAAATACTTTTCAACTTCAATATCAATACTAAATTACGTATCTACAGATACAGTAAGTTTACGTTTTAATATCGCTAGATTCGTAGGCTGCCCCTACAAACAAACTTTATCTCATCTTTCCTCTGGAGAAATAAACAATAATAAATTCAACATTGCTGTACAAGGAAGTCTGAACATAAGGATAAATATTCTCGCCCTCAATTTTTTCAGGAGAGTATTTCAACATGTCAGATAGTGCAATACAATATGCAGCATTCTTTTTTTTTTTTTAATTAAGACATTCTTTGTCTGAAATTAGCATAGTAAATTTGTACATAACTGTCACTTTATTTCGAAAGTTAGTGCCTCTAAAATCTACTGATCTGTGAAGCGAAGAAGTAATAACGATTGAGATGAATATTACTTCAGTAACAGTAATTATATTTAAATATTACACATAATGAAGGAACAGATCTCGACCCACTCGCTCGCTGCAATGAGCTGCAACCGATATTTCTGCCCTTATCTGTTGTCTCTGCCTTCCACGTCTCGTGCACCGTGTGACAACGTCGCACTGCTGCTAGCACTCAATTGGCTTAGGCCATATGCCTTCTTATTCTGAAAGCGCTATAATGTTGTCAACTTACATTAACGAAGGCAGTGCTATAGGATATATTGCGCATGCTCAGCGTGAACCCGCTGTCCATGAGCTCCGGAATGGTGTTGATGGCGTTGCTCGTGGTCTGCAGCAGCGACACGATGATGGCCGAGTATGACGTCAGCAGAAACACGGACAAGAGCAGCAGGAAGACGAACACGATCCTCGAAGAGGGGTTCTCCGGGCTCTGAGAAGCGCCTGCAACATACGAGTACGTGCATTACAGCGACATCAAACACTTTTTCCTTACATTTTTGTTGTACCTTGTTTTTTTACTAAGTTTTAGTTGCCATGGTAATATTTTACTTTTTGTTTTTACTTGCTTTCTGGTCCCATATGCTAGCCCATAAAGTGAACTGTCTTTCTAGAAAATCAAAATAGCAAAATGCCTGCGATATAACATGGTAACTTAAACTAAATTTGACGTAAACTAATGACGTCTAATCAGTGTATTAAAGTTAAGAAATGCTCTCCTGTAAAAGTAAGAAAAGTGACTTGGCATGTTCTTTCCGTGGACCCTTTGTAATGATATGTAAACGAATACAATGCGTTTAAATGTAAGAAAAAAATATTTGGAAATACTTAAATTCACAATTTCTCATTTAAATTCTATTAGTTACTGATGATACTAAATGTTTAAACAAAACATATTCTTGTTGTAGTCTTAGTAGATTAGGGAAATTATAGTCATGAATAAAATTACGCAAATATTTCCCTTCAAAACATATTGCTATAAACAATCAGATTAAAAACCTTAACTTTGAATTCGTTTTAGCCTGTATAACATGATTGTTTCTACAAATTAAAGCATTCGTAAGCTTTTTAAAAGTATAAAGGTACATAACTTCCAGTTTAAGTGAAACTGACTATATTCATCTCATAATGAAACTAAAACAAACAAATCTAACTGTTCATGGTAATATAAAGGAAAATCACTCCTATAATTAGATTTAACTACAAAATGAATCATATCTCTGCATTCTTTTTTCTTCATTTTCAATATATTAGGCGTATAGCCTGAGGAGGGAAATCAGATGTTCATCTATCAATTTAGAGCAATCGTCACTCTTATTGGAGTTCATTTTCTAGAATGTTTGCTCACATATGCATGTAGAGCAGCGGTGACCAAACTGGGTATCGTGATTAAATCGTGTAATCAAAGACATTCATACTAGTAAGAGGAGTTTCCTGTACATTGTTCTCTCTCTCGCTCACGTACTGAAGGTAAGCAGTGTCGGTACCATGTCGCTCTACAAACCCTCTGTCTCTAGCAGGAACAGAAGGTTTCGTACAGGATGGGAAGAGGAATTTATTCGCTGTTCTTTCGGAGTAAATGTAATATGTTGCTTTGCTCAACGGTTCAATTAGTAGTAGTATATAGAAGCGACATTACAGGGCATTACCCTGAATACACAGGCATAACAGGAATATTATTATTATTATTATTATTATTATTATTATTATTATTATTATTATTTATCAGAAAGTCTTACCATAATTCTTATATACGTCATCAATATATAAGCCTACATCTTCCCTTCAATGATAAAATAATTACTAACCCATATCTCCATTTTAATTTCTTTTTTAATCTTTTGATGACTATTATGAGTTATATACTAGTTATTTAATAATAATAATAATAATAATAATAATAATAATAATAATACTTATTTACAAAGGGCTTTCAAGGACCCCGAAGGTTCATTGCCGCCCTCACATAAGCCCGCCATTGGTCCCTATCCTGTGCAATATTAATCCAGTCTCTATCATCATATCCCACCTCCCTCAAATCCATTTTAATATTATCCTCCCACCCACGTCTTGGCCTCCCTAAAGGTCTTTTTCCCTCCGGTCTCCCAACTAACACTCTATATGCATTTCTGGATTCGCCCATTCGTGCTACATGCCCTGCCCATCTCAAACGTCTCGATTTTATGTTCCTAATTATGTCAGGTGAAGAATACAATGCGTGCAGTTCTACGTTGTTTAACTTTCTCCATTCTCCTGTAACTTCATCCCGCTTAGCCCCAAATATTTTCCTAAGCACCTTATTCTCAAACACCCTGAACCTATGTTCCTCTCTCAGAGTGAGAGTCCAAGTTTCACAACCATACAGAAGAACCGGTAATATAACTGTTTTATAAATTCTAACTTTCAGATTTTTTGACAGCAGACTGGATGATAAAAGCTTCTCAACCGAATAATAACACGCATTTCCTATATTTATTTTGCGTTTAATTTCCTCCCGAGTGTCATTTACATTTGTTACTGTTGCTCCAAGATATTTGAATTTTTCCACCTCTTCGAAGGATAAATCTCCAATTTTTATATTTCCATTTCGTACAATATTCTGGTCACGAGACATAATCATAAATTTTGTCTTTTCGGGATTTACTTCCAAACCTATCTCTTTACTTGCTTCCAGTAAAATTCCCGTGTTTTCCCTAATCGTTTGTGGATTTTCTCCTAATATATTCACGTCATCCGCATAGACAAGAAGCTGAAGTAACCCGTTCAATTCCAAACCCTGCCCGTTATCCTGAACTTTCCTAATGGCATATTTTAGAGCGAAGTTAAAAAGTAAAGGTGATAGTGCATCTCCCTGCTTTAGCCCGCAGTGAATTGGAAAAGCATGAGATAGAAACTGACCTATACGGACTCTGGTGTATGTTTCACTGAGACACATTTTAATTAATCGAGCTAGTTTCTTGGGAATACCAAATTCAATAAGAATATCATATATACTTCCCTCTTAACAGAGTAATAATAATAATAATAATAATAATAATAATAATAATAATAATAATATTATTATTATTATTATTATTATTATTATTATTATTATATAGAGAAACTGATTAAATATTAAGTGTTAGTGTAGTAATGAAGTGAGCTATTAAATTCCAAGAACTGAAATCAGCCTTAAATCATCGTCATGAAGAGAAAGATGACTTAAATAAATGTAAGGAAGCAGCTATCTAGTGGCGAACAAAACAGCTCTTAAGCCTTCCAACGAAGGAGAGTTTTATAAAAGCGTAATGATCAAGGTGGCTGAAATAATTTGTCCAATGAAAGTTGTTAATTAATTTTGAAAACTGCGCATTTCTTGACTAAATATCCTGAAGAGAATTCAGGAAATTTCTCATTGTGTCCATGACGAATATTTAAAAAAGCAAGGAAATGTGTATATATATTTTAATTGGTTCCAGACAACAGTAGTGACATTACTGATACAGCAATGCTTACGAATTTTATTCGCGGGGTTGATGAAGAACTCAATGTCAGTGCACGAACCACCACTGGTTGTAGTTTTCATGCCATGTACCTCTCCCGTCTCCTTACTTCTTAGACTGTCTCTCACGTGTAATCACTGCCGTTCGAGCTTTGGTCACCGCTGATGTAGAACCAAACACAGAACACGTGTACCGATCCCTTGCGATTCTTTTCCGAAGTTTTACTAACGTGAACATACGTCACCATATACGTCAGTACTGACGTCAACATAGCGTTAACCGTTAGCGGACCAGATGGTGTGAAAACTTTCTCATGTTAACACAACCTTACCTAACCAAACCTAATCTAATCTAATCTAACCCAACCAAACCTAATCTAATCTAACCTAACCTAACTACAGTGGAGTCGTTATTTACTCATCCAAATTTATTTATTTATTTATTTATTTATTTATTTATTTATTTATTTATTTATTTATTATTTTGCTAATAATTGAAACATAAAATACAAAATATACAGAGAAACTTTAGCTCGCCCCTGAAAGAGTAGAACTCGTGCTCAGGGGCGGATTCCTGAATTGAAATTAATAATTATACAATACAATTTGCAATTATAGTATATAAATTTAAATTTACAATTTTTCAATTTTTATAAAATCCATACATAACTTTTTAAATTTAATACTAGAACTATTAGAATTGACAAGATTAGGATATTTAAATATAAATTTGTTATATATTCTTGGGCCTAAATTACTACTATGATTAAATACTGTAACAGTGTTGCATTTTGTTTCAAACAATCTTAAAGAATTCATACCTTTTGTTTCATAACTATGAGAATACAATTCAAAACTATTTCGATTTTTATGTATGAATTTTATTAATACAATATAATAAATTTGTCTTACGTTAAGTACATTACAGTCTAGAAACAAATTTTGGGATGGGAAATCAATAGGTTTATGAAGACATATTTTAATTATTTTCTTCTGTAATAAATAAAATGGATTAAAATTGGATTTAAATGAGCTACTCCATCCTATAATTCCATACATAATTACCGATAGAAATAAAGTTAAATATATTGTGCGTAATAAACTTATTTACAAGTAATTCCTCAATAAAACAAAATAATATATTATTTTACGTAATTTATTACAAAGGTAATTAATGTGTTGGTTCCATTTTAAATGATTGTCGAAAATTATGCCTAAATACTTAACTTCAGAGGACTCTTTAATAATCGGACATTTACACTGTATAAGACAACAATCAGAATTATGTAATTTAATACTTAATATAGATGTAGGAGGTTTGTTACATAAATTAACAGTTCATTTTAGTGACAGAAAGTTTGGTTGAAATAGGTTCACCTTGCTGGCAGACAATGCCCAGGGAGTCCAGAGCTGCGTCGCTCCATCTCACAGGTATGTATTTCCTGTTAGGCATCATGGACTGCTCCGCCCGCATCGAGTACACTAGCGCCACCGTTAATATCGTTACAACGGCAGCATATGTGAACCACACCGTCGTGCTGAAGGGCAGCGTGTAGATGATGGACACCTCCGACAACGCTGGCTTCATGAACATGAAGTTACCTCTGTAATACAACAAACTAATGTAACTCTGGCCTCCACGATCGCCAGACTTAACCCGGGACTTCTTTCTGTGGGGATATACCAAGGACTTCGTGTGTCGCCCCCATGCCACAGAATCTGAACGACCTGAAGCGATGCATCACATAGCAGTGGAATAAATACCCGAGTACATGCTGGTATGAGTCTGGACAGAACTGGAGTACCGTCTCTACATCTGTCGTGTCACCAAAGAGGCTCAAATCAAGCTTTTGTAGTGCATAGTCTTTTCATGGTAATACAGTTGTGTTAAAACTATGGATCGATGAAAATATCGGAGAAAACCATTAAAAAATGGAAATTTTGTTTTTAGTTCTAAAAAAATAAAATAATGTTTCCGTTTTCAAAATCTGTGTTTATTCTGATCCTATGTAAATTTAAAGTCCCTCAGGACGAATTTAAAGGGACCAGCGAGTGCGTGGAACAACAGTCCTTTAAACTAACACTAAGCTGTTATTCTGACGGACTTTGTTCTTCATCCTAACTAATTTTACTTTTCATTCAGTTCATATTTTGCGCTGTTATGTAGGGAAAAAAAGTGTGTGGTAGACCTGTGTAGGAAGAAAGAATATCGATAGTGGGCTATATATCATATACATGCTGATACTCGTTTTATCGATTTTCCAATTTTCAACATCTTGTAACTTCAAAATGCTCTATTAAATGCAGTTTTTCTCCAATCTCAGTGAAATTTTGCACAGAAGTCCACAAAAGCGTGTGAAGTAAACTGACACATGTGCTTTCTTCTGTTACTGAAAGTATCCAAATCACCATGTGTTGAGGATGTGATAAAAAATTGAAAAATTAAAAACTAAAAAGGTAATACTTTTTTCTCAAAAAGTAATTCAGTATTTAAAAAAATGGAACAAAAATTAACTACAGGGTGGGAAAAATAAAACTGGCCGGAAAAATCTGTAATATTTATATTTATATTTATATTGTATATATAGGATATGATGGTAGGGACTGGATTAATCTTGCTCAGGATAGGGACCAATGGCGGGCTTATGTGAGGGCGGCAATGAACCTCCAGGTTCCTTGAAAGCCAGTAAGTAAGTATATATATTTATTTATTTATTTATTTATTTATTGTTATAAGACTGTTTAAGTCTGACCTTTATTAATGAACATCACAGAAGATGCATCGAAATCACGGTTTTCTGCATTGTCAGGGTAATTTCCGCGTCAGTGTTTCACACATAAATTCATATATTTCATATATATTTTCGCGGACCAGTTTTATTTTGTCCACCCCGTATAAGTAAACTAATTGGAATATCGAAGTGAAAATCTGTGTCCTGCATGTCCACATTGTAAGAAATATGCGGTAAAAGTTTCAGATTAATAGGCTAAAATTGTGGAAGTTATAAATTTCACAGATCTATAGCGTAAAGTTCGCTCAGTTATGAATAAATCAGCTTTATTTTTGCACCACCCTTTTTAATCACTCTGTATCTAAAAATATAATTTAAAAAATGGCACCAAATGTAGTACAGATAATAGTATTATAGGCATGTTCATGTAGTTTAATAGTACATTATGCAACGAGCTTATAATGATAGTAATTAAGACGCAAGTATGGTTGTTTATGAAACGAGCGCAAGCGAGTTTCATAATTTTCATACGAGCGTCTTAATTACCATTATAGGCAAGTTTCATGCGACTTTTTATGCTCGAACATATTTCTAACTTGAAATTATTCAGATGTATAGATTTTATTTGTATCTGACAAGATCGGAAGTGACCTTGTTCTAGGTCGTGAATTGTGAGATGTGCGCAGACGCGAAAGTATTGATTTTTTCCGAGGAACAATAATGTCATTGACCTTGATGTAATCCCGTTAAACTTGATACAACCTTGGTTATTGAATTCGACATTGAAAAACGAGATGACAAATTGAATTTATTTGAATATTATTTACAATTAACGCTAATTATTATAGTAACAGAACATAACCTACTGCGACAGTATTGGATTTCCAGCCTGCGTGACTTTTCGCTAATTCTCTTTCGATTACATATCCGAGAATAATCGATACTTGCGGTTTTATAACGGTACAAAGCTGACTTGTCATTGGCTGAACACCTGTAAGGTGAGTTGTCATTGGCTGAACACCTGTACTTTAATGAGTAGGTGTAATTTAATGACATGCATTAAAGGACTGCAACCAGGTGTATAATTACTACATTTCGGCATGGTCGAGCATAAAATATTATTAGTAACCTTTTTATACTTTTATGCTCGACCATGCCGAAATGTAGTAATTATACACCTGGTAGCAGCCCTTTAATGCACCTCATTAAAGCACACCTATTCATTAAAGTTCAGGTGTTCCACCAATCAGAAAATACCATTGTAGCAATATGAAGGCGCAAGTATCGATTATTCTCGGATATGCAATCGAAAGACAACTAGCGAAACGTCACGGAGGCTGGAAATCCAATACTGTCGCAGAAGGATATGTTGAAGAATCGATCCAAAATAAAATTGAAATCTCAAATACAATATTAAACTCAGTCGAAAAAAACAACACATAAATTAACATCAATTCACCGTCATCTCCCAGCCTTTCACAAAGCACATTGCCGGAAATTCATTTCACCAATTGCACAATAAATCACCTATATTTGAAATAAAGTCAGTTATGTTACTATAACAATTAGCGTTAATTGCAAATAATATTCAAATAAATTCAATTTGTCATCTCGTTTTTCAATGTCTAATTCAATTTCAAGGTTATATCAAGATTAATGTTTATTTTACTCTCTAGATTATATCAAGGTCAATGTCGACATTTGTTTCTCGGAAAAAATCAATACTTTCGCGTCTGCGCACATCTCACAATTCACGAGGTATTGCACAAGGTCAGTTCCGCTCCTCAGTCAGATAAGAATAACATGAATATTTATGAATAATTTTAAGTTAGAAATATGGTCGAGCATAAAAAGTCTATGAAACTTGCCTATAAAGGTAGTAATTAAGACGCTCGTATGAAAATTATGAAACTCGCTTGCGCTCGTTTCATAAACATACTCGCGTCTTAATTACTACCTTTATAGGCTCGTTGCATAATGTACTGTTATCAAATATTTAAGTTCTAATAAATCTTGTTGTGGTACCTTCTAATTTTTGTCCAATTGTGAGTGTGTTTCCTTATAAAATTTTAAAAATTTAGAGCCTGCATTTTCTGATAATATTTGTGATCGTTCACGTGCATATATCCTTATGTAGTTTAAACTTCATAAATTTTTTAATGAAAATTGTACAGGGACATCACTTTATTTTTACCAACATTTTTAACATTAACCTGGCTATACTCGGAAACACTGTTGCCCCCTTCCATTACAGGAGTTTCATGTTACTAGTGCAATATGTAAACAAATCATTTTACTAGGTATAGGAGGAGAGAAAAGTAGTGTATCCATTTATGTTGTAGGGAAATACGATATTACGATTTTCAGTTTGATCATCACTTTTACGGAATTTATCAAAATACAGTAGAGTAGTAACATTTTTTTTCAAAAACTCAACTTTTCAGGCGGCTATGTTCGTTATGTAATGTCTACTGTATTTAGCATATTAATTATTGATGTTAACATACAATATAGAGAGAGAATTTAAATTGAGGGGCTCATAAGTAAAGGACTGTAAGTGCACTTAAGTTACTTTTGAGAAAATGGGGTTTAAATATTTAAGCTCTCGTAAAATCAGTGAAATTTTAATTTAAATTTTAATGTGTGATGCGATTAAAATATCCCTTTGCCACTAAAATTGTAGATACTTTTGCTTACACTGGATGCACTTAACTCATGTTATTACAAATGTCACTAGCATTCCTTTGCTTCTAGCCACCTCAATTCAAAATAAGCTAATCTGAATTTTTAAACAAGTTGCTGAAAATGGCTGCCGTTCATTACAATGCAGGCTTCAATTCAGTACGCATATTATTAAAAACATTTTGAAGCATATTCTCTGAAATTGAATTTATCGTTTCTTGAATATAATTTTTAGTACGACATTATTAATATAGGTTCTTTCTTCTATAGAAAACGCAATCATATTTATGAAACACACTATACACTGCAGTGTTTACTTCAGTGCTCGAAGACTTCGAATGCAACAGCGGCCGTAAGTTTGTGTGTCTGACAGGAGCAAGGACATTAGTGAAGGGGTGGGAGTGAAGTACATTCAGAAATGCAGGTACAATAAAAATGCAAGTAAAAATAAAATGATGTCCCTGTAGAAGTTTTAAAAGTCATATAAACGTCCCAGTGAAGATAGCGAATCCTACTTTACATCTGAAGCGGATAAGGAAGACCACAGAGTGGGGGAAGAGGTTTCAGAGCTCTCATGAACAAGATTTAGATACAATATTGTACTTGCACGAAGGGGAAGGACTCGCAGGCGTAGTCCAGGGCATCGAGGCGCGCCGGCTTGATGATAAGATTGCTGGCCCCCAGCTCCACTTCACCGCGCTGCAGCAGCCCCACGAGGCCGGAGTACCATTTGGTGCCGTTCATGGGGAACCCCCAGGAGTCCGTGAACAGAATGCGCATGTGGAAGTTGAGCATCTCGGCCAAGTAGCGGCTGAGCGCGAAGCCACACTTGCTCATGGTGTTGATGTGGCGATACCGCAGGTCCATGAAGTCCTCCCAGGGGTCGCCGATCAGCTGCGACATCAGCCTTGTCTTAATCCTTCACCTTCAGCTTCATTCCGATCCTAAGCACCTCTACAATTATAATTCATTACGACTCTTATCCTGATCCTAAGTCTGGAAATAGCTACACTGTGTTCTTAAAAGCGTTAACATATTTCAGTTTCAAATCGTTGATGGAAGTACTGTACAAAATCTCGAAATACCTGAAAACCAACATTTTCAGGAATATCACTCAATAAAAGAATTGTATTCGAATGGATACCACCCCATTGTGGAATCCTCGGAAACGAGAATGCGGATCCTTTAGCAAAGAAGGGCAGCACTGTTACTTACAGACCTGTTACTAAATCTATGTATTACTCTGTGAAAAGATTTATTAAATCTACATACTTAGACTTCAACAAACAAAATTTGATAACACAATCACAAGAGAAAAAATGGAACTCTCTGCATCATAATCCACAGTTAATTCCCGATGTACCACGAAAATCGTCTGTAGCTGCATTTAGATTGGCAACAGGCCATGATTGTTTGGCCAAACACCTGCATAGAATTGGAATATATCAGTCCCCTAACTGCCCATTGTGCAATTCAAACCAAGAAATGGATTCGGAACATCTCAAAATCTGTGCTTCAGTGGCTGGCCATGATAATATCTTTGAAAAATATTGGAGTGCAAGAGGTCAAATGACTTTATTGTCAAATGCCTGGCATTAGAAAACAACAACAACAACATTTTCAGGAATGAAATAAAACTGTTCTGTGTTAAATTTGCACGACACAAAGCAAAATTATGATCATAAAATTGTTTCACAATCATCTTACATAATTTTACGTATCATGATTCAGTTCATATGTCAAACAAATTTAAAAGAGAATAGATTTATTACATTCCTACAAATTTTGGTTCTCAGGACTTACGAGGTTTTGCACGTTTGTCAGAGAAATATTCTATCCTAATTCTATTACCCATCACATTATAATCCTATCTATATCACTTTATCAATCTGTCCACACCTGTGGAGTAAAGGTTAGCTCGTCTGGCTGCGAAACCAAGTGGCCCGGGTTCGATTCCCGGTAGGGGCAAGTTACCTGGTTGAGGTTTTTTCCGGGGTTTTCCCTCAACCCAATATGAGCAAATGCTGGGTAACTTTCGGTGCTGGACCCCAGACTCATTTCACCGGCATTATGACCTTCATCTCATTCAGACGCTAAATAACCTAAGATGTTGATAAAGCGTCGTAAAATAAGCCACTAAAAACATTTTATCAATCTGAACCTAATCCACAATTTGTGGATAGCTCTATTACTCATCGCTTTCACCAAAATTATGATAATTTTACCAAATCTATTTCAATCACAAATATTAATATACTTCTACTTCCAATCACCATTATTGCGTTTAATTCTAAGCCTGGTCAAATTTAACTTAATCCTAAATAATTCTACAATGACCATCTCGTCAAAATCCTAATATATTTATCATTCCAATTCCAAAACTTAACCTACTTGTATTACTCATTACTGCTGTTACTCATCTAATTATTCTAAACCTGATCAACGTAAACTTAATCCTAAGTAAGTCCCAAAATAGTCCTACTTCTGGTCGTCTTGACAAGATCATAATATCTTTGTCCTACTTGTATTACTTACTGTCATTTCAATTCTGAACCTGATCAACTTTGACTTAATCCTAAGTCCCAAAATAGTCATAGTACAGGTCATTTTGAAGAGATCTTAATGTCTTTATCATCTCTATTCATGTCCCTAATCCTATTACTCATTATCACTATTACTTTAATTCTAAATCTAATTAGCCTCCCTCAGTACCACTCACAATGACGCCCGAATTCATGGTCATGTTGTTGAAGTTGTCCCTTCGAGCCTCGGGAGGTAAAGGATCCCCAACTTCCCAATAACTTGAAGGCGTCACTGTGAGAGAGTTGTTACCCAGACGATACACTTCTCGAAGCAGGAATCGACTCTGATCGGTCTCGAACCCCGCCACGATCACCTGGCTGTCTAGAGGCAGATCCAGTAACTCCAGGTCCTCCATCAGAGGGTCTATCTCTGGGAAGGCCGACAGTAACAGCCAGAAGTGCAGCCCTTTGAAGAAATTGTACCTGGAAGCCTGCGAGAAACGGTTGCAATCATTAGAGTTCAACATACAATCTGTTCAAGAAATAACAGGAGTTTCATTTTATGTTTTTCTTGTGGGGGGCAAGTGATATGGGGAAGACCTTATACAGTATATTCCTAGTTTGGGCTTCAAAACAAAGCAATTCATATGAAAGTAAGGGTGATAAAATACTGGTTGAAAATTATATTTGAGGATCAGTTGCTTCTACAGTCGATTTGCTGCAAAGTTCAACAAAGAGAGGGTTGGGAAAAGGGGTGGGTTTATAAACTGCAGGGGGGGGGGCTGCATCATATAGGAATGGGATGGGTGTGGGAGAAAGGAGAGAATAACAGGAGGAACGTATGACGTAATGTGAAGATGCGTTTAATTAATAGGTGTACCGCAAGGAACAATTTTGGGACCTATTTTATTTCTAATATATGTTAATGATCTGCTAAATATAAATTTAGAAAAATTTAATGGATCTATATATTCATATGCGGATGATACAGTAGTTATTTTCAGTGGTTTTTCTTGGCAGGAAGCATATAGAAATGCTAATATAGGTGCTAACATTGTTAAAAAATGGCTTAATTCCAACTTCCTTTCTTTAAATATATCTAAATCAACTTTAGTTCCTTTTTTGTTAACAGCTGCCAGTGTTCAAAATTTAAAATTTAGCGATAAATATAGACTAATAATACACAGTGAAAATTGTTTAGATCCCAAAAGTTGTAAATGTCCACCTTTGAAAGAAGCCACGTATGTCAAATATCTGGGTATCATTATTGATCAGAATTGAAAATGGCCTCATCACATTACTTATCTTTGTAAGAGGCTTCGTAAAACAATTTATAAATTCGTTAATCTTCGATGCTACTTACCTATTAGAGTTCTACGAAATGTTTATTTGGCCATTTTTCAGTCTATCATTCAATATGGTATAATTGTTTGGGGTGGAAGTACAAAAATTAATCTTAGTCCGTTAAATTTACTACAAAAACGAATAATTAAAATTTGTTTGAAGAAACGTTTCGATTATCCAACTAAATTAATTTATTCTGAATTTAATGTATTTAATATTGAACAAATTTATAAGTATACGCTGTTAAAATTTTATCATAAAAATCGTAATAAGTTTGTATTACAGACACACAATTATGACACAAGACGAAATATTAATTCAACATTAGTAGAACCTAAATGTCTCACATCTGCTGGTCTAAAGCATAGCATAAATTTTGGCCCTCGGTTGTACAATGCTTTAACTAAATTACACCCAGAACTTCTAACATGTAACTCACTAACATATAACAAGAAAATTAGAAACGTGTTAATATCTTCAATTTGATTAAATAAATTTATAGCCTATGTGTATGAATTAATCAATCTATATTATATTTGTATTCTATAATTTTGAAATATATATTAGTCCTACTTTTCACGTGCGATATTATTCGTCTATAGTGTTAATATTATATTATATAATTCCATTGCCGATGTAATTATATTTTAGTTCCTATTTTATTTTACTTATTTATTTATATTATTATTTTTTATTTTAATATTATATCTGAACTGCGACCGAGCACGAGCGCTGCTCATTCGGTCTCAAATTTTGTTAATACTACTGTATCTTCTTTTATATTGCTTGTATTATTTTATTTGTATTTCTCTTTGTTTGTTTTGTAATTATATTTCTTTATTCTGTATATTTGAAATAAATAAATAAATAAATTGATATCGAGAAGCAAGAGATTGAGTTCGTTTGCATGTCTTGATCTCATGGGGAATAGAGAATGGGGACAAAAGATTGGATTGTTCCTCTTGAAGGCGAGAAAGATTAGAACTTCAGCTGTTGAATTTTGTGACACGAAATGAGGAAGGGATAATAGTATCTACCCAACTGTACACTTTTATGTCTGTTTTAGGTTAGGATATATTATATAATGTGTTTTGTTGTGCCATTTTCATTTTAATATGTGTGTGTTCTTTTAGAGAGTAGTGGATATAATCATAGGTGGGGAGGGAGGTGAAACCTACAAAGTAGGACTTGTTATGGGTACAACACACGTACGGTCAGATGACCCGTGCATTGGATTTTAGATAAAACTATGATAATATAAATATCTGTATGTATAATATTACTCAATAAATCCATCTATCTCATATTCCTCTAAAATGAACTACTGCAAACTGAGACAAACTGAACTACTAGCGTTAAGAGCAGCGGGCTATGAACGCGTACAAAAATTATAGTAAAACACGCAGTGACACTTTTGAAAATATCTACCACAATATTTATGATAAACATACATAAATTTTACAACTGAATCTTGAAGGAAAGCTGAATTGAACGGCATACAGTTTAATTAATTTAGATTATTCATCTTTCCTAAATAATTTGTTTAACTGTCACAATTAATCGAAAATACAATGAAACATAAACTTACATAGATAGAAATGATCTCATTGCTCCAAAATTTTTATCAGATACTTACACATACATTGAGCCCAGTACACGACATGACTCCACAGATACGCGTCATGTATAGCGTGGCTCGCCGAATTCGTGTACAACTAGAAAATGGGTCACAGTCCTGCCATCTATCCGCAGAACGAGGAACCCGAATTACGTAAATTAATGAAGTGGGTAGGCATTGGATACATACATACATACATTTGTATAATAATAATAATAATTTATTTATTTATTTATTTATGCATTTATAATAATAATAATAATAATAATAATAATAATAATAATAATAATAATAATAATAATAATAGGAAATGCCTGTTATTATTCGGTTGAGAAGCTTTTGTCATCCAGTCTCCTGTCAAAAAATCTGAAAGTTAGAATTTATAAAACAGTTATATTACCGGTTGTTCTGTATGGTTGTGAAGGACTCTCACTTTGAGAGAGGAACAGAGATTAAGGGTGTTTGAGAATAAGGTTCTTAGGAAATATTTGGGGCTAAGAGGGATGAAGTTGCAGGAGGATGGAGAAAGTTACACAACACAGAACTGCAGGCATTGTATCCTTCACCTGACATAATTAGGAACATAAAATCCAGACGTTTGAGATGGGCAGAACATATAGCAAGTATGGGTGAATTCAGAAATGCATACAGAGTGTTAGTTGGGAGGCCGGAGGGCAAAAGACCTTTGGGGAGGCCGAGACGTAGATGGGAAGATAATATTAAAATTGATTTGAGGGAGGTGGGATATGATGGTAGGGACTGGATTAATCTTGCTCAGGATAGGGACCAATGGCGGGCTTATGTGAGGGCGGCAGTGAACCTCCGGGTTCCTTAAAAGCCAGTAAGTAAGTAATAATAATCGTAATAATAATAATAATAATAATAATAATAATAATGTTCGTGTAAGTGTAGTGTCTGAAATGGAGTGATGATGATGATGATGATGATGATGATGATGATGATGAGGGAGGAGGTGAAACTCAGTGCCGGCACGTAGCCTACTTCTGTCGAATAGCACCAAGAGGCCTGCAAGGCTTAACGTCCCCGTCCGTCAGACAAATCACCATCAACAGTGACATAAGCCTTCTCTTCATATGCACTACGGAGAATTTTTTTTTATTTAATCCAGGCATATTGGTGCACAAGCTAGTGATTGGAAGTTGTGCACCGCCATCTCTCCTAGTTCCGAGGTAGAAGTTTTACATGAAAAATTTCTGACCCCGCCGGGAATCGAACCCCAGCTGGCTAGTCTGGAGACAAACACGGTACCACAGAGCTAACTCGGCGGACCATTATTATTAAACAAATTGTAAAGGACAAATTAATAAACTAAATGAAGTGAACTATAAGTCATCCAATTCAGCATTCTTTCCAGATTCAGTGGTAAAATTTATGTGTGGTTATCATAAATCTTGAGGCAGATATTGTCAAAAATGTTACTGCATGTTTTACCATAATTTTTGTATGCTCTCAAACCCTTTGCCCTTAACTTGACCATAAGTAAAACTTCAACCGAATGGCACTGTTGCTTTCGAGACAGAAAATTTGTATTTCTTGTGATCGGCTATGCAGTTGAATTGAAGAGTGTGTTCCCAAAACTCCCTCAGTCCGTTTCACCATATGAGCAAATAATTTGAACTGTAGGAAAGATCTTTATCAATATAATGCATTGTGAATACTTTGCGACATCTAGTTTTGAATCATGAATATAACTGCAGCACAAACAAGATGCAAGTGTTTCCTGATAGTGTCTGTGCCGTGCGCGAAACATGACGTCACATCAATAGTTCAAGAACAGTTAACCTTACCTCCGCACGCCCTGGACCAGAATATGGTCCCTAGCCATTACACAGTTCTTCAAATACCTACTTCAAATATGCAGTAATAACGATACCTTTCTAATACCATCAGTTAAACTAGACAAAGATGTGTTCTATTATTCATGCAGCTTCTTTGAACAAATAGACAATCTAAACTGCACTTTCTTCAATTTTTATACAATCTTGCACACTATATCTTTACACAAGATATGGATTTCTCAAAATATAATCATTCAGTTACTATAGTAACGAGTTTCTTTGTTTAAATCCAGTGTTACAATTTTATATAGAGTTAATTTAATTCCGTTGTATTGTGACCGTATTTCATCCTGAAAAACTGCAACAAATTACATACATATTACATTTTCTTCAGAGCCACAGAAATGTAGATCACAGATTAAATCTGTACTGTTGATTATAAGATTAAATTAACAGCGTAATCTTTTTTGAGAGTTCTTATAAAACTTCAGAAAAAAGATTATATCTTTTCATTAATTCCCAAAACTAATATTTTAAATAAACTACTTTCTGATATTAAAAATATTGGCATACAATTCTATCCTATTAATCAAATTATATTCTGATTAATAACAAATAAATATTTACGATTGGAAGAAAAAACTCAAATACCACAAAAAAATATAACAGAAAAAAGATAATTTTCATTAGTTGTAATAATTAAAAAATATATATTGGTCTTGTATACCTTTTAAAACTTCAGAAAAAAGATTATATCTTTTCATTAATTCCCATAATCGTAGAATAACAGTGACCAACATAAAAAAATCACCAACAATAGCCTATATGGATTTACTCCCATATTTTTCCACAGGTGATATTGTCGTATTGAAAGTTGTGTCGAGCTCTGTCGTAGACGAAAATATAAACCGAGTCTACTTGCCTGGCCCAAGATTCCGAAGGCCCCTTCGCACTGCAGATCAACCACCACTCCCAGGTGGCTGTACTTGACTTCCAGTAAAGAATAGTTGGCGGTATCTTCATAGTGGTCAATGATTTTCAACATTACGTGTCTAGCCGTCAAATATTTCATCAGTCCCAATTCATCTGAGGAAAATGAGCATCACTTAAATTTGTAGGTTTGATTGTTGATGAACATTTAACAGGGGTACAGGGTGATTCACAAAGTCCCCCCCCCCGGTTTAGGGAGGTGAGTTCTCAGGTTATTTACAACAAAAAATGTAAATAAATTAATGGGACCACATTCATAATTGAGGACCGTTTTTGCAAAACTTGCTAACTGAAAAAACTAAATTTTACAGGAGAGATAAAACACTATAGTAAGCAAGTTTTGCTGTATCTCTCACATAGCAGAAAGCAAGTTTTTTAAAAAAACGATCACACTTTGACACACTACAATGAACAGAAATAAACCAATATTACTAAGACGGTTTGAACATCATGTAGAGGCCTGCCTTATGTTAACGAATCCATCAAAATCTCAATTTTGCAAATTTTGCAGTTAGCAAGTTTTGCAAAAACGGTCCTCAATTAGGCTACGGCTTACAGTAATTTTAAAACGGCAGAAAAAAAAAAACTTTTATTTCAGGATTTCACTAACAAAAATGCAAAAAATTAATGAAATACAAACAAGTGACTGTTTATGTATCAGTCTCTTTCATTTAGAGTGGATTTAAATCACATTTTCGAAAATGCCTCCCTGAATCTCAAGGCAACGGTCCGCACAGGTGTGAACCGCGCGTGTAGCATTTTGCAGCTCCACACGTTTGTTCCTTATTGTCGCCGCGGCATCCAGAATGCGCTGAAGCAACTCTTCGCGTGTTTGTGCCTTAACCTGAGGAAGCGCAAAGAAAGCTTGCCCATTTGACTCATACGCAGAGAACGATATTCGGTCCTCGTGCCGCCATGCTCGTTACAGGGCTGCTATGAATCACCTAATGCTGATTACAGGGCGCATTCGAAAGCGCGGTCTTGAGCTGTTTGTATCGTGGAGTGTTGCTGTGCAGAGCGGGTAGAAGCTAGCGTGTGCGTTACATATTCTGCGTTGTATCCCTGATATCAGGAGTTTTATGTAGTTCAAAGTGTGTTTGTTAAATAACAGAGTTCTGTATAACCTTCTATGTACTTAACAATGTCCCTGTTTCGCTCTAAATTAGGAAGTTCTAATAAAACGTTACAAAGTCAATATAACGAATTATTTATAACGTTCATAAATTTATGAAAAACGAAACAGGCTCCGATCGTAACATAAGGAGTACATACAGATTAAAATAAACCGACAACAGTAACCTAGTTATCGGAATCTATACTAATAATAAATCTGTAGTCAAAATGTTTCTGGTAATTTTCGATTTTCCAAAAATAATTGGTCCTAACATAATATATAATTAACCGCCCTGAAACCGAAAACCGATTTTTTTTTTTTTTAATTTTTGTTTGTCTGTCTGTCTGTCTGGATGTTTGTTACCTTTTCACGCGATAATGGCTTAACCGATTTATATGGAAATTGGAATATAAATTAAGTTCGTTTTAACTTAGAATTTAGGCTATATGGTATTCAAAATATTTTATTTAAAAGGGGGGTTATAAGGGGGCTTGAATTAAATAAATCGAAATATCTCCCTTATTATTAATTTTCGTGAAAAATATTACATAACAAAAGTTTCTTTAAAAATAACTTCCGATAAGTTTTATTCCATGCAAAATTTTGATAGGGCTGATATTTAATGAGATAAATGAGTTTCAAAATTACAATAACAATGCCATCTAAGGCGGTGTAATGAAATAAAAAAACAAATGACTTCGTCTATAAGGGGCCTTGGACAACAACAATCGAAAGCTATGAAACATAGCCTATAGAGAATGTTTGTGTGTTTGTATGAAGTAATATCGGAAGCTAAATTAACCGATTTGTATAATTAATTATTAATTCACCATTGGAAAGTGTAGTTTCTCTAGATGGACATACTATAATGTTATTACAGTAACTTCTGACTGAATCGAAGAGAGGTAAGATTAAAATAGCTTCTTATGCACAGAAAACTTCATAGGCATTCGTTTCCTGTATTTCCTAAAATAATTTTTATGACCAAATGAGTGGTCTCTGGATCAAAATGATCGCATTTTAATTTTTTAAATGCAATTTAAATTAAGTAACATATTAAACGATTTATCCTTCTATCAATCACAAATGTTCCCTGGATCAAATGTCCTATTTTAATTATGTAATTACTTTATATTTATTTCTAATGGGTGCAGCGGAGCGCACGGGTACGGCTAGTATTTTAATAAAATCACATACAGTAGTATTAGTGTTTTATTACAACGTCAAATATCAATTATTACACTATTACATTATTTTTTATAAATCTTTGTCATTTCATTCAGTGATTTTATATGTAAAAGAATTCGTGCTTCTGTATTTTCAACGATGTTATGTTACTAGTTACTCTGCAACAAGATTTAGGTTACGTTACATGCGCTGTGATAAATCTAACTCGAAAGATTAAGCCAGCAGACGATTGAGAACTGACGACAGTTTGCCAATCGAATCAAAGCGAGGTCGAGTTCGCGCAGCTTACCGTGGCAAGCTCTTCTTGCGTCTACTCTACACGATGTCTTTCATTCACCTCCAGATGCACATGCACGTAGTTATGGCAACAAACATGCCTAGCGCTCCATTTACTATGATGCGTTTGGAAAATGTGTTCTAACTCCGTAATTATGCATGTGATCCCAATAATTTATTTACATTTTTTGTTATAAATAACCTCAGAAATCGCCTCCATAAACCGGGAGAGAACTTCGTGAATCACCCTGTATAAGAAGAGAAATTGTTTAGTTCCTAATGTTGTTTTCAATTCCCTTTGAAGTAAATTTCTGTACCTGTCTTCTTCCAGCAGGTGAAGGCCACTGCATCTCTCAGTCTGTAATGGCTTAAAAATTCACTGATAAGTGGAAATGTCGTCTCCGTTTCTATACAGAGGACATGGCTATTCAGTAAAGACAACAGAATAACGGACAACAGCCCCGCCTCTATGTTCCACGATGAGCGGACCTGTAATAGAAGTAAAGGAAATATTATGACAATCTTGCTGGAGGTATAGATACATAATTCATATCTCAATAGTAGGAGACAGTATATATAACATTCCACAATGAGCATGCTGAGTATTTTATTAGTAACTCCGGCGTACCACAAGGCTCTAATTTAGGACTCCTTTTCTTTTTGCTTATATTTAATGACTTACCTGAATTAATAACTCAATGAAACTGTTTTTATTTCTGACGATTTAAAACTATTCAATACTATATCCGATCCAATAGATCAGGCATGTCAATTGATGCCCACAGGAGCAAACGCGCGCTTTAGAGCCCAGGAGAGCCTGAGCCCTTTACAGCGAAAAGGAAAACGAGAGACGAAAGAGGCGGTATATGCAGCTTGGTCGAGCTAAATTCAGGGATGGCCAGCACTGATTCAATAGATAAAGGGAAGAGAACTTATTAAAACTGTATCCATGTTAATTTTTAGATTTGCCTGAGAAGTATAAGTGCATTATAAGAATGTAAGTTTTAATTTTAATGCTCATTTTTCAGAAGTTTGATTTTTTATTAACAAGAAATATTTTCTCAGCTTTTCGTATAGAAAAGTGAAATTTGCAGGTATAGGCCTATTTATTTAGTAGCCTTACAGAATGTTTTCGTAAATCTAATATACCGTATATACGTATTACTGAAGATAGTGTAATGAACATTTTGAAAATATTTGCATGGAAATTGTTTGTAAGGAAATGAATTAACAAAGTAACTACTATACGATGAAAGAGTAATGGAACGGAGAAAAATTCTCTCCGGCGCCGGGATTTGAACCCGGGTTTTCAGCTCTACGTGCTGATGCTTTATCCACTAAGCCACACCGGATACAACTCCGACGCCGGTCAGAATCGTCTCAGATTAAGCTCTAACTCTTGGGTTCCCTCTAGTGGCCGCCCTTTGCACTACGTCATAGATGTCTATGAACACAGGACCGAAGTCCACACATGTGCTGAGGTGCACTCGATATGAGTGACTATTTGGCCGGGATCCGACGGAATAAGCGCCGTCTTAAGTCACTCATATCGAGTGCACCTCAGCACATGTGTGGACTTCGGTCCTGCGTTCATAGACATCTATGACGTAGTGCAGAGGGCGGCCACTAGAGGGAACCCAAGAGTTAGAGCTTAATCTGAGACGATTCTGACCGGCGTCGGAGTTGTATCCGGTGTGGCTTAGTGGATAAAGCATCAGCACGTAGAGCTGAAAACCCGGGTTCAAATCCCGGCGCCGGAGAGAATTTTTCTCCGTTCCATTACTCTTTCATCGTATGATGACGCAGAATATCTGCATGGAAATATCATATGTACTTCGGTACATTAAAATAATATATAAAGTAACTACTGTTACATCATAAGCAAAAGATACGTGCCCATGTGTTGTAAAAATGTCAGCTCTATAGCTTCTGCAGATTTCGAGAAAATAATTTAATATTCTGATGATAGGAAGTTGCTCACCAATATCACCTTAAAAGCATAATGCGATAAGAGTTTTGTTATGTAATATTAGTTACACTTAAAACAGATACAGTACCTAGGTAACTTTGCTTTGTACTGTAATATTGTTCTGATTAGTTTATTGACTGCTTTTGTAAGGCTAAAGATACCACCAATATAAATTCCAACTTATCATGTCATACTCAATCTCTTTCTTTGGAATAACACTTTCTTTATGAATGATGTGTTTCATCCACTTAATACAGTAAAATAATATAGTACTATGGAATTTAAGTGAATATTCCTTCTTAACTCTCTACTATGTTATTAAGATTAAAACACAAGTGCAATATTAAGAAATCAGTGTTAGTACTTTTGTTTCAAAGACAATATAGATAATATCAAACAGAAAGAAGCCATATAAAAATAACGACATAAAATTTCAAGTTCCGTTTGAAGTTTGTGCACCACTGTTTCCTTAATCCAACAGGTTGCTTATTCATATACACAACCCTTCCTCTTTCCATACTTAGCGCTTGCTGCCCGCGCACGACGTCAAGCTCAGAAAAATGCGCTTGCTTTGACATCACTCCAATAGATGAAGCTAATTTGTAAACAGGTATTAGTAATATTACATCTTGGTTAAAAAAAACTGTCTGTTGCTTAACCCAAATACATGTAAATAAATGAGTTTTCATGGAAAAAAGTGAAGAAACTATAGATTATTTTATAAACGGCGTACGTTTAGAATCAGTATCAACAAATAATTAAGAATTTAGACTTAACACTTGACAAAACTTTAACTTTCAATTCACATATTACGTACTTGGATCTGTTATAAGAAATTCAAATCTGTTTAATAATCCTGCAGTCCTAACTCCACTATACCTACAACAGTTTTAGTTAGAAGTAAATTAGAATATGCCTGAATCATATGGAACCCAATGCATAAAGATCAACATGTAGTTGAAATTATTCAGAATAAATTTTTAAGATATATGTATTTTAAATCGTTTAAAAACTCTTGCCCTATTCCGACACCAACACTGCAGCTAAGATCAATGTTTAATATGAAATCACTCCAACATAGGAGATCGGTATGCACAATTTTATTTCTCGGGAGAAAACTCACAAACAAAATCGATTCTTCAGATATATTGAAATTAATTCCCTATTATACCCCATTCGTTTAGTCACGTAAAAAACATTTTTCCATATTCCTGGATTAAAGACAGTCATAAAAATTCACCCCTTATCAGAAGGTTGTTCCTTTATAATAACTAGACATCGGATTTTTAGGCACTAAAAATTGCAGTTTTAGGCGCCTAAAATAAGCTCAAAATTTGTAAAATTAGGCTCTATTTTAATGAAAATAGGCATTTTAGGCACATCAAAGTATCATACTTATTTCTTTCACTGAAATTTTTAGTTATACACTAAAATACGCACAAAAAAGTATGTTTAAACATTAAAAAAGAATACTATATTATATTTATAAACAGCTGCACAAATTTAATATATTGAAACTAATGAAATAATGATTATTGATATCAAGATTACTCATTTTAAGTTATTGAAATTCAGTTCCATGCTCAGACTTTATTATAATTATCTGCACAGTACACCACCAGAATTTTTCTAAATTCTCCACAGTTAACCTTTGCCTTTTGTCACTGAGAATCATTCTGAAAGCAGAAAAACTTCTTTCAACCGAAACTGATGTGAGAGGCGCAAATTTTAAATTAGGTACAATAGAAACATCAATACTTACTGGAACATTTACACTTTCCCCGATATCACTCTTGATACTTTTTCCAACAATGAAAATCCTACATTCTTATTTAATACGTTGTCCCACTTATTTTTAACTTTTTTCCCAGTTTCGCCCAAAGCAGAATGTATGTTCACTTGAGCTTCCTTTACTATTGCTATTTGGCTACAAAGAGATTGTTTTTCACGTTCTAATTGTTCAATGCTTGCAGGTATGAAAGAAAAGTTTGATGTTATGTAGGCAATATCGTTTTTCACTCGTGAGTCATTCAGACAATCTTTCACTGCTTTCACACACGCTGCACTATCAGTTTCAGGTAATTTATCAATAACTGTGACCACTTCTTTAAAATACTTAGAATAATACACAACTGACTGAATCCAGGTTCCACATCGTGTAACAACCGGCTGAGGTGGGAGTGGGATATCTGGAAAGTTTTCTCTGAATATTGAAATCCTGGATGGGGCTTTACAAAAACATTTTTTTGTGTTAGAAATAAACGAATTGACAAGAGGAAATTCATTCCGGATTGTTTCAGAAACCCTGTGAAGGCCATGTGCTAGACAGGTTACATGCGTGAGGTTAGGATAAAATGTTTTAAGAAGTGGAGCTGCAGCAACCATGTATGAGGCAGCATCAGTACAAAACAACAGAACTTTAGAATCGTCTATATTGCCTGAGTATAAAGACTGTAGGCCTTTATTTACAAAATAAGCAATGGCTTGGCTATTCACTTTCGAAAGTTCCTTAACACATACGAGGTGTGGAATCGAAGGTCCATCAGGACTAAGTTTTCCTACTACCATATTTGCTATATACCTATTCATAGGATCTGAGGTTTCATCCACAGAGACCCATATGTAAGAATCACCTATATCCTCCCGAATGGAAGCTAAAGTTTCATTGTATATTCTGTCTAAGTAATTTTTTCTTAGGGTCGACTCAGATGGGATAATTTGTTTGCAGTATTTTTGTAAAAACTGTCTTAAAACCGGATTTTCAATTGCATTTCAGGGAATGTTAGCAGCAACAAATGCTCTGGTTAAATCAGCATAGAAATTGCTGCTGAGATTGGATGAAGTAGGCTGTGTTAGTAAAGTTTGTTGCAGTTGATTTTTCTGCTGAGCTTTAGCCTTATGAGCCGCTCCTTGCACATGCTGCTTTAGGTGGCACTTCTTTTCTTGCGAAATCTAAAAATGTAAAGTAAACTGAATTAAAATAAAATCCTAATTGTTGTATTGCCGTATTTCTATCACAAAGTTAGTGGGTTCGAACAATCAAAATTTTAATGACCTGCAAATACTTTAACTATCAGAATTTAAAAGGTTAAAGTGTAGTGGTCTTAAAAAGAATTATATCTCAGGATAGCTCAATCAATGTATAAATATTATAGGCCTACTCATTAAAATTAATAGAATTTATATATTTCAACTATTGTTACATACCTGTTTGCTACAAATCTTGCAGAATATTATTTTTCCATCATAAGTGAATTCTGAATATTCTGTTAGCCATTGCCGGATCAATGTAGATTTTGCACTTATATTTTTCGGCATTATCGCGTTAAACTTCACAGGAAAACGTCCTACCGCTCAAAACGTCTCAACACAAATAAGGTGAGGGAAAGAGCAACTGTTAACGAGCATTCAAATGAACCGTTGTTATTGAGATTCAATTGGACAAAAATACAAAGTTCCACTTATTGTTGCATTTTCTGGTAGTGTTAACACTAGGAGGGCCATTCTTTTAAATATTTTGTAACGGTTTACCCTACTAATTCGCAGTTTTACGACTTTTCATAAATATTTCAAAAACACTCTTTCTCCAAAAATTGTGATTTTATGACACTCTGAAGGGCAGTACAGCTAATCGGTTTCAGACCGAAAACAGTCATTTTATAGTATAGTATATCTCTGAATCGGTAGCAGCACATGTTGTGATTGTTGCCTGCTTCAAAACTAAGGTTGGTTCTTTGTTGGCATTTATGCCTCCAAACATGTTAAATTCGGTGAAATCTATTGCGAGTGTCGTGAGATTCAAAACATTTTGTTTCCTTTATCAATGGTTTCATGGTCGGTGTGAAGCAAACTTTCCACTTTTTAAATGCCTTAAATTTCGCAGTGAATGCATGTATAAATTATAAAAAGTAAGAGTAAAATGCGAAACTTTACAGTGAGTTAGGCATTTTTAGGCGAATATTAACAAATTAGGCTCTAATAACCGTTTTAGGGCATTTTAGGGCACTATAAAACTCTTTGAATACCTTTCAATTTCCATGAAACACAAATATTAATAATTATTTTTACTTTTCTCCTAAAGAAACAAAATAGGCATTTGCCCTATAATCCGATGTCTGATAATAACTTACTTACTTACTGGCTTTTAAGGAACCCGGAGATTCATTGCCGCCCTCACACAAGCCCGCCATTGGTCCCTATCCTGAGCAAGATTAACCCAGTCTCTACCATCATATCCCACCTCCCTCAAATCCATTTTAATATTATCTTCCCATCTACGTCTCGGCCTCCCTAAAGGTCTTTTTCCCTCCGGCCTCCCAACTAACACTCTATATGCATTTCTGGATTCGCCCATACATGCTACATGTCCTGCCCATCTGGATTTAATGTTCCTAATTATGTCAGGTGAAGAATACAATGCGTGCAGTTCTGCGTTGTGTAACTTTCTCCGTTCTCCTGTAACTTCATCCCTCTTAGCCCAAAATATTTTCCTAACAACCTTATTCTCAGACAGCCTTAACCTCTGTTCCTCTCTCAAAGTGAGAGTCCAAGTTTCACAACCATACAGAACAACCGGTAATATAACTGTTTTATAAATTCTAACTTTCAGATTTTTTGACAGCAGACTGGATGATAACCGAATAATAACAGGCATTTCCCATATTTATTCTGTGTTTAATTTCCTCCCGTGTATCATCTATATAGCCATATACCCACAATATATGGGTTCCTTTATAATAAGTTAAATAATCTCAATGATAGTGATTTATTTTCAGGAACAGATATATTTAAGAAACACATTTATGCAAATTTGGTTAATTAAGAAGCCACTTCTCTCTCTCTCATTATATTCAGATTATTCAGTTTACTCATTGTATACTCGTATGTCGTAATACTCTGCTGCAAATATAAATTTGTTTCACTATACATTATTAATAATTTTTTTATTTTCTTGTAAAATAAAAATGTTAAGAAGGTGTTTTTATGGGTAGTGATGCCTGTGTACTTTCAAATAAATAAATAAAGCTATGCACCAGTCGATTATTTTTACCAAAATTATTATATTTCATGTCCATAATTCCGGAATAAACCGACTTGAAGACACAGCATATAAACACAAATCCTAAATCAGTGATGAGAAACTGCTGCGCACAGATACATAACCTCCACAATTTTTTTTTTCAATAACAGGAATGTTGAAATGTGTCCTCCGTGAAAATGTCTAAACCCACAATACTCCTACTGTGCTGTACACATTGATTTATATTATTTGTTTATACTTGGTATAGTCAACTGTCCGAAAACAAGTTAAACAACAGCAACAATAACAACAACAACAACTTGGTATAATGAAAAAATTAAAAACGAAAAAGTCCTGGAGGCGCCGGGTATCGATCCCGGTACCTCTCACATGCTAAGCGAGCGCTCTACCATCTGAGCTACGCCCCCAGATATTAATTCGCTTGTTTTAATGAGTCTGTTATCCCTATTGGCACTGAAAGTCATGACTGGTGAAAGTGGGCCAACCAGTCACGTTTGATAGAGTTTCCTACTCTGAATACAAAACTAGTGAGTGTGATTCATGTTGCCAACTGGGACATCCAAGAAAACGTTGTTGGCAAGACGTGAGATCGGAAGAGGCCGAACTTGATCACTAAAAAGAAGAAATAAAAGGATAGATATTCACAAGCAGCGGGACTTGGTGGTGGTGGTGGTGGTGGTGGTGGTGGTGGTGATGGTGGTGGCATAATATCAGCAGTAGTAGGAATAGTAGTAGCAATGTAGTAGTAGCAGTAGTGTAGTAGTAGTGTAGTAGATTTTATTTAAAGACGTTTTAAAATGAATAAAGCGAGAGGCGATATTCAACGTAGATGAGTATTAACCCGCAAACGTTTGTCTGGAGCTATTGGGAACAGGACATTTTAAGTGCGACAAATCCACAATACACAATTCCCCAGCTATGCTTTATTTCCGGAGGAAGCCATGCTGAGGATTTTATAGTCCCTTAAAATCCAACGCCCCCAACCAGGTTTCAATCCTGTAATCTCTGATCCAACAGTTAGCTTGATAATAATCGATGGTCGAATGCTTGTTACAATGTAAATCAGGTACACTGGACTGCAAAAGAATTGCCGAGTCGAAGTCGCTATCGATTTGAAACATTATCGTGTTACGAGGACTTCGTTTAGGCAACAATAGAAATATAGAAATACAGGAGGCATTGCATATAAACTCTATTATTGCTCTGTTATCATTATATTATTCAGCTTGTTCGTGTATGTCTTCAATAATAATAATAATAATAATAATAATAATAATAATAATAATAATAATAATAACTGATATTTCATATTTATATTTTATATTTATATTTATATTTATATATATATTTATATTTATAATAAAATTGATATATTTTTGTTAATAATTTATGAAACGTAACTGGCCTTATATATCGATTGCAACAATGACAGTATCCATGGATAATAAGGAAGGCTGTGGAATACCATAATATAAACTGCAGTTTCACTATTTCCGTGTAGTAGGCCTACTCTAATTGTTGTTGTAAAATAAAAGTATATGAATAATTTAAAATCAATTCATATTAAATAATAACCTCAACATGCTATGAAAGTCGTATTTATATGTTTTTTAACTAATATCAGGAAAATAGCTTTCCTCCTCTCCATGCTTGTTAAAGTCCTCGCAAAACGATATACAATACAGGGCTATTCAAAAAGAAGGAGCAGATTTTAAATATTTACTTCTCCCAAATTACAAAAGATAGAAACACAATTCCAGCGTTCCTGGACAGACGAAAGTTTAAATTTTGAACAGTCCGGGTAGAAGTTCCAATCACGGCCGCATTGGCGCTGTTACTTGTCATGTGCGGCCGCATTGGCGCTGTTGATTGCAGTGTTAAGGCAATGTCAGGCGTAGGGCGGATAAAAACAAGGTCTTTTACGTAATCCCACAGATAAAAATCACAAGTGAGGTCTGGAGACCTGGGAGGTCACCAGCGATGAAGTTTATCTTCTCCTCCTCCTCTTCCAATCCAACGTCCTGGAATGGTGTCATTGTTGTGGTCGTTAGGATCCAATGCTTGCAATAACTGCAGTTTGTACGGTTTCATGTGCAGACGGTGTTTCAGAACTCACCATACCGTTGGTTGAGGAATGCTCAGTTCTCTGCATGCTCGTGTTGTGGATTTTTTTGGGCTCCTTTCGTAAACTGTACGAATACGCTCGACATTTTCATTCGATGTGCGTGGACGTCCCGTGCTTTTCTGTTTGCAGATGCAACCATCTTCTACGAATTTTCGATGCCACTGATAAATCTCCTTATACGAGGCGGTTGTTTATTAAACTGACGGCGAAAAGCACGCTGAACTTCAATAATGGACTCTAGTTTTGCTAATTGCAGCACACAATAGTAATATGCGTTACAAGAGCGGTATGTTGACGTTTTCATGTTCGAGGAAAAGATTGAAAAAGCGAAACGTAGTTGAGCTTTTTTAATTTCCGAGAACATGAAAACAAACATACCGCTCGTGTATCGTACATTGTTTTATGCGAAGATCGTTTATTACATACCTGAAAGAGGAATTTCTATTTAATTGCAATGAAATCTCCATCTTGGTTTCTGTTCAATGACGGCAACTTTGGAAAACAGATATATCTATCTTCAACATTGTTTCTATAAAATATTTTCTGTGTTTACCCATACTCCAGCAGGCCGTGATATACGTCTGTCTTTCCCCCCCCCCCCCAGTCTATAAATGCGAACTTAAAACAAACGGTAAGGTTATGTAATGATTTATTTTTCGTTTTAATATTTTAACAATATTATTTATATAACATATTGCAGTAATAACATCGGCATCTGGAATCTTGTTGATTTTTTCACGGCTTCCTTACTGTTACTTGCATTACAAATGCAGTAACTTTTGTGGTGTTGTAGAGTTTACTTAATTTTTGCAAATATTTAAAAACAATAATTAACAGTGCAATTTAGGTGAAATTGCAGTGGTAAGTTTCCAATTTATAATTATTACTATGTTAAACGTCTCTAAAAATAATATGTTAAAAGCCTAAAGCAGTAAAATGAATATGGCGCTTAAGCGGTAAGAAGAGGGAAATTGTTTTGTGTGTTACGTTGGGAATACTGAATGTGGTATTTCACACTTACCGCGTATTGGTTTTGTGCGGAAAGCAAGCAAATACGCACGATCTCGCACAAAATGCTTTTTCCTGTTATGTCGCCATTTTAGTACAGACAATCAACAGCGCCAATGCGGGCATGATTGGAACGTCTACCCGGACTGTTCAAAATTTAAACTTTCGTCTGTCCAGGAACGTTGGAATTGTGTTTCTATCTTTTGTAGTTTGGAAGAAATAAATAGGCCTATTTGAAATCTGCTCCTTCCTTTTGAATAGCCCTGTATTTCGTATCGGCATTTATTTTGCAGCCCAGGGTAGGTATAAAAGGGGGCATAAACCCTCTCCGTAAAGAAGAGTAATGCAATCTGAGCCAAACAAGTTATCGCATTATCCACAATTGCACAGGACCATAGCGATTTACCGATTGGAGTCATTTTATTTCCTTATCAATAAAACATGTCGCTTATTTCAGTAAACAAATGAAGACAATAACAGCAAACGCCGGAAAACGTTCTTCATATAACCCTTTAAGGGAAATTAGCGACTATAACGTTAATTTTTTATGACCATGTGGGTTTTCTGACAGACTGGCATCATTATGAATTTTAAAAACTATGCAAGGACACTTGACACAACGCAAATAAAGAATTTCTTTCATCTTTGCTCCATTTAATAAATTATCACGGCGCCATGCTTTGTATACCGTCTTTTGTCAGTGAAATTTCAAGCGAAATCCATGTTCAAGCATGCAGATGTGAGTATAGGGCTTTGGCGTATGAATTCACAATCTTTATGGTAAATAACTTACGTCTAAACATCTTACAGCTGTCAGTCATTGTATTATAGAGACTTGTATGAACTTCAGCTTTCTTAAACGACGGCTCTCGGTTTATCTTGACATGCATCTGTTACTAACGTGACTTGACTGGCTTGTAGATAGACCATGCCAAACAGCAAGCAGACATTTATACGTTGAATAAAATACGATATCTGTAATAAGATATTAAATATGATCCGTCATTATGTCATAAGTAGGGGGCGTTTTATTCCTTAGATGGAGATTATATGCTACCATTATACAGGGATATCATTTTATTTTTACTAACATTTCTGATATTAACCTGGCTATACCTTTGGGTCAACGATTAAGAACCCGAAACACCGTTTGCTACCTCCTTCCACGACTAGAGTTCGATGATACTGGCGTAAAATACAAACAAATCACTTTACTAGGTATAGGAGGGAAGAAAAGTAGTTCATCCATTTACGTAAAATAGGAAATGTCGCGATTTTGAGTTTGATAATTTTCATTAGGTTTTTGTTTAATCATAATACAGTACAGTATTAACAATGAGTGTTTTTACTCACGAACTGAGCTATTCATGCGGACGTATTCATTATGCAGTGTATATTATACTGTCTACAGCATATTAGCGTACAATATAGAGAATGAAGTTAAATTGAAAAATAGTCATAATATGGATATTTAAACACATTTTAAAATGGTGGCCGTTTATTTCGAAACAGGCTCCAGTTCTAATGTGTATATTATCGCACTATAGTCTATTGCATCTAATCCCAATTATCAGTTTCGTTCTTCGTACTAGTAACTCATGTTGAAATAATTCTGTACCTACTCTATAAAAGAGTACCTTACGTACTGTAAATAAAATCTTCACTTCTGCCCGATCCGAAAAGATAAAATTACTCAGACATGCTATCTACTGTCCGTCCAAGTGGTTATGTCGTAAGGTCGTAGAAAGGGGGGAAATAACGTAACAGTTAATTATTTAACGAGGCCCTTTCATTTAAGTTATTTTAAACTTTTGTATAATATTACGTAGACGTCCAATTCCTAACAGAAATTAATGTTCTCAGAAAAGAGCTAAGACAGCCCAGCCACTAGCTGGCGAATAAAAGCTGGTGGGAGAAACCGGGATACGACGTAGGCAAATGGACGACAGTACCTGTGCGAAAATGATTCAATATTGAAAGCTCTTTCGTCACTGGAAAACGCGAACATATTTTTGGAACGTACTGTTTACTATGACCATAAGGCTACTATGACTGTATATGCGGTCTTAGTTCTGTGTGGAGGACGGTTGAACTTCATTAGTAGAAGGGGTGGGAGTGAAGTACATTCAAAAACTCAGGTACAATAAAAATTGAAGTAAAAATAAAATGATATCCCTGTATAATTGCGTTTCAAGATATTTTCAACCAAAGGTCAAGATTTTATAGTGCATACGTATGCATATTTAATGTATTAATGCATATTTCAGCTTGTTTTTGAGCATTCTAGTGCTTAAATCGAGATTAAGAGCGCGAAAATCAGGAAAAAAAATGGAATATAGAAGAAAAGCTGGCATTGAGACATATTAGATTTACATATTATTTATTGCAATCTGACAACAGTGCATTGCTATCAGCGAATTGTTGTGGGCAAATCCGTGGCAATGAGCAAAGCACTCTACAGTGTGTCGCTTAAGTCTGGGACCATACGCCAAATCTCTGACATGCAGTTTCTTCTTGTTTTCATGTATACTTTTAAAGCTTGAGTGATATTGTTTAGTAAAGAGGGACGCATTCAAGTGATTATGTTTGTTGGTAGCTGCAGTCACAGGAAATATGGATCTGGAATTTAATTGGTCGCACCCAGAACAAGCGCCGTTACACACTATTTTTGCACTGGAAATCTCATTAAAAGTTCTGGGACAAGTAAAAGATAAACTGCTCCATGGACCACCGGCAATGTTAACAGACGAGCAGACAAGTTTTCCCATGTAACTGTGTGTAATCAACACTTGTTTGGGGTGCAGCTGATTAAATTTTGAAACTTCTCTGCGGCTGCAGCTACCAGCAAACAGTATCACTTGAATGTCATTCCTCTTTACTTAAAGATATAACTCTGGCTTCAGAAGTAGGCCTACCTATAAAGTAGAAGAAACAGCATTTCAGAGATTTGGCCTATGGTTCAAGACTTATGGGACACCCTGTATAATTAAATGCATTGCTGATCTTGTGATGTTGAACGGAGCTTCTAAAACAGGCCTGCACAAACAGCGCTCAACGAGCGCGCGAGCGGGAGAGCCGAGTTTACCGCTCGCCGAAACGGAGAGGAAGATACGTCAGAATGACATAGACTTGCTATAGGTAGAGGAAAGGGAAACGATCACTCAGTTATCTAGTACAGTGCAGTGTGTAGGCCTATGCTCAGTAACTGTTTCACGTTACTTACCTACTGCTACAGTACAGTATGGAGGAATCTAAAAGACGGAACATAACATTTAACATTTAACGATTTACAGCTCGAACTTATTGATCTTCAATGTGACCTAAGAGCTAAAGATCGTTTGAATAATACTACTAGCCTGGTTGAGTTTTACAAGACTAAACATTAGCAATAATATCCACGACCACACAGGCTGGCTGTGAAAATGATTGCTATGTTTGGCTCAACATTTATATTTGTGAGCAACTGTTTTCTATAATCAACTTTAATAAAGGCAGACATCGAACATCTGTAACTGATGTTTCATTATGATCAGTAGGCTACTGTTCCTTTCAGCTGCCAACAGCATAAAACCTCGTTTTAATGTACTGATAAATAAAAATATAACAACATGATATTGTACATTTAAGTAGCTATAGAATTTCTATTATTTCTGTAAAATAAATATTTCTTTATTAATTAATAATAGTCCAAGATAGTTCTGCAAACACTGAACGAGAATTCATTTCATAAACACTCGTAATAGTACTGCCTTTTGTGTATATTTTGTACGAGATCACCCCTTCTTCCAGTCCTCCCTTATACAGAGCGCAGCTAATATCTGCATTCCGCTCATGAGCTGTGAGCCGGCTCGGAGAGCGCAAACCTTGTGCAGGCCTGTTCTAAAAGATTCTTGAAGAGAAAAGTCTCGCGCCATGGCATCGTGGTCTCCAAGAGATCCTGTCTAGGACTCGCGTTACGAAATGCGCGCTGGTTCGAGACCTCATGGAGGAAGACATTTTCTCATGAAATTTCGGCAAGTGTATGAGACCGGTGCCCACCCAGCATCGTGATGCACTTGGGGAGCTACGATACGTAACGAAATCCGGTAACGAAAACCAGCTGTAAGGGCTTGGAGGAACATCGTGCTAACCACACTATAGGCCTACCTCCATTCTGGTTGGATGATCGTGCACCTGTGTTCGACATGTGGACGTGAAGCCAGCAGCCGGCTGGTCGGTCGGGGCGCTTAAAGGACTGTGGCGCCGTGGATTTTTTTGTGGACAATAGAAAAAACTTGTTGCCTGACAATTTAGAAAAAATATGCAACTCCAGCAGAATAAATGAAGTTACTTACTTACTGGCTTTTAAGGAACTCGGAGGTTCATTGCCACCCTCACATAAGCCCGCCATTGGTCCCTATCCTGAGCAAAATTAATCCATTCTCTATCATCATATCCCACCTCCCTCAAATCCATTTTAATATTATCTTCCCATCTACGTCTCGGCCTCCCTAAAGGTCTTTTTCCCTCCGGCCTCCCAACTAACACTCTATATGCAGTTATGGATTCGCCCATACGTGCTACATGCCCTGCCCATCTCAAAAGTCTGGATTTAATGTTCCTAATTATGCCAGGTGAAGAATACAATGTTGTGTAACTTTCTCCATTCTCCTGTAACTTCATACCGCTTAGCCCCAAATATTTTCGTAAGAATCTTATTCTCAAACACCCGTAGTCTCTGTTCCTCTCTCAAAGTGAGAGTCCAAGTTTCACAACCATACAGAACAACCGGTAATATAACTGTTTTATAAATTCTAACTTTCAGATTTTTCGACAGCAGACTGGATGTTAAAAGTTTCTCAACCGAATAATAATAGGCATTTCCCATATATATTCTGTGTTTAATTTCCTCCCGAGTATCATTTATATTTGTTACTGTTGCTCCCAGATATTTGAACTTCTCCAACTCTTCAAAAGATAAATTTCCAATTTTTATATTTCCATTTCGTACAATATTCTGGTCACGAGACATAATCATATACTTTGTCTTTTCGGGATTTACTTCCAAACCTATCTCTTTACTTGCTTCCAGTAAAATTCCCGTGTTTTCCCTAATCGTTAGACAAGCAGCTGATGTAACCCGTCCAATTCCAAACCCTCTCTGTTATCCTGGACTTTCCTAATGGCATACTCTAGAGCAAAGTTAAAAAGTAAAGGTGATAGTGTATCTCCTTGCTTTAGCCCACAGTGAATTGGAAACGCATCTGACAGAAAATGACCTATACGAACTCTGCTGTACGTTTCACTGAGACATTTTAATTAAACGAACTAGTTTCTTGGGAATACCAAATTCAATAAGAATATCATATAAAACTTCTCTCTTAACCGAGTCATATGGCTTTTTGAAATCTTTGAATAACTGATCTTAGTATTCTTATAACAGGAAAATAGTCAAAAAAAAAAAAAAAAAAAAAGACATTTGCTACAAATAATTTTTTTTTTTTTTTTTTTTTTTTTTTGCAATTTTAACAGTGCATATTTTGTTATTTTAGTACATAAATGCTGGTTTTCAAGTGCATATGAGCTTGCATATTTTGCAGTTCCCTAGTCATAAGTCTCAAAATATTACAATGTAAATATTGCTAAACCACGTTTACAAACGCGATAATAAATACAGAGATCATAATGATAGAACCATAGCCTGAAAATTTAAAAAGCTTGCAGCAATACTAATAATAGTTATTTATGTGAGATATTCGTAAAGGTTCTCTTTTTTGGTACGAGTTTCACAAACGTACGAGAGCCAAAAAGATAACTTCACGAATGTATTTCATACAATGTTTTTCTACAACAGCACAAATTTACATTAAATAAATATTTCAAGTTGAGGAGGATACAAAATCATTATGTCACGGCCGTCTAAACTCGGAACCATTAGCATCCTGTTTTATTCATGTTCACGATTTCATGGCCATCTAAACCGGCCATATAATCAACAAAGCTGTTAGAAACAATTGAATGATAAATCTTGTTACAATAAGTATTACATGTAACTTCAGAATAATAAGGGCTAAAATGTAGATATGAATGTTTAATTTGTTACTTATTTGTGTTACGTGTAATATTTAAGTAATGAAAGATAGAGGTAATGCATTAATTTCTTACTGAATGAAGTTTGTACATTGAATATTACATTTTATGCTCGACCATGCCGAAATGTAGTAATTATACACCTGGTAGTAGCCCTTTAATGCACCTCATTAAAGTACACCTATTCATTATAATTCAGTTGTTCAGCCAATGAGAAATCACCTTTGTACTGATTGTACCATTATAAAACCGCAAATATCGATTATTCTCGGATATGCAATCGAAAGACAATTAGCGAAAAGTCACGGAGGCTGGAAATCCAATACTGTCGCAGAAGGTTATGTTCTGTTACTATAATAATTAGCGTTACTTGTAAATAATATTCAAATAAATTCAATTTGTCATTTCGTTTTTCAATTCTAAATCAATTTCCAGGTTATATCAAGCCTAATGTTCATGTTATTCTCTAGATTACATCAAGGTCAATGGCATTCGTGTTTCGGAAAAAATCAATAATTTCGCGTCTGCGCACATCTCACAATTCAGGTCAGTTCCACTCCTCACTTACATAACCATAACATGAATACTTCTGAATAATTTCAAGTTAGAAATATGGTCGAGCATAAAAAGTCGTATGAAACTTGCCTATAATGGTAATTAAGACGCTCGTATGAAAATTATGAAACTCACTTGCGCTCGTTTCATAAACAAACATACTCGCGTCTTAATTACTACCATTATAGGCTCGTTGCATAATGTACTATTCTTTGGCGGTGCGTAAAATGAATAGCAGTGCCTAAAGCGATTACTCACTTTTTTACGCACTAGTGTTTTAAAGGCTCACTAACAGTGGATAAAATGCAACTTTACACACTATCGTAGAAAAATTCATTAATGTTAATCGATAAAATGATAACTATGAAAATGAAAAAAGTAAGAAATGAAAGATCTCACTGTTTGGCCAATACTGATGTTTTTGTTTTCTATTTAAGTTAGAAATGTATTATAATATTTAAAAAAACAACATTAAAGTTCCAAACGACTTCTGAATGAATTTATATATTTCGTAACAAAACATATGAAACAAAAGACACACGAACTATAGTAAAATGAAACATTACACTCACGTCTGTCATTGTTACAACTTTTACTTCAGTTATAATTTCAGAAGACGAAATAGAATCTCACAGTACAACGAATAGCAAAGATATTTCTTCTTACTTCTTATATTAATCTCAGAAGAGTCACATGATCCAGATTTTTGTGGGAGGAGTGGGTTGTATCAAAGTCTTGACTTCTAGCATCACATGTCAAATATTCCCGCTATTAATAATGAAATCAAGTTACATACCAAGGAATGTGAGGAAGTAGTCAAATGTAGCTGCTCTTTAAGCTCGAGAAATAAGAAAATATACGTTAAATTATTGTTACAAGATTTAAAGAAATTCCCTTTTGTGAATATTGTGAAATTGTATATTTTTTTATTTATTTATGACATTTCTTGGGTGTCACATTTCTTCTCTCTCTCTCTCTCTCTCTCTCTCTTTCTTCTCTATTTGCATACCACAAGTGGGGCAAATCTCAACCACAAAAGATGTCAATGTCTGTCATGCAATTTATAAATTTATGAAAAATCTGTTCTTTTTTTTTTTTTTTTTTCAATAAATCAAAGACATTTTAAGAAGGGTACTCTCTTTGAGGACCGGCTATAAAAGCGGATCTAAACGTAAGATTGTCAGAGTAAATTCATGTGGCTTTTGTGGGTCCCTATCACCACGGCATGGCGCGTCCTCAGGTTGCGGATAGAGGAGACGGCCTCCAGATATGGAGGGTAGCTGCGAATATATTGAATAAGCAGTCATAGACAGCCGATAAGGGGTGGTCCTCCAGCTTGGGGGTTGGGCGAAGGGCTAACAACCCATCACCGTAAAAAACAGCTTGTTGCGAATCCCTACAATAAGCCTCGGAATAGTAAATCCCGAAAAGACTAAGTATATGATTATGTCTCGTGACCAGAATATTGTACGAAATGGAAATATAAAAATTGGAGATTTATCCTTCGAAGAGGTGGAAAAATTCAAATATCTTGGAGCAACAGTAACAAATATAAATGCCACTCGGGAGGAAATTAAACGCAGAATAAATATGGGAAATGCGTGTTATTATTCGGTTGAGAAGCTTTTATCATCCAGTCTGCTGTCAAAAAATCTGAAAGTTAGAATTTATAAAATAGTTATATTACCGGTTGTTCTGTATGGCTGTGAAACTTGGACTCTCACTTTGAGAGAGGAACAGAGATTGAGGGTGTTTGAGAATAAGGTTCTTAGGAAAATATTTGGGGCTAAGAGGGATGAAGATACAGGAGAACGGAGAAAGTTACACAACACAGAACTGCACGCATTGTATTCTTCACCTGACATAATTAGGAACATTAAATCCAGACGTTTGAGATGGGCAGGGCATGTAGCACGAATGGGCGAATCCAGAAATGCATATAGAGTGTTAGTTGGGAGACCAGAGGGAAAAAGACTTTTAGGGAGGCCGAGACGTAGATGGGAGGATAATATTAAAGTGGATTTGAGGGAGTTGGGATATGATGATAGAGACTGGATTAATCTTGCACAGGATAGGGACCGATGGTGGGCTTATTTGAGGGCGGCAATGAACCTTCGGGTTCCTTAAAAGCCATTTGTAAGTAAGTAAGGCTCTGAAGGTATTAAAAAGTTTTGAAAATTCTGTGGATCTTTTTGCACAAGAGGAAAGATTCTCAGCTCGTGTAGAAATTATACTAGTACAAAAACGTCCACGCCAACTGAAACTTGAATACATAATTTTGTTACATAAAAAAGACACATTTTTCAGAATAAATTTATTCTAATGTCATAATAAAACATGTTCAAAGAGATCAGAATCTCTAGTACAGTAGAGGAGGCCAGATCTGTTGTATGACCGTATGATGTGCCGTGGCTAATTACAATGGGTATGGAGGGGGAAGATAGATTTTAGTATGAGATAAACTTCCATGTCGATAGATTCGTATAATATTAACCATCATGAAACAAGCTATCTTTATAATAGCTCATTCTTTCCCCTCTCGCACAGCTCACATGCCAGGTCTCACCAGCGAATAGGGATTATAAAGAATGGACACTTCGCGTCGGTACCTTTGATGTAGCCGGACTGATTTCAATGACCTTCAAGCCAGCTAGAGCGTGAGATTCTGCTTTCTCCCTAGAGTTCCTTTATAATGAGAGTTGTGACGTTGACCCCAACAACAATTAAAATATGTAATGATTTGATAGCACTGAAAATGGAAAAACAAAACTCTTATGAGAAGTAAAACCATATACCTATATTATATTATATACAAATATTATACGAATTTGATACATAATTTTATAATGTATTATATTATTTTATAATATAATTTATTATATCTGAAATATAAAAATTATTATTACAACTAGTTCGTCACTGAGAAATAAGGAAAAGCTGTTAACTTGAATTTATTTGAAGCAAAGCGTTACTGGTTTATGGAATAAGGTAGGCGATGTTTGGATCCTGTGTCTCAACTCTATTCTCAATTATTATCTTAGCCGTGGTGGGAATATAATGGTGAAGCAGTGCGCAGTCTCGCCCGGTCTCCTACTACGTGATGACGTCACGCGGGAAGCATTGCAGACTCTCGCAGCTTGCTAGCTTAGCTTAGCTCAGCTCCGTAAGGTTTTGGAAGTGGGGTAGGTTAATTGATTATGAATACCAAGAAGCTGTATTAACTAATCCCTTCCCTACTAACGTCTTGTCAGGAACGTGATGCGCTCCCAAAGCATAGCCGTCTAGACATGACGTCTTTGTGACCCTGCGACTTTTATTGACAGTTTTCATTCAAGCTGTCAAATGCAGTTTTTTCAAGCTGTCTATTTAGAGGGTTGTTGTATGTTGTAAAACGATATTTCGTGAAGAAGAGGAGTTATTTTCCTCTAAATATACGCGAAAGGTTTTCCAGAATTCTAACTGTTTGAATAAAAGTGCATTGAAGTTCTGTCCTGCATTCCAAGTGGAATGAACAAAGTTTAAGAAAGGGAGTCAGAATCGAGGTCTTGTAAGAGTTATTGGCAGTAAAGTGACATGACAGAAAAGGTCTGTCTACGAAGCACAACATTCACATGGTCAACGTAAAGGAAAAAAAGGGTAACAATGAAGGGGAATAAACAGTGGTGAAACTGAAGGGCGTAATAGAGTACATAACATTATGTTGTGGGTTGACTGTCAGGTCAGCGTCAGAATGAAGTCTTATATCCCTTCTCCATTATGGGAAAATACGTAAAAAAACTATAGAAATGTTTCTTCAATATAATGTTTATGGTACTTTTCAGCTTTTCAATGTCTTCGTAATTGCATGTAAGACCGTGAAGGAAGCAAACCCAGGAAGGAAAGGATCTATACAAATATTCGACTAGACCTGGAGGAAGGCATTTTATAGAGGGTAACCTTGCCTAACTGCAGTGTTAGTGAAAGGGGATGGGATGCTGGAGTTACGACTGTTGGGCTTATTCCCCCTCCCGTCATATACCTACCACCCACAGAAAAAGAAGCCAGCGAGAACCTGCAAAGTTTGTAAATCTCACAAGAAAGAAGCGAAACAACATGGGAGTGTAAACAATGTTTTGTACAGGAGTCTTTCGACGCTTACTGTTCAAATTGTTATCAAATTATGAGTATAATATCACAATTTGTAGTAAAAGACCCATGTTTATTGCAAACGATCTCCACCTTCCTTTAAATACCGCTTACCGCACACCACCAATTCACTGTCTGCGCGTGGAGATTTAAATAGAGATTCCAGGCAATAAACCCGTCCTTTTAAATCTTACTGCATGAACTTAAAGGTAGCAACAAGCAAACTTTAGAAAAGAGTCAATAATGAACATTTGTTAAAGGCAGGTGTCGAATTAATTACGTTCATTCTGGTGTACTGCTTTCGTTAGAAGTTATCTTAAGTTCATGGACTTAACTCGGTTTGATACATTCAGGATGATGGACAGAATACGTTCTGAATCAGACCTTCGATTTCAGGCTGGCTTTAAAGAGGTTAAAAATGTGAATTGCAACAAATGTCAAGTGTAGCATGATGAAGTGTCCCTAAAAGAAGGCAAATTCGGAAAAAACGCATTTTCGATAAAATGTGGACTTAACGCGTTTTGATTCCGAGCTCCTCAAATACGTTAAATAAAGTTTCATCGTCAACATTTTTACATTACTTAAAAAAAACACACACACATCAGTTTTTCATTCCAGTGATTCTGCATATTTCTTTTAGTAAAATGCTCCTGCACACAATTTTAATAACTGAATACTTTTTTACACAAATTAAGTCCACAATTTCCACATCTGACATTAATTTTCGTAATGTGAACGACTTTCTTGTTAGCAGCTAGTACTTGAAATAGACCTTGATTCACCCTCACCAACCACTTCTGTATTATCTTCCTTACTACCACTTTCTTTCTTCAACTCCGCCGGTAAATCAATTTCCAATAGCACTATAATATCACTTTCACCCAAAACATTAAGGCTGCTATTATCCACAAAACAACTCATGTCTATGTTCTGTAACTCTGAATACAACTAGATTTGAATAAACACCAATAAAGAAAGAACAAATTTACCAACTCAAGCTTCTACACTGCAAGTAGGCCTAAGTGGAAAAGTGGAGAATTGAAACAGTACACAACTTTAACGGCATTACAAACAGTTACAACAATGGACAAAAATCACAGAATTCAAACTTGAAAATGTTTAAAAGTGTATGTCATATGAAATTCCAAGTGTGGGTAAAATCTGTCCACTAACAAATATACTTCAAATTATTAGTCTGCTATACGAGTATTTGAAATGTAAAACAGAACACATGTGTGTATACTTTTATCATGTTAGAGACAAATAGAGTAAAGGTGAAATCTGTCAGATTTCATTAATTAAAAAAAATTTAGAAAATAAAAGGGTGGGCAATTTTTTCCCAACCGTGATAATGCTAGAGTTAAGCGAGAAAATAATTATTTTATGCCCATTGATTGACGCCTTTTTGGTCCTCTATTGACATTCGAGACAATTGAATCCTTCCATTTACTGAAGCCTTTTCTGTCTGGAAGTTGTTAAAAGATACCACATCTTTAACTTTTTATGAGACATGTAATTAAGTCCTTTTAGCTTAGAAAGTTTTGAAGAACTATGAGAAAATTATTCCCTTCTGCGGAGCGACTCATATGTGAAAAATTTTAACAATATGATACACAGGAACATACCAGTTAATAGTTATTATAATTATATAATTGCTGTAATTACTCACGTTTCGTTATTTAGGTTTAATGCACTATCCTCTAATACATGTTCGTCTGAATTGGTTTTGGAAGTGGCCTGAATAGTACATGGACTATTGGCAATGATGTCATGAATTTCTTTTTTCCTTCTCCGTTTTTCACATCTGTCCAATCTCAGATTATCTGTTGATTTTCGTTTCAAGCAAGACTGCGCCAGAACTTTTGTGGGTACAGCGTCTACTTTCAGATTACGACTGTTTTTGGTTCATATTTTAGGAGTTTCTGCTTTAAAGGTACCGGTACTTCGTAACTTGACTCCTCAAAATGAAGTGAACATATTCGAGCTGAAACAACATTAAGTCTTAAGATTTTTACCCCCTTTCTTTTCCCTCAAAGCAATCTAGGGAATAAGTCAATAAGTTTAACATGAAAATATATTTTGCAAATGAGTTGCGAAGCAAATAAAATTTAGTAACATGCGAGAAAACTCATCGTGCTGTAAATTGACTTCATCCTCCCTTCTACAAGCATGTCTTGCCAAGTCTTCATTCTTCGGAAACCTGTAATATTTTACGTCAGTTCCGTTTGTTTTTCGATTGTAACTCAAACAACCAGATACTGCTCATCCAGGCATACTAATAGCATGTGTCACATTAATAGCATTATTGATACAAGAATAACATTCAATATATTATATATAAACAAAGAATTAACACCGTGCACGTACACACAACAGCTGTCTGTTTTGTTCCTCGAGCACTGCGGCGTGAATTAGCGCGCCGCTGCTGCTTCCCAAGTGACGACATGCGCAGTAGAAAACGAGTTTGAGTCAACCGTCTGCTACACCATTATATTCCCACCACGATCTTAGCCTATGCTCGATTACACTAACCTCTAGCGCTTGAAAGTAGAACTAAACGCTGGCGCACAGAGAAACAAAACACAGGAAAATTCGCTCAGTGTCCATTCTTTATAATTCCTATTCGCTGGTCTCACCTGCTTATCTATAGTAGTAGATCAAAAATCGATTTTTAATTTCGATAGTAATAACATTCTGTTTCTGCGGTGGCAAGTCTTATAATAATCGAGCAAGTCATCGAACTATTGAACTTGCCGCGGAACCCGAGAACAGCTCTCCATACACTGCCTAATCACTGTGAGTTAGGTTGATTTTACACAGTTTTACTTATTTTAAAAGTATAAATCAATTGAGCGAAAAGAAACAAAACATCCTACAAATAACATAATTATATACTTTCCTCCTTTATACCTTTCAGAGATTGCCAAACTTTCATTATTAGGACTGGGTTTTAACAAATTCACAGATTGATAACTTGAAAAGTATTTAAAAGAGGACTGTGGGGTTTCCACTGGCATATTTCTTTAGTCTGTGGCTACTACTACAATGTCGGTCTATTTTGAGACACCCGATGTACGCTACATAAATATAAAATAAAATACACTACAATGCTAAAGAAAATACATATAGTATTAATGTATTTTACTGTTTAATTCGAGTTTAGAAGTTTCACGCAATCGAGATATCATTATATCAGTCTTTTTTTTTTTTCTTCACAAAAAGTAAACATTTTGCACAAACAACCAATTGGTATTTTAATTTCGTCCTTGTTTGATCCGTAAGTAACCTACAAAAACTGTATGAGATATTACTAAACTCCTCTAACATTTGAGTAAATAACCTTTGTCATGAAAATAGAATACCATTACATTACATTCACGTCCACTTAACAATGCACAAAGAGTTGCACATGCTATGAATGATGACGCAAGTAAATTGAATGCTTTTGTTTACACATGCATACCTGAAGTCATCTCCATGGCTTTGACAAACAGATGAATGATGCGTTAGAAAATATGAAAAATTGTGATAGCTAAATTGTAGTATTCGGAAGCCATTTTATTATGCGGAAAGTAAATTCATGTTACTTACAATTAGTGTTACTTAGCTACAATCCAATAAATACAATAAAATGGATATACGTACATTTGTATCTTCAAAAAAAGGCAACAGATGTGGATGATAAAGGCATCTCAATTATTAACTCTGTAGGTATATTGAAAAATAATTTTGACACTCGCTAAAAAATTGTATTTGTTTTGTATTAACCATATTGACTAATATGGCAAATTCAAAGATTCGTAAAATATTAAACCTTGTCTCAAGAAATGGTGCAATTTTACTCGTCGAACTAAAAAGAATCCACTTCGGGATTACATTAAAACAAGTAACCTTGACGGTAACAAAATGATAATTTAAAACGTCACTAATTTATTTTTTTTATCAGAGTGGCAGAATTATATTTAAGTCTGTCTTTCCACTTCAAAACCACACTTCTTATAGTGCTCTGCAAAATTTCTTCCTCCCACCTTTAACGTTGTATAGACAGTGCCAATAGTCTGTTCACTGTACTTTTAATTCTGACGTCAAAATAACTGTATTCATCCGCAACCAACAGCTGTCTTTAAAGCAATAACACGTGATAATGGTACTACTTTCAAGCGTATTGTAGGAAGCACACAAGCAAAATAAAAATATGATCACTGCACGGGTAAGATAATTAAGACTAACATATATAATTTCAACTGGTAATGAAAATTACGGGAAAATGGCTGAACGGATTTTAATGAGTGGCCCGTCATTTTGAAGCTTGGCAACCAAGGATTTTCAGAAAAATAGTAACTTTCAGTGAAGCATTCGTTTTCCTTCATAATTTTCCTGTTTCCCAAAATCCATCTTTCGTCAGTTTTGAGTACTAATTGCATTTCAGAATCAAACAAAACACATACTACAATAAACAATAGGCTATTACACGAAGGCCATGACCTGCTGGATTGCTGACATATTTAGAGTTCAAATTCAATTGGTTATTAAAAACTTCAAGACTTACTAAAATAACTTATAGGTCTGATTCTGCAGTGTGTAATTTTCTGAGTACAGCTGTGTATTGGATATTAAAATCTACAAAACTTGAGGTGGTTTGATGACATTATTACCATTATACATGAAATATTATTATAGTTAACGCCATGATGTGATTATTTTAAATTAATTATACATAATAATGTGAAACGTTTTGGGTTATATAAGTAGATGTAGAGAATATCTTAAATTAGATCTTCATTTCTATAATTTACTGAGTGGTGGCTATTATATACAGTACATAACTACAAAACTTACGTAAGATAATATTATTAAAAATGAAATATTTTTATAGTTATTAATCAAGTGGGGTTGGGTCTTTTTCATATACTTAATGGCGGTGTGGTGTAGATATTTACATGCATCATTCTCTTCAGTATTGGCTCGAGAGAGCGCAAAAATTACAGTTCCTAAGGGAAGACGTTACGCGGTCAAACGAACATCTGTACCAGCGTCGTGGTACTACCACTGAAGATGGAGGAGCATTCCTCCGAAACATGTATGGTTTTTAACCGATTTTTATTAATTTTATTCAATCATTAAAAAGTGTTCATATAATTGTATTATATTAATTTTATTATATATAACTATCTTACTCATGAACATTGTTGCATCTGACCTAACTTATGTAATTTAATCATGGTTACTAGTGAAGAAAACTTGGTCAATCAGTACCACGACATGCGTCTCCAAATCGAACTGCTAAACAAAAAATTTGGTTTAGACGTTACACGGTCGAACATCTGTACCAGCGTCGCGGTACTACCGCTGAAGATGGAGGAGCATTCCTCCGAAACATGTATGGTTTTTAACCGATTTTATTAATTTTATTCAATCATTAAAAAGTGTTCATATAATTGTATTATATTAATTTTATTATATATAACTATCTTACTCATGAACATTGTTGCATCTGACCTAACTTATGTAATTTAATCATGGTTACTAGTGAAGAAAACTTGGTCAATCAGTACCACGACATGTCTCCAAATTGAACTGCTAAACAAAACGATTTGGTTTAGACGTTACACGGTCGAACATCTGTACCAGCATCGTGGTACTACCACTGAAGATGGAGGAACATTCCTCCGAAACATGTATGGTTTTTAACCGATTTTATTAATTTTATTCAATCATTAAAAAGTGTTCATATAACTGTATTATATTACTTTTATTATATATAACTATCTTACTCATGAACACTGTTGCATCTGACCTAACTTACGTATTTTAATCATTGTCTTACCTTATTTCAATAATTTTGAAGTGTTTGGTAGGCTTTGAAGTACTCTGGAATGTGGGGAACAACCAGAATGCTTGAACTCCCACGTTGTTTCACTTCTTTTCTTGTGGTTGGTGCACTGTTTACAGTCCATTACTGAATTCTTTTTATTTTATGTGGGAAGTATCTATATAAAAAGGAAAGTGAATTCAACATTTAGCTTGTAACGGGGTGTTCTCTGGTGAACCTATTATGTGAGGAGTACATTTTCAATTAATTTTGTTCTTCAGTTAATAGTAAGTATTTAATTTGATGTAAAATCATCTTCAAATCTAGAAAAAACTACACAAACATATAATACCGTCATAAATTCGTGACAAAATAACACAGCAAAAAAAAAAAAAAACTGCTTTCAAAAATCACCTTGTCTCAGAAATTTTACCTGGCAGCCAGGGGTTGGACAGCCCTCACATCTCGCGCAAGGCACGATGTTAGACAGCAATGGATTAATAACGAATGTTCGAAAATTAGATATATAAAATAATTAGAAACTATGTTCTCATTATACTTACGGGATAGAATTTGAAAAATTTCCGAAAAATATACAGGGTGTATCGAAAGTGATGGGCAAAACTTCAGGCATTTATTGCTCATAATAGAGAAGAAAAAACTTATATCAACATGGGTCAAGAAATGCTTGATTGCCGTATTATTAGAGGTGACAAGGAGGACCATTGTGCACCCCAGAACTTATGTTTATGCGACACGTGTTGATGATTCTCCCCCACATTTCAGTCTTCATGTATGTAGATACCTTGATGCACGTTACCCTGGCCGATGGATAGGGCGAGTTGAACCAATTTCTTGGCCCCCACGCTCACCAGATCTCAAACCACTGGACTTCTACCAGTGGGGGCACTTGAAGGCGTTTGTGTATTTGACCTCTGTGAATGATGTGAAAGCTCTTCGTCAGCGAATTCCGAAACGCTGTCAGACAATATAAGCTATGCCAGGTATTTGGATGAATGTCCAGAGGTCAACAAGACGACAGGCTGCGGTCTATATGCAGGCACAAGGAGGGCATTCTGAACAGTTCCTGTAAGCAAATTTACACAGACTGCATCATTAGTAAACTGAATCCATACATGACGCTTTGACCACCATTTTCGTTACATCTTGTATACTAAAAATTAAAAACAGGTCAGTACCAATTATAAAAAAATTGTGTTGTTGAGCCATCTCTGACATCAATACAGGGTGTCCCAAATTGATGTATACAGATTTTGAAACACTATTTCTCAGCAACCAGATGAGACATAAATACGATTTCTACAGTTTTGTATTCCTTAAGCCTGTACATACATGTTCAAAATGGCCCCCATGGGGGGGGGCGGGTTCTGTGGAATACAACAAATAATAAACAATAACGCCTATGAGGTAACTGCAAAACAAATATCTCAAGTACCAATACATAAAATGTTTTTAATGAAGATTCTAACCTATAACCTACGCGAATTAATCGTAAATCCATGTTGAATCTTTCGTACACTATTTTTAACACTTGAATATAAATAATTGATTAAATGGCGATCTTACTCGTGTTAAAACACACCCTGATCAAATCCTCAACACACAGATCAATTTCAGAACACACACACTATTTGACAACACTTTTCAACAATCGAACGCACCCACACAACAGGCAGCGAAGTTCGAGATGACACCGAGATCTAGTAGGCTCTGAGGATGGTGTGAAGAAGCACCGAAACAGCTGTAAGCCGCACATGCTTACACAATTAACACGAATAAGATCGCCATTTAATCAATTATTTATAATCGTAAATATTTTGTTTTAAAGCAATATGCAATCGTAATATCCTTTTTTTGGGGGGGGGTACCGTACAGTTAAGTAATACAAATATTGTTTTGTTTAGCTTAATTATTCTCCAAGGGATTTACATATTTATAATGTAATAATGGGTGAACAGTATACAGCAGAACAGGTTTTTCACGGCTCTTAGCCGGCCACCTAGCCGGCTTGTTATGCACATGGAGGCGGGTAACAGGAAGTCCACAGTATATATACACTATGGTTTGTCGCACAAGTTATTTCTAACAAAGAAATACTGCGGACGAAGAATTAGGGAAACAGCTGGAAGGGTCTCAGGTCAGGAGCATAGACAAGACTAATGGAGGAAATGCAAGAGAAGACATGAGAAGAACGGGTGAAGGAACGAAGCGACTACCAGATATTAGTGATTGTGAGGACAGAATGAATAGGGCTTTGGAGAGGTTATTAGCCAAGAAGAAGAGTGCTAAAAAGTGAGTGCAAGAAAGTTAGGGGTGGCAAAAGTGTAAGAAAAGGAACAGAGAAGAAAGTGTTAAGTGTAAGAAGATAGTGTAATAAGATAAGACTATCAAACAGTGAATACAAGAGAATTAAAGTGAAAAAAATCTGAACAAATGAGAAGTGGAATGAGAGAGAAATTGCAAGTGTAATTAAGTGAATTAGATATTTCATGTTTTTCACTGTTATGGGTTGAGAGTAGTACTGTAGGGGTACTGTAACTGTAGGAGTATTATAGAAATAAATATATGGAAAGAGATAATAAAATAGGAAATTTAGGAGTGAAGCGAAGAGAAAGGAATCAATACGTAAATAAACAGAGGATAGAAAAAAAAATAAGTGATGTAAGTGTTGTAAAATAGAGTAAACGGAAAAGTTAGCAAGTAATGTAGGAGAAAATAGCTGGAAAATAATGATTAAGAGTAGGTAGGATGTGAGGGTAGAGAAGAAAATAAATAAAAATGCAAATTATTAAGGAAGGAATATGGAATATTTAATAGGTGAGCGAGAAATGGAAGGGAGACAGTCTAGGTAGGAGGGAGAGAATAGAAGAGGATAGAGAGGGAAGGACATATAGCAATTCAGTTATAACAGAACATTAGAAAGTAATCAAGAAATACTCGGCAAAGAATACATTAATAGAAAAGAGTTGTATGTATTAAAGGGATGGTGGATCGAAAAACAGAAATGTGAAGGCCCACCATAACTGTGAATTGTAAAGTTGACTGACAAATATATCATATCATATTTCTAACAAAGAAACAAAAAATAAACACTTAAAAATAAAAGTACTCACATTATCAAGCCAGGTGATGTTGGAAGTGCTCCCTTCGTTGTTCAAGCATTTCTGGCACCTGCATAGGAAATTGGCCATTACCTGGTTTTAAGTTCTTGCACTACAGTGAATTTACAGGGCTTTAACTTCAGTAAAACTTTTCAGCCGTTCGAATAGAGCCATAAAAAATTTCCATTTGCTGAGAAAGACGTCGAAGTGATTTTCTAGGGGAACTTTCCAGAACATGTCCAATGTTATCTAGAATGTCTTCTGTGAGTACTGTACGTGGATTATTACGTTTCTTATCAAGATGACTTCCCGTTTCACGTAATTTATTTACTAATCTATGAATCATAATTCCACCTGGAACTTGAACATCAGGAAATCTCTCTTCAAATAATCTCTTTCTGGCACTCGCAGGTTCTGTACGGACGTCATCATCATCATCATCATCATCATCCTTCACGAATTAGGCCTCTGTAGACCTGTTTCGGCCCCATCTAGCAGTCTTCTAAAAGGTCTTCCTGGTCGATGATGTCCTCTAGGTTTATACTGCATCATAATTTTTGGGATTCTTGAATTTTCCATTCTTCTTACATGATCTAGCCAATTGAATTTGTATCTGCTGATTTTTTCTTCTAGTGACTCTACTTCTAATTGTTCTAAAATTTCATTCCTTTTTCGGTCTAAAAGAGTATATCCTGCTGTCCTCCTGAAAAATTTCATTTCCGTTGCTTTGATTCTGTTCATGTCTTTTTCTTTAATGACCAAATCTCGCTTCTGTATAAAAGGGAGGGTAATGCTAGTGTATTAAATATTTTTATTCTTGTAGATTTTTGTACTAATTTAGCTTTTAATGTATTGTTTATTATTCCTAGAATTTGTGTAAATTTGGTAATTTTCTTGTTCACATCTTTTCATTTTGATAAGATATTTCACAATCCAGATAATTGAAATTTTGTACTTGTTCGAGGCATTGGTTATTGTGTATTATCTTACTTCTGACTGAGTCGTGTCCTAAAAATGCCATTACTTTTGATTTTTGTGCTGAAATTTCCATCCCAAAATCATTTTCAATGTTTTATTGAATGTATATAATCCTCTTTGTAAATTATCCTTTGAATTGGAAATTATGACTTGATCATCGGCATAGAGTAAGGTGTTTAATGTTAGAGCACTGGTTATTTTGATTCCTGATGTGTAGATTTCGTTCCATTTCAAATGTACGGATGTATGACTCATAAATAAATACTTTTTGGGGAACAGAATACCGGTACCCGAATTGAGCCATTTCACTTAATACGCACTGTATTGCGTCACCTGACAAAAACGTGCTACATTTGCAAGAGTTCAACTCACAATGAAGCCTTGCACAGCCTTCAGTCCTCCACCTCCACACACATAACCGGGTGGTCTGTTAAGAGCCGTGAAACCTGTTTTGCTCTATACTGTTCACCCAGTAGTTGGTAGATAGGCCTACAAAGGTTACAATGAACTTGAAGCACATGTTTTAAAATCCTGTCAAACCTTTAGCAATATGAAACATTCTTTGGAAAATCTTTTTCAATAATGATTAATCTTTAACATGTTTTCTTGTAAAGTACTGAATTGCAAAAAAAAAAAAATTGAACGTGTATGAGCATAGTTCCTTTGCTGTGGTCGTGCCAGAGAATCAGTCCCAATCGGAGGCTTATTGTTAGGTTTTGTAACAGAGAGGGTTTGGAATTGAACGGGTTACATCAGCTTCTTGTCTATGCTGATGACGTGAATATGTTAGGAGAAAATCCACAAACGATTAGGGAAAACGCGGAAATTCTACTTGAAACAAGTAAAGAGATAGGGTTGGAAGTAAATCCCGAAAAGACTAAGTATATGATTATGTCTCGTGACCAGAATATTGCACGAAATGGAACTATAAAAATTGAAGATTTACCCTTTGAAGAGGTGGAAAAATTCAAATATCTTGGAGCAACAGTAACAAATATAAATGACACTCGGGAGGAAATTAAAGACAGAATAAATATGGGAAATGCATGTTATTATTTGGTTGAGAAGCTTTTGTCATCCAGTCTGCTGTCAAAAAATCTGAAAGTTAGAATTTAAACAGTTATATTACCGGTTGTTCTGTATGCTGTGAAACTTGGACTCTCACTTTGAGAGAGGAACAGAGATTAAGAGTGTTTGAGAATAAGGTTCTTAGGAAAATATTTGGGGCTAAGAGGGATGAAGTTACAGGAGAATGGAGAAAGTTACACAACACAGAGTTGCACGCATTGTATTCTTCACCTGACATAATTAGGAACATTAAATCCAGACGTTTGAGATGGGCAGGGCATGTAGCACGTATGGGCAAATCCAGAAATGCATATAGAATGTTAGTTGGGAAGCCGGAGGGAAAAAGACCTTTGTGGAGACCAAGACGTAGATGGGAAGATAATATTAAAATGGATTTGAGGGAGGTGGGATATGATGGTAGAGACTGAATTAATCTTGCTCAGGATAGGGACCGATGGCGGGCTTATGTGAGGGCGGCAGTGAACATCCGGGTTCCTTAAAAGCCAGTAAGTAAGTAAGTATGAGCATAGGTCAACTGTCTGTGACAAGGTTAGAGGGTTATAAGCGGTGACAGCTATCCCATTTATCTGCAATAGTATTCTCGAAGTGAATGGCTAGAAGTCAGTAATTTAATCTGGAGGTGGGTAGAGCAGAGCGGTTGTCTTGAAGAATTCATATATGACACAAGACTGGGGGAAGTTTGTCTTGAATATAACCTCTGTACAATTTAATAACCCTCGAAGTGCCGCTTCTTGTATCCAAAGACTGGAATTATTTCAGAGAGAGCCACTTTCGATATATTGCGTGTGCAGTCATGTGTCAGCCTACAAGTTGTCTCAGGTTGTTTTCTATGTGGATTTTGCCACTGTCTCCCATATGCACAAAATCCGAAATATTCTATCTAATATGTCAATCAGTTCAGAATGTTGAATTTAACTGAATGTATCTATTAAAATAGAGCAGCTTTTATCATTTTATCCTGGTCACATTAAAGAAATGAGTTACATTAAAAAAAATTACACTATTCACCTACGAAATTCTATTTGTGGAACATTTTATCCTCAAGAAATGAAATGTCACAAAGTAAAAACTTGACGTAATTATATTTAACAATGATTATAATTATAGCAATGTTAAATAATTACAAGAAAATATCTGCAAAGTCATTGTAAATTAAATGTACATTCTGGCAAAGCTTGGCTGAAAATTTATAATTTACGTGACAGATTGCTAATCTAAATCTCCGAATCATAAAAAGTTTCAGTTGTAATATATTCAACAATCTGTATTACAGAGGTTTTTTTTTTCTAGTCAGAAAACAAATTCCTAACGACAACACACAAAGATAATGAAGATTCACTGAAAATATTCTTCTACCTAATTAAGAATTTAGCACAGAATAGATAAATATTTCACATTCAAACAAAAATAATATGGATAATATTATTCAAATTAGCTTTACGGGAAGCTAAACCTGGAAGCCAGATTCGCATAACAATAATATGAGTTTACTGCATCTTCATGCAGTATTATAAAACACATCAAATCTCATTTCGAATTTTTTATAACAATCTAGGTAAGCATAGATATATTCAGCCATTCTAAACTATGGTTGGTATTACAATATCAAAGATATTTTATAAAATATATAAAAAAAGGTAAAGGTATCCCAGTAACATGCCATGAAGGCACTTGGGGGCATGGAGGTAGAGCCCCATGCTTTCCATGACCTCGGCACTAGAATGAGGTGGTGTGGTCGGCACCACGCTCTGACTGCCTTTTACCCCCGGGAAAGACCCGGTACTCAACTTTATAGGAGGGTGAGTGAACCTCAGGGCCGTTCTGAAAGTTTGGCAACGAGAAAAAAATCCTGTCGCCACCTGGGATCGAACCCCGGACCTTCCAGTCCGTAGCCAGCTGCTCTATTTTATAAAATATATATTATAAAATATACGACAGTGTAATGGGTTATCTTTCAAAAAAATTTATTTGATAAAAGATGATTTGTAAAATGTAAATACATCTTGTTAACTTTCATAAAACAGCTGACTAGCTTGAAACCAATGTGGCAGAACATGCTAAATATTGTTGAACTGTTACGACCAAAATGCTGACATCAGAATATGAAGTAAATTAAATATTATGTAACACAAGACACATGGACTACAAAAACAGAAATAAAAGACAAGAACTGTGCATAAAAACAGCAGAGACTATAGAAGTCTGGATAAACTGAAAATTATCTTCATCTATTCTCAAATAATTTTTGTAATTTTTCAAGTCCTCGCTTGTAGCTCTTTTAATACCTAAGTTTTGATGGATAGTTTTTTTGATCACATCTGGCAACCCATAGGCATTTCATTTTCTTTTATTTCTTTTTCAGCACTATGCATATTGTAATATTTCGAGCTAATTGTAGCTAGACAAGAATAGTGCTCTTCTTCAGTCATTTTTGCATATCCGTGATCAAAAAATATTTTATTTTATTTCACTTCAAATTGAGGCTGACATTTCTTAGTCCTTTTAAGTTATCTTTGATAAAATATTTTATATAGTGTAATATGTTTCAAATCCTACCTTTTATTATAGATCTTTGATAAAATATTTTATTATATTCTTTGTCAAAGAACTTTGATAGTGTAACACCAGCCTATAACACAGCCTCACAGCAACTTAAATATACTTAAAAACACACCTATTCTAGATATAAAACACAGAAGTTCACAAAAGTTGTATATAAAGACTATGTGAGCTCTTCCATACAATAAATTTCACACAATTCTCCACAAATTTTAGTTTCATAGCCATCAAGCGCACACAATCCAAAGGAGAGTAATATGAAGAACGAAAGAGGTTAGAAAATTGTAACCTTGAACTACTTACAAGACAACATCAAAGTGATGGCATAGGGGAGTAGTGGGTACAGTGAGACACAAAATATTAAGACATACCGGTATGTATGCAAGTGATAATTCAAGTATTTTTAAAATCAAGTGCAATAGAAATAGACATTAAAACAAGGAGTGCAATAATACATAAACAAAAATGTTAATAGATAAAGGGCATAATATACAATGCTGTTTGACAAAAAAATGCAAATGTCTCACTGTTCCCATTCAGGAGGGTACAGTGAGACACCACAGTGTCTATTAACGGACATTGAAATGATTTACATTTATTTCAAAAGAAAGGAAAGCTTGCTGTCTCTTTATCTTGACATGTTCTGTAGGCTTATTTAGAATCATTTTGATGTCTGACTTCGAAACCATCGAAACATCTGGAACATTTGGAAAAGTGAATTTTCCATGACATTTCGAACTTTTGCGAAAAAATTAAATGAATTTTTGGTGACAACAGAGCTTATAATTATAAGAATTTAATTTAATTCTTTGTTATTTTTTATTTATGAAACCATTAAAATGTAATGTATCCATTATTTTAAGCTATAGTTCCCAAATTGGTTACTAGTATGTTCATTTTTAATGTTAGTTACTGGTAAATGCATTATAATTACAGTTTGTTTTTGCAAATCATTGGTACATAGGAACAGTGAGACGTCTCAGTGTACCCTTCAATGGCATGTCTCACTGTTACCTTTATGCATAGTTCGTTTAAAAATGACGCCATCACTTCAAAATTAAAACAAGAAAGACGAAACCTTGCCAAACATAACCTCAAATACCATAGTATTAGGTAACAAAACATTCATGTTTATATCTCATTTGTATATCCAATATAACTTTCATTAAACACAAGCCAAAATTTTACTTCTAGAGTGAAAAATTACGAATTATTTTTTCATCACTCACCTTTATAACTAGAATCAAATCGAGTATGAAAATACTTTTACTTTATTCATGCAACATACAACTCCACTGTTACCAACATCTCAACATCAAAATTTACCATCTAATAAAAAATGTCTCACTGTTCTCCCTGTCTTACTGTACCCACTTCTCCCCTACTAAGTTCCATACTGTTGCTACAGTACAAACACATCATATGCCTTCAGATATTTAATTATATATTGAAAAAAAAAAATCCCACACTGCCAATCTCGTTTCCTATAGCTTTATTCACAATATTAATAAAAATACTCGTTATGTATAAATATTTCTTATACTTTTAATTATTCTTTTTTTCTCACTATGCGTAGTGTACAGAAAGTACTATTTCTTTCTCAGATTCTTTCAGAGTCAAATTGGCAAGCACGATAAATATTACAAATTCCTGTTTTAATATTAAGTTCGTTAATTTCTTGATAGCTTCATAAAGTCAGAAGTAAACAACTTCAGTTCTAAGTTATGATACAATGTCACACAAATCTGTTACACATTCCTGCCTTGCTAACGAAATAGACAGAGGTACAAACTGCTACAGGGCAGAATTCCATTCCTTTTCAATAGCACAATATCAATAACTATCACTGGCCAAGAAGATTCTCCATTGAAAGGAACTGGTACAGAGATAAGAAATACGAAAAATGTACACGAAACAAATTGCTTTCATTCAAACTCAAGATTTAATTCACAGAGGCAGCTGGAGCTGTCTAAAACAGCATGTAAGCCCCCTCAACATATTCTCAAGAAATGCTACTCACTTCAAGCGTGATAAGTTTGAATTATTCAATTCAACGTCTGTAGTCACTGAACACTTAATATGTTGTTGTTTTCTAATCCCAGGCGTTTGACAATAAAGTCATTTGACCTCTTGCACTCCAATATTTTTCAAAGATATTATCATGGTCAGCCACTAAAGCACAGATTTTGAGGTGTTCCGAATCCATTTCTTGGTTTGAGTTGCACAATGGGCAGTTAGGGGACTGATATATTCCAATTCTATGCAGGTGTTTGGCCAAACAATCATGGCCTGTTGCCAATCTAAATGCAGCTACAGACGATTTTCGTGGTAAACCGGGAATTAACTGTGGATTATGATGCAGAGAGTTCCATTTTTTCCCCTTGAGATTGTGTTATCAAATTTTGTTTGTTGAAGTCTAAGTATGTAGATCCACAGCTTGGTCACACTATGCTTAAAAAATCTCAAATAAAGTCGGAGGGAGGAAAACCAAAACACACTCGGATCACGGATGCCCTTGGGAGGAGGCTTTTAGGGGCAACCGCTCTTACTGAGAAGTCAAACTGTCTTACTTTTTATGATATATTCCATAGAATTTTTATTGAAACTTCGATCTTCTCATACACCACAAACGGGACCAAATCTGATCGCATTCCATTATTTCATGATCAAATGGAAATGAGAGATGAAATAACTTTACAAATACACACATGGTTCAAGTTGAGATTATCATGTTCAATACACTATATTTCCACAACTGTACTCAATAAACATTTCACATAAAATTGTCCATTACATTATGTCAACAGTGTGAATATATCCCCAGATCACATGTATCAGATTGCTCAGCCTTATAGGCTTTGATGCCAAAAACATTTATCACTTTCACTATGCTGCCATCTAGTTACTGCATAAGAAGTCACGTTATAACTCTCATTTGAACTGCATGGAGAAACTGTACTTCCATCTAGCAGTCGTTACCAATCGACGGTGGCGATCCTGGTGGTTGTTCTCTTCAACATGTTACCATTTTTAACATGAGGATCTGGCCAATCTGTTATATATGTGATTAGGAGTATATTCAACAAAGGACTCTTGATACACATATCACAGTGCTGCCAATATCTGGAAAGATAAATAAGCAAGTTTTTCGTAAAGTTGAGGATCAGTGACAGGTTAGGTTTATTTTGTTCAGGCTTTTGGTATGCCTGGCATACACGCTTTTTGGTAGACAGGCTATATCTGTGTTGTTTGGTCAAAACATAACTCCAAAAAACGTGTTTTGAGATACAAGCATTTTTATTTTCACTTTTCCTATACAAATCATAATTCTAGTTTACATACAAATATGAATGAAAATAACGTAAGATTAGATGGAGATATCACGGCTATACCAAACGAAAGAGAATTATTTTTATATAGGGCTGCGCTTTCAGCTAAAAAAGGCCATTTTTGGAGTTATCATGTTCTGATCAACCACAGATATAAGAAAGGAAGGTATTTGGAGCATATTGGGTGGGTCTATAACATTCGCGACCACATCATATCTCTAAAGTGAGATGCCACAATTTTGAGGTTATTTTCAAAGATTTAAGTATGTTTTTTCTCCTGTATGTGATATGTGAAAAGAATCGAAGTTTCACCTAATTTTTAAATAAGAATGTTATTCTTTAAAAATTAAAACCATGGTTACAGAGTGTTTTATACCTACTGAGATGAAAGCCTGCAGGGTTCTCTGCCTTATATACGTTCAAGTTCACTATATTTGAATTTCCAAAAGAAGACACATGACAGCTGTATCAAGATGTCATAAGATGTTCAAATTCAAAGGTTGTTAAAAGTGTTCAATCCATGATGGAATATATGCTGTTCTTATTATAAATCTAATAGTTCTATACAATTCTGTAACCACAAATCACCCCATGTAATGCCCAACATTTTAGGTATTTCCTACCTATATTACTACAGAAGAAAACATGAAACTACTTACATCTTGAATATCAAGGAATATTTATTTCGGAATATTTATGTCTTTCTCGTGTTAAATTTTATTATTTTCTGGGTACCAACTTATGAAACTAGACTGATACTAGTAAAGCCATTGATTATGACTGATATTACAAAACAACTACTAGTACTAATGCAGGGGTCATTAATTAGCGCGTTCTTTGGTTGGTTTTGTAAAAAAAAAATTCTACCATCAGTCTTGTAAACTAATGATTGTCGCATTTTGAATGTGTGTTCTGTAATGTTTCTCAAGGTCAATAATGACTGAATACAATGAATATATAAATGGTAACATTTGTGTCTTATAAATACAGTGACAAATAAATATAAATATTAGCGAGTAATAGCAAGTAAGTGAATACAATCTATACTAATAATAAATCTGTAGCCAAAATTTTTCTGGTAATTTTCGATTTTCCAAAAATAATTGGTGTTAACATGTATAATTAACCATCCTGAAACCGAAAATCGCTTTTTTAAAATTTTTGTTTGTATGTCTGTCTGTCTGTCTGGATGTTTGTTACCTTTTCACGCGATAATGGCTGATCCGAATTATATATAAATTGAAATATACATTAAGTTCGTTGTAACTTAGATTTTAGGCTATATGGCATTCAAAATACTTTATTTACAAGGGGGGTTATAAGGGGGCTTGAATTAAATAAATCGAAATATTTCGCTTATTATTGATTTTCATAAAAATATTACATAACAAAAGTTTCTTTAAAAATAATTTCCGATAAGTTTTATTCTACACAAAAGTTTGATAGGACTGATATTTAATGAGATAAATGAGTTTTAAAATTACAATAACAACGCCATCTAAGGCGCTGTAATGAAATAAAAACAAATGACTTCGTCTATAAGGGGCCTTGGACAACAACAATCGAAAGCTATTAAACATAGCCTAAGAGAATGTTTCTGTGTTTGTATGATGTAATATCGGAAGCTAATTAATTGTTTAATTATTATTTCACCATTGGAAAGTGTAGTTTCTCTAGATGGACATAATTCTACAATGTTATTACAGTAACTTCTGAAACATATAGGAAGTAATATAAAGTATACACATTAAAACTAAATGATATGTCAATCTTCATTAAACTATGGTTGCATGTAATAACAATTAAGAAACATGTTAAAGGAATTGTCATTGCACCAAATAAGTGGCCTCTGGACCAAAATGGTCGCATTTTAATTATTTGGATGCAATTTAAATTAAGTAACATATTAAACGATTTATTCTTCTATCAAACACGAATGTTCCCTGGATCAAACGTCCTATTTTAATTACGTAATTACTTTATATTTATTTCTAACAGGTGCAGCGGAGCGCATGGGTACGGCTAGTATTGCATAAAAATATATTAACTATAAGAAAAGCATTATATTCTGTAACATGTTACAGTTGGAACCATCAATTCTAGCGAATGACCTTGCTGACAAGCTATTTGTTGTCCTTCAGGAATGAGTAGACGATAACGTTTTCCTCCGCTAGTATCATTGTTATGAAATATACAAATGGACCACAGTAGAGTCCAAGTGGATAATTTGTAGCGTGCCGCAAGCGACTTTCGTTTGCAATGATTTTACAGTACGTCTCCCAGTACGTGTAATATTTGTTTAGTTTTTTGAGGTGACTGTCCAGAGTCCAATAGAACACTCGGGCGTGCATGTTTACTCTTATGTCCTACCCATTCCAGCTGCGACAGAGATAACAACCAATCTTGCAGCGGTGAGTAACTCGCTCTCGAGTTCTCATTAACAAAATCCATCTGCCAAAATCGCTGGTGCCCACTATAAACACTTTTGCTCAAAGACGTCACAAAAGAAACCAACAATGTCAATGATTTACTTGCTTATCATTAATTCCACATTCCTTTTTCAGGTTATCAATTCTCTCATCAGCAGGCTTCGAGACTTTGGACCCGATACAATAAGTTTACTGTGCATGCACTATAGGTTGTTGACTCGCTGCAGGTAGATAGAGATGTGTTGAGGTAACAACGTTGCTATTTAGAGTAGAGTACGGTAGTATGAGGAAACACACACATATGTACATTCTGAAAGTAAATGTACATTACACAATGACAATTTCAAGAGAATGTGAAAAGCATTTATTCTCCTGCCTTTGTTTAATTATACACAGTGTTAATGGTGGAAATAAGCATGTAGCAATTTTAATTTTTTCATTTATCCTATTGGTCGTCTTTAGGAAGTCAGTTACAGTACCGAATTGCAATGTACTATAAGATACATTCTCAGTGTCTCAAACGTAAATCTTTTTCGGTTATCTGCCAAAGTTTGTACTGTAGAAATCTGCGCTCTATGTCGCATGACGTGATAGGAGCAAACCGAAAAAAACCTAACCTCACTGCAGTCTGTAAGACACAGTCCTTTATTCTCGGGTGACTCTATGTCCACTAATTTGCTGTTTATATTACACAATGTTCCATCTCCGTTATTTTTACATAAAATTGATTTCCACTCCTGTTTTACACGTTCAGTAACCAGTGTATTTGGTGTCTCATTAATTCTCTGCGTCATTTTCTAAATTAATTTGAGGGGTTCCGGCATCTCTTGCTCTGACTTTTCTAACTGTGTAATAGTTTCAGACACAGTTTGAAAATGGGTTTGTATGAAAACCAAATTATTCGTCAGAACCTTCAAATCCAGAGCGTTTTTCTTTGCGTACTTGTTGGCATTCATTCCACAGTACTCCCACCCACTATACGCTCTATATGCTTTACCACTATAATCAGCACGCCGTTATGCGGATTTCCCACTGAACTGCTCTATTGGGTCCGAAGTCTCGAAGCCTGCTCATCAGCTAACATTTCGAAGTATACATAAATATTACATGAATGAACAATCTAACAACATATGTGGGATAAACTAACGCACAGAGAGTTCCGATGATCTTGGAAGTAGAAATCCTGGAATTTGTAAAGGATTTTTTTGTGGAGATGAAGTTGAATATGTAAGCATTTTATAGTGATATATTTTTTAATGTGGTAAAATACGTTTGGAATGAGAGATGTGTCATAGTGTAAGTGAATATGTGGTGGTTTCTAGTGAAAAAAAAAAATGTAGGAATATAAAACATAATATGATACGTAATGTGAAATACGCATCACTTCTTTAATGGAATAAGCTGTAAAAATAGTAAAACAGAACAAATAATAATGAAATAAACACACAGTTTTCGAAATGTGACTTCATTTGTATATCCACCATTACAGTAGCATGTCACAGACAGTATGGACAATGCCACAAAACAAAAAATTACCAGCCTTCCCAGGGCTTTAAAATCCCCAAACTCAATCACTAACATCTAAATCTTCCCACAGACTGTCTGCCAAGCTAAGCTAAGCTAAGCTAAGCTAAGCTTTTGGTAAATCTTTACAAAGCATTACCAAAGGAAGGCAGACAGCAAGAAAGGGCACATTCTTAGACAATTTTGAATATATGCAAGGCATACCAGAAGTCTATACTAACCTAACTTAACTTGTCACTGAATCGCATATGCAAGACATACTAAAAGCCTAAACTAAACTAACCTAACCTAACCTGTCACAGATTCCCACACTTCTCCACCAGCATCCACTTTCATAGCAACTTCTGATTCTTATATTCAGTGTCAAATGTGCGTTGGCACTTTTTTATGGTACATATGACTCGACTAGAGGCCAAGAACGTAAATACATTTATATGCACCTCAACGTGGTAATGCAATAGTACACAAATATGCTAACGTAAAAAAGTCCAGTGTACACTAGCATGAAACTTTCATAATGTCATGCTACATTATGTTGGTAATACTGAAGAAACAGCTGAAAAAAAACTGAATGTGTAATAGAGAGTATGAAGAGAACTACCTCTGCACTAGTTTAGCTCATATGTATAACTTCACTTCACTTCATTTATCGACATCCTGTCAATCGAAAGTTCCAACTGACTTTAGTTGCTAATCTGAGCTCACTAATGCAATATGGTCGTCTACATTCACCAACAATGAACAGTAAACCTAGTTTATGATTTTTAATTACCTTCAGTGTTACTAACTAGTACGAAAGTAGGAATACAATAATGGAACTCTAAAAGAGAATGAGCATTACTGAAGTTTATAAAAATTATTCAATATTTCGTTACCTTATTTTGTCAGATACTAAGCTGTACAAATTTTGTCCTGTAGTTTGGTCTCCATTCCACTAACCTTGAAAGAACGAGCCTTTAAATTTTACAAGTCATTACAAGATGATGGATGTAATGATTCAAGGCCTTTTTTTTTTTTTTTCGGGATCTGAAGGGGAAAATTTTTTAACTTTTCAAATACGGTATATGGATTTCTAAAAATATTTTATTCATCAGGCACAGACATAGAATTTTTCAATCCTGCTCTTGGCCTACACATATAGAATTCGATACACTTTTCACATTGTAATTAATAAATTTGTAAGTTATTATGTATTTATGTAAAACAAATGTAAAGCTAAAAAGTGAATGTGAATAACAAACAAAATTTCACATTAAACAGGATGAATGCATTAAATTATTTTAGGTTTGTGCTCACCTTGAATGATAACCATGAGAAAATGAAGATTCCATTGTGCAAATGCCTGCTATACCGGAGTATATGGCTTCTTGACACAATTACTGTGTAAAATAGTAAATGTTACGATAATTCTGTAATGAAATCCAATTTTTTTTTTTTTTTGCGGTATGTTAAATACTCATAAATGGGTTGACAATAATGGTTAAGTTAAGTATGATATATCAACTGGTCAGTTCAAAATTTAAAGTTTTGAGGAACCTGCATTTTTAAGCTTCACGGTGCTGTGAAAAATCCAATTAATACACACTATTTTTAAACTTATAATATATATAGAATATCATTAACAGAATTTGGAGTAATTTAAATGATCCTTGGATTTTTCACAGCAACATGAAGCTTTAAAATACAGGTTTATCAAAACTTTGAATTTTGAGTTGTTTCCCTGTTGAAATGGGCTGTTGATATGTTTTCTTTCGATAGCAATTCCTGTCTCTCTAACCAGCTCTCAAGTGTCTTCTTTCATGAAAAAAAAGTACAGACACCTCCATCCAATCTCACTCTACACTACTACATAAACATATTACAATAGACAATTACTATCTGCCAGCAACTGAAATTCTTATGCATATTCCAGTTGCCAGATTAATGTGCGTCATGGAAGTCACACCATTTTATTATAAACAACAAACTGCCTCGTCTGCATAGATGAAGACCATAAGCACGTAACAACGGAAATACCTTTGCTTTCGTCAGTATCATGAGTATGAAACTATTGTACGCATCATCTCTGAAATGTACACCTAGTGAACAACGAAGCAATAATCCATGAATGCTTACAGACAAATTAACTGTCAATGTAAAATAACTTGGTTGGTTTTAGTTTTTCCTGTTATGAAATTTGAACAGTGCAATAAATATGGAGTGCAAAGCAGTTAAGGTGCTACATCAATTGCCATTGGGTCAATGGACTTATATCCAATTAGCCTACAGTCTGACATGCATGTGAATGAATATGGGGAGGTCTAAAATAAGGGAGGGTTATTTCTACAGCCTGGTCACCTAAGAAAAGAATAAGATAAGAATATCACCAAATTATACATAAAAGCTATATCTTATTGACCATCTAAAATATTAAATCAGGATCTTATGCAAGTGAAAGGGGTAATTCTCCAGAAAAGCTACACTAAAAATGGCAATTTTCTTTTCCTTCATTGGTTTCCTTCATATGTATATAGTCATAAACACGTGGTTCTTAGTTTGCAGCCATAAATACTTTCAACACAAAGATCATTTCATATTTACCTGTATATTTTACTAATCAGTAATTACTAACATAATATGGAAGAGGTCCAGGAGGAATAACGACTACAGAAATTGTTAGTTTTCCTAATATTGCGCCCCGGACCTCTCAAGTGTTACATTTATTACAAGTTGGGGGGAGGGGGGGCTACAAAATATACAGGTAAGTAGCAAACAATTTTTGTGTTGAAAGTATTTGTGACTGCAAACTAAAATCACGTGTTTTGTCACTATATACATCTCACAGAAGTCAGAGAAGGAAAAGAAAATTGTACCTTCTTTGGTGTAGCATTTCTGGAAAAATACCCTAAACAGGTTTGTGAATAAATTATAAGGTACAAATTAAATCAGAGAAATGACAATATTCTACAAACCATATGAGAGTCTATTTAAGAATGTTCTGGGTGAAGTGTCACTCAAGTGATTACAAGAACTGAGAAATTAGAAAATACAGTCAACAATAAAAGAAGGCTTGGAAAGGTACTGTAGACACGTTACGAATTTGAAAAGCACTATTTTGAAGAAAGATGGTTTGATGAAGGATTTTGTACACAGTTCGTCTTCACAATAAGTTCACCGAGACTTTGTTTTGTCCATTAACACAAGCTAAAATTTTCAAAATGTCTTATTGAAAAAATGTAACCTAAGAAATGTCAGAAACTTAGGGGCCATTTTAACAAGACTCCCTACTTTGCTGCAGGTACTAATGTAGTGATTCTGAAAGATAGCAAAATTACAATAACCCATTCCCCACCTTTTCAAAAATGTAAATCATGACATTCTATTTGAGATAAAATGCATAAATACAAATTACTTTCAAATTTCATTACTATTGTATTAATTATGGTTGGAGTAAGGATAGCATATAACAATTTTTATTGAAATCCCGGGAAACTGTTTCTAAATTACAACATTCAAATGAGAACATTTAATTCCTCCCTTTTTCTAAGCAATTTTCGTTCGGTATTCATTTTAATAATGCAAAGCGAAGTCCAACAACATAAATGCATTTGTATTTCATAATACCTGTGATGCTATTTCGAGATTTAGTTCACTTGTCCTCAACTACAGTTGGTTTTTTAAATAAGAGCAATAAACAATTCACTTTCTCTGGTAACTTTAGCGCAAATGGGTATTTCTGGAACGAATCTGTAAATAATAATTAATTTATACGATATTCCATCAGGAGTACTTTCAGAGGTGGTGTAATTTCTTACCTGAAAGGTTAATTTATATTTCGAAATTCACACTGTTCCACTTTGAGCATATCACACAAGACGTAGCAACAATCTAAACCTACCTACATCTACTACGTTCAGATATACAAAAATTACGTTCTATCTCGTATCCAAAGACAGTTTTCAAGGCAATTAGATTTAATGTAGTTTGACGACTTAACGACATAAAAAGGTATTCAGATTCATCACACATTTCAGACATAGTAATTCACAAACAAACGTTACAATGCCTCCTGCTTAAGACTTCAGTCCGTGGTTTTTCCTCTTGATGCGTGCGTAAGGCCCAATGTCTGGGTCCATGACGAAGTCATACAGCACACTGACCCACGAGTTATGCTGTGGCAAGTTATCGTAGTATTCTCCTGCTATTCGTTTTACCTGTGAACAGAGAATACGGAATAAAGTTTTTAATTTGTAAATAATATAAATCAAGTGATTCAGTGACATGACAGGCTAACCCACAAGGCCACTCTCACGATTTTATTTAGAACAGAAACATCCCTGAAGATATAACACTGTTCTCCTGCCATTCTTACTAAGAGATGGAGGTAAACAAAAGCAATAGGTACGAAACTCTCCCATAATACAACTAGCAGAAGCATAAAATGGTTCCCATGATTCTTTCCAGGTACCTAATTTAATCAAATATGGTTCATGGATGCTGAAACTGATCAAGAAGAGAATAGCAGTGACGATTCCTCCATGAAGGATATGTTGTTGTTGTTTTCTAATGCCAGGCGTTTGACAATAAAGTCATTTGACCTCTTGCACTCCAATATTTTTCAAAGATATTATCATGGTCAGCCAATGACGCACAGATTTTGATGTGTTCCGAATCCATTTCTTGGTTTGAGTTGCACAATGGACAGTTAGGGGACTGATATATTCCAATTCTATGCAGGTGTTTGGCCAAACAATCATGGCCTGTTGCCAATCTAAATGCAGCTACACACGATTTTCGTGGTAAATCGGGAATTCACTGTGGATTATGATGCAGAGAGTTCCATTTTTTCCCTTGGGATTGTGTTATCAAATGTTGTTTGTTGAAGTCTAAGTATGTAGATTTAATAAATCTTTTCACAGAGTAATACGTAGATTTAGTAACAGGTCTGTAAGTAGCAGTGCTGCCCTTCTTTGCTAGTGCATCCGCATTCTCGTTTCCCAGGATTCCACAATGGGATGTTATCCATTGGAATATAATTCTTTTATTGAGTGATATTAATTGAGAGAGCATTTTAGTTATTTCTGCTATTTGAGATGAAGGTGTGTGTTTAGAGACTATTGATAGAATAGCTGCTCCATGAAGGATATGAGGATGATCCTACAGTTTAATTTCGTGCCTCTGAGGATAGAAAACATTTTAATTACAGATTTTGATTTTCAATGCGTCCCGATGTATTAATTTCCTTTAAGCTTCCACTTTCTATCGTGAGTTGTCGCCACTGCACAACTCAGAAATAATTTCCGAGGAACCATGCAAATATCTTACAGCAAACGGTATTTCTAGCAGTGAAGTTAGCAGACAGGGGAGGGTGCGGAGGGCGGGGTATGGCTTGAGTTTAACTGCATTTGAGGATATGACCGCGTATCCTAATACTACGACCCTTCTTTCTGGGTGATGGAGACCCTATCAGAGATTACAATAAGAATTTTCAAGTACCCTTACAGCCTCCTTAAATGCAGTTCATTGGTCATTTTAAAAGAACAGAATAAACGAAATTATAATTAATTTAAAATGACATAATATAAAAAATAAAATGAATAAAAAACAAAATTACATAAAAATAAATAAAATAAGCTATAATAAATACAAGAATTAACAGGACTTTCACATGACAGGACAGCCGAAAGAATATTTGAAGTTCTATTAGAACATTTAGAAGAATTTAACTGTACCAAGAAACTAATTGCGCAAACGTACGACTATACATTGGTAAATATCGGGCAACACAATGGCTTAGGAGCCATCTTCGATACTAAAAAAAGGGAGGAGAATCGAACTTCACTACTAATAAATTGCCAGTTCCAGAATGGTGAGTCAAAGACTAACACAGGCATACTTGTATTGATTTTGCATGCTCTATTATTATTATTATTATTATTATTATTATTATTATTATTATTATTATTATTATTAATATTAGTTTCTGTCTTCGTCATCAGTCGTCAATCTCATATCCTACATACAAAAAATATCACGAGTCACCCTGGAGAAAAGACAATTGGTTGGGTCACTGCCTGAAAAGAAACTGCCTACTGAAGAATGCACTGGAAGGAATGGTGAACGGGAGCAAAGTTCGGGGCAGAAGGAGATATCAGATGATAGACGACATTAAGATATAAGAATCATATGCGAAGACTTTGAGCAAGGCAGAAAGTAGAAAAGACTGGAGAATGCTGGATGGTGGATTTGCAGTGAAAGACCTGCCATTTGGCATAACACTGTATATGTGCGTGCTGTGTGTGTGTGTGGACAGAAAAGACAGTGGGTTAAAAGCAAAAAGCTCTTCTAGTAATGGTTCACAGTCTTTCTAATAGCTAGTTAAGCTGTCATGGAAAGCTTTACTTAATGGATATCGGAGTCATAAATTATATAACAGTGAATCAATAACTTGAAGGAAAAAATGTGACGAAGTTACTGCCCATGCTATTCATAAATCATGTAGAATGCCATGATTGACTGTAATCAAAGGGAGGTCTTGGTATAATTAGTATCAACACGACGAACTGTTACATAACTTTGTAACTAATTCAACAGTTCATAGCATAAATACGCGTAAAAAAATGTCTTTCATACTTCAAAGGCAAGACAGAAGTGATGAAATAAAAGGAGAAACTGTAATATATCCTGGTTCATTGGAGTAGTTGATGTTGAAGTTTTCATGCTTATCAAGACTTTTGTATAACTGTTTTCGCTGTAAGAAAAATCCTAATGTAAACATAAGCACGTTGCTGTCATACCCATGATTGGCTACCAGTTGAAACACTCACATGGCGCAGGAAAATATAGTTCGTATTTGGAAACCACAATCTTGTATTATTTTAAAGTAAAAATTGAACTCAAGTTGTTAAATACGATGAAACATTCAACTTCACTCATACAGTATCTAAAACACTATGTAAAAGAAAAGCTACTTTTATATTTTTGTTATGTAAGCTACTATGAACGCGGATGCATACCAACAGTAATACCGAGGTAGTCTGTTCTTGTAACAAGCTAGCGTCACTTGAGCTCATAGTTATTCATGTAAGCATGTGGTAATAAAGTATGGCTTCTGCATTCTCAGCTGTCTATTGTGAAGACATAAGACTTAAAAAAATTAATTGCAATAATTATAAAGTAAATGTTTCCTTAGCAAACGAATGCATAATAGTGAGGTTAGGTTTACTTGTTGAGTAACAGGAAATGTTTAACATGAAACAGAATGTTCAACAGTAGGCGGGAACACGTGTTGACAATTTATGGCGCCAAACAGCGGCCAATGAAGTCTCACTTCAGTCACGTTTATATTAGGATTTTTCTTACAGCAAAAAGATTATGGCCTGCTTGAAGAAATGTGGCCACCAATCCTTGAAGTTCAAGATGCTTTCTGTTTGGCTTGATTGGACCAGAAACATTTGAGATATATTCCTGAAATATGACACTGAGATGAAGAATAACATTCCTGGAATGCTTTCCTTTTAATCTCATTAGAGGAAACAATCTACAGTACAACCTAAAATGCGAGAAGAAATATTACCTTTCTCTTGCTCATCAGAGAGAGAAAGAATAAATTAGTAACCTGGCTATCTCAGTTGTATTTGACCAAAAAGTGTAATTTTATCCTTTATCATCTCTATTCAATTAGAAACCGCTTTTTTTTTTAATGTCAAAAATGTGTAATAAAACTGAAGAAATAAATTGTTTGCATGCATGCCAAATTTAATATCTCCAGGGCTGCAATGTAGTGAGATATTGTTAAATAACACTATACGTCCTATTTATAATTCACAGCACTCTAGTTACAAAAAAATATATAAATACAATCTAGTTTTATTTATTTATTTATTTATTTATTTATTTAAACCCACCACCAACAGAAGCAGGTTTGCAATTACAGGTGGCTTACACAGTTACATACACAAAATACATAATAAGAAAAAAAAAAAAACAAAACATACAACACATACGAAACAAGATGCTAGAATATAATATTGCAGTTAATATAGTGCCAAATGTCAATATAATGATGCAAAATTATTTAAAAACTAGAGTAAAAACATTATAATACACTTCTTCACAATTTAAATACCTAAGGAAATACAATTCTTTTTAATATTGTATGAAATTTTTCAATTGTTAAACTGAAATCCAATTGAGAATCACAGTTTAAAGACAGAGAGTTGTATTACACATAACAAACAATGGAGAGTTCTTGAAGAAAACAGTTCTAGGAATGGGAATAACAAAAGGTTGCCTATGACGTAATTCTGTTTTCTTTACATTGAACTGACGGAATTTAAGAAAATCACTGTTATTCAATATACCGTTAACAGTCTTATAGAGTAAAATTTGACTATTTATTAATCGTCGAGATTTTAAAGTTTTATAATTAAATTAAAAAAGTAACTGATTATATGAAATTTGTTTGTCATAAGACGACACGTGATGTTTTTTAAAATATAAATAACGTAAAAATCTTTTCTGTATCCTTTCTATTTGCATCTGACGGGACTGGAACTGAGGTGACCATATTACAGACGCATACTCTAGCTTACTCCTAACTAGAGTTTTATATAGAGAACAGTACCAATAGTATTTATATTTTTTAATTCTTTTGTATTTCTGATTATAAATCCTAATTTTCTATATGCATCAATTACCACGTAATTTAAGTCCATTTTAAAATATAAGTTGTGTGTAAAATAAATACCCAAATCCTTCAATGATTCTATTAACTAGTAGCATTAACTAGATTCGTACCTCTGGCAGCTTCGAACCTGGCACTGCAGGAAAGTCATGATGTTCATTATGGTACCCAACATTAAACGTTATCAAGTTGAGCCATCCATAGTAAGAGTATGTCTCAAATCCCTTGCGGAACATGTAGTGCTCAGAGACGAAGTGGCCCGCTACAGGATGGACCCCATGGCAAGTAAAGACCCTCCAATCATGTAGACCAGTATCTTGCCACCTGTAACAGCACAAATGTGTAAATTCTTAATATGACCAAGCAATTTATTCACATATTAGCTATTACTATGGTTTCCATTACATCATTCAATAATAATAGGTCTCTTTTTTATTGTTTTATATTTCAACAATTTCTATTGTAACGCATAATGTCTATCCAAGCTAAGAACCATACTAGACCAGTGGCGGCTCGTGACGTAAAAGTTGCGTGAAACAGTGTTAGGTCGACTTCTAATTTTATAAAATTTATATTTAAAATACGTGACGATGACGATGACGATGATAATAATAATAATAATAATAATAATAATAATAATAATAATAATAATAATAATAATAATAATAGACAAGTTGAATCTTTTTGTTATGGCAGCGAATTTATCAGTAACATCGTTGTGGAAAGGCTAATTTTTTCATAATTTTGTGCACAATTTGCTTCAACATGGAAATATTTTTTCATTGACGAGAGTATTTGTTGTGACATGCTACCACGCAAATAGTTTTTAATGCAAGTCATATCAGAAAAACTTCTTTCCGTGGTCGAATTTGTTAATAAACAGCCCAAATCCCTAAAGCACGTTGATTTTTATGAACAAATATTACTCGTAATTATTTGAAATTGTCCTAATAAATAATTAATGTAATAAGAACAGTAGAGAAAATAATTATAATGCACACAAAGCGATCTTTATGCACACTCGCTAACGAAAACGCGGAAAAATTTAACTTTGTATACAGGTCAGAGTAGTAAACGCTGACACCATAATCATGTTTTTTTCAATATTCCTTTTACATTATATTTCCACTTTCCTCAAGACTCGTGTTTGCTTCTTTAGCAAAACAGTTAAAAAAATTACAAATATATTCATTTAGTATAACTTTTCTATGGGCGAAATTAATTTATGCTTTTAAATTTCTGTAATTTTCATTGTTAGAGTTAGCTACCCTGTTTAGTCCCTTTGTCGTTGATTGGCGGAACGTTGTGAATTCGTCTCTTCTACTATTTCACGTCTATCCAAAGCCACGATACTAACTGTTGTTGCGGGGTAAGGGGTGTAGTCTTGTTGCCATGGTAACCATAGCTGACTGAAACACTAACAGAAGCAAAATCGAGCTCACTTCACCAGCATGAATTTTTCTTGAAGAAGAGGAATTCCCTGGGTGTCTAGAGTCTGGAAATTTGTATGAATGTGAGTGTGATTGTGAGTGTGCCAGGTTAATGTAAATTAACCAATCATCACAATATAAAAATACGTCAGGACTGTCGCTGGGCAGTAACCTGAACACACGTTTCAGCGTCACATTGTTGACAAGTAACTCCATCTGTTAGCACAACCATAAAGCATCTAATAGATGCTATAGAGTTGCCAACAACGGAAAAAAAAAAAGAAAAAAAACTTCACCAGCATAGAACTTAAACGTATCGGAGTTTTGTTGCTACAGTAACCATAGCAAGCGAAATAGAAAGTCGCAATGCAAGAATTGGATTCACGGCTTCGTTAATTCTTCAGCGCAGCGCGATTTGTGAACTACATTAAACATAAATATCATAAAATCAGTCGCATTATGATGTATAGTAAAAGTAAAGTGAATTTTTCATTTTTTTAATAATTCTATGGTGAAGTTGTGCTTCACTTGGTTCACCTGAAAAGCCGCCTCTGTACTAGACCAAAACACGGATCAAAACAAAATGACGCCACTGATTAATATGCGATTGAAAGCCAAAACCAACACATGCTATAAAATATAGACCCTTAATTAATTCATTATAACTAACTTTTTTAGACATTCAAATCAGTGCAATGTAAATTAACCATTATGCTAGACTAAAAGAAACCTAATGTACCTATACATTAATGTGTACTTGATCTTTTCTGTTTACCACGGCGTAGTGATACATTAGTATGGTTCTTGGCTTGGATAGATAATACATGTTGTGAAGTTAAAAATTAATAACATAATAATGAAGATAATTATGAATATAAGTAGAGGCAGCTCTGAAGTTTTCGAAGCCTATTTTGAATACTTACCACACAATTTGTACACTAAAACGTCAAATGCGAGCTGCACAATTACGTTCACTATTTCAAACTTCGTGGGATTCTTGGGGTATGTGATAACGGGACGTAGTGCATAGAAAAATGGCTGCAGCATAAGCCAACAGAACTTCCCAAATGTGTTGCAAAACATCTTAGCTTCAAGATATGTTGGAATGTCTGTATCCTTTATCTCGTCTCCTTGGTACTGCAAACAGAAACAATTGAAAATACTTTTAATGGATATCTCACAAATAGGGGAATCATGAGGCAAAGAAAGAATTATGAGCATAACAGAACTTCATATATTATGGATGGTATATCTTAACTTTAGATCGTGAAGGCTATATGGCTTGAAATACATAATTTTAAAATCATAATAAAGCATAATTTACAAAAAAAGAAAACAATATTTAACTTAGCCAGTGAGCAAAGTGAGTACAAATTCAAAAGTATACGGTACAACAAAAAACGTTTCTAGCTACTACCATAAGAACCAGGCTTGTGTACGGTGTGATCTCAGCCAATAATACTTACTTACTTACTTACTGGCTTTTAAGGAACCCGGAGGTTCATTGCCGCCCTCACATAAGTCCGCCATTGGTCCCTATCCTGAGCAAGATTAATCCAGTCTCTACCATCATATCCCACCTCCCTCAAATCCATTTTAATATTATCTTCCCATCTACGTCTCGGCCTCCCCAAAGGTCTTTCCCCCTCCGACCTCCCAACTAACACTCTATATGCATTTCTGGATTCGCCCATACGTGCTACATGCCCTGCCCATCTCAAACGTCTGGATTTAATGTTCCTAATTATGTCAGGTGAAGGATACAATGTGTGCAGTTCTGTGTTGTGTAACTTTCTCCATTCTCATGTAACTTCATGCCTCTTAGCCCCAAATATTTTCCTAAGAACTTTATTCTCAAAAACCCTCAAACTCTCTTCCTATCTCAAAGTGAGAGTCCAAGTTTCACAGCCATAAAGAACAACCGATAATATAACTGTTTTATAAATTCTAACTTTCAGATTTTTTGACAGCAGACTAGATGACAAAAGCTTCTCAACTGAATAATAACACGCATTTCCCATATTTATTCTGCGTTTAATTTCCTCCTCCCGAGTGTCATTTATATTTGTTACTGTTGCTCCAAGATATTTGAATTTTTCCACCTCTTCGAAGGATAAATCTCTCCAACTTTTATAGTTCCATTTCGTACAATATTCTGATCACGAGACATAATCTTATTCTCAGCCAATAATATAACGTAAAAATTTACAAAGACAGTTTACTAAGTACACTAACTTAATTCAGATCGACAACACACAAGAGAAAAAAGAAAGAGTAAACGACAGAAAAAACGCATTTAATATAAATTGACGATCAGACAGAAACCAATGACATTGAATAAAAACATGAATATAATTGAGAGAAATAAAAAGATAAAAAATAAACCATTTGTTAATATTATATATCATGAATAATTTCATAAATTTCTTTTTTAAAAGGTTCAATTTTGAAGTATTTCAAATTTGGAAAATTATTTGTAAGTTTATTATAATGTCCTGGGCCGAAACTAGCAATATGTTGAAGTACAGTACTTTTATGACATTTAGGCTCAATTAATGGGAAAGTAGACTTTTGTCTTCGACTATGATGTTCATGTCGATTAGATTTAAATTTTGAAGTTCCATTTCAGACACTTCCATTTCGAAAAAAAAAATGTAAAAAATGATTACAATACTTCCAACTGAAGAAACTAATTATAACAGCAGTGCTAGGCGTGTTTAAAATTTCACAAATGTTACTGGAAATCAACTGCAGGCTAATTTGAAATTTAGTTTATAAAATGCAGTAATTATTTTGTTTAATCCTGAAAATGAAATTTATTCTTTTCTCAACTCCCTCTTTAAAAATAGATAGTATACTGTAGTAGTTGCTTTTCTCCTTATCGTCGTTGTGGGTCACGTTAGTCTCACACGGTGTTCATTCTAAGTTATAATGATAGCCATGTAGCTATATATAACAATTTCACTTTTCCGCGAAGGACAAATAATTACCGCTGAGGTTGTGACAATTCAAAAACTCTGCGAAGTTCAAACACTCCCAGTGCTATGAAACTGAGATATGAGTCGTAACTTGCTGTAGTAAAACATCCTGTTATCTTTATTCTACATTTACAGAGTCGTATGAAGCTCTAATGCAGAGTACTGGCCATATGTCTACTGTGAGTTTCAAAATTAGCCACTTCGTTTCAATTCAGTCGAATATGTTCATTCGTCTATGAGATTCAAAACGTACCACTTCGATTTAATTCTGTCGAATATGTTCATTCGTCTATGAGATTCAAAACGTGCCGCTTCGTTTTAATTCAGTCAAATATGTTCATTCGTCTATGAGATTCAAAACGTACCACTTCGATTTAATTCTGTCGAATATGTTTATTCGTCTATGAGATTCAAAACGTGCCGCTTCGTTTTAATTCAGTCAAATATGTTCATTCGTCTATGAGATTCAAAACGTACCACTTCGATTTAATTCTGTCGAATATGTTCATTCGTCTATGAGATTCAAAACGTGCCGCTTCGTTTTAATTCAGTCAAATATGTTCATTCGTCTATGAGATTCAAAACGTACCACTTCGATTTAATTCTGTCGAATATGTTCATTCGTCTATGAGATTCAAAACGTGCCGCTTCGTTTTAATTCAGTCAAATATGTTCATTCGTCTATGAGATTCAAAACGTGCCACTTCGTTTTAATTCAGTCGAATATGTTCATTCGTCTATGAGATTCAAAATGTACCACTTCGTTTTAATTCTGTCGAATATGTTCATTCGTCTACGAGATTCAAAACGTGCCACTTCGTTTTAATTCAGTCGAATATGTTCATTCGTCTATGAGATTCAAAATGTACCACTTCGTTTTAATTCTGTCGAATATGTTCATTCGTCTATGAGATTCAAAACGTGCCACTTCGTTTTAATTCAGTCAAATATGTTCATTCGTCTATGAGATTCAAAACGTACCACTTCGATTTAATTCTGTCGAATATGTTCATTCGTCTATGAGATTCAAAACGTGCCGCTTCGTTTTAATTCAGTCAAATATGTTCATTCGTCTATGAGATTCAAAACGTACCACTTCGATTTAATTCTGTCGAATATGTTCATTCGTCTATGAGATTCAAAACGTGCCGCTTCGTTTTAATTCAGTCAAATATGTTCATTCGTCTATGAGATTCAAAACATACCACTTCGATTTAATTCTGTCGAATATGTTAATTCGTCTATGAGATTCAAAACGTGCCGCTTCGTTTTAATTCAGTCAAATATGTTCATTCGTCTATGCGATTCAAAACGTGCCACTTCGTTTTAATTCAGTCGAATATGTTCATTCGTCTATGAGATTCAAAATGTACCACTTCGTTTTAATTCTGTCGAATATGTTCATTCGTCTATGAGATTCAAAATGTACCACTTCATTTCAATTCAGTCGAATATGTTCATTCGTCTATGAGATTCAAAACGTACCACTTCGTTTCAATTCAGTCGAATATGTTCATTCGTCTATGAGATTCAAAACGTACCACTTCGTTTCAATTCAGTCAAATATGGCCATTCGTCTATGAAAAAGTACCACTTCGTTATAATTCAGTCCAATATGTCCATTCGTCTATGAGATTCAAAACGTACTACTTCGTTTCAATTCTGTCAAATATGGCCATTCGTCTATGAAAACGTACCACTTCGTTATAATTCAGTCCACTATGTCCATTCCTCTATGAGATTCAAAACGTACTACTTCGTTTTAATTCTGTCGAATATGGCCATTCGTCTATGAGATTCAAAACGTACTACTTCGTTTTAATTCTGTCGAATATGGCCATTCGTCTATGAGATTCAAAACGTACCACTTCGTTTCAATTCTGTCAAATATGGCCATTCGTCTATGAAAACGTACCACTTCGTTATAATTCAGTCCAATATGTCCATTCCTCTATGAGATTCAAAACGTACTACTTCGTTTTAATTCTGTCGAATATGGCCATTCGTCTATGAGATTCAAAACGTACTACTTCGTTTTAATTCAGTCGAATATGGCCATTCGTCTATGAGATTCAAAACGTACCACTTCGTTTCAATTCTGTCAAATATGGCCATTCGTCTATGAAAACGTACCACTTCGTTATAATTCAGTCCAATATGTCCATTCCTCTATGAGATTCAAAACGTACTACTTCGTTTTAATTCTGTCGAATATGGCCATTCGTCTATGAGATTCAAAACGTACCACTTCGTTTCAATTCTGTCAAATATGGCCATTCGTCTATGAAAACGTACCACTTCGTTATAATTCAGTCCAATATGTCCATTCCTCTATGAGATTCAAAACGTACTACTTCGTTTTAATTCTGTCGAATATGGCCATTCGTCTATGAGATTCAAAACGTGCCGCTTCGTTATAATTCAGTCCAATATGTCATTCGTTTATGCATTCGTCTACCACGGCCACTAAGTCTAAATAATGAGCGAATCACGGTTTTTGTTATAATCCTGTTATTTAAATCTGTCGTGAAAGGAAAACCACTACACAATTTTCTTTTTAAACCTGAAACTGCTTTGCAAAACTCCACTCCTTCACTGGGGAACATGCACTACAGTAGTACATTCTTTTCAGTCGATAAGTATCTAGTTCAAAATAAAGTGTTATGATCTCAATGTTTATTTTATTTTGCTGTTTCACTAGTTATTGTCAAATGTTTACCTATGAATATCAAGAGGCTAAACTCATACCGGCCAATGAAATATACAGTATTAAGTTAGCAATAATTTAAATACCTGATAAGTTTAATAATTTATTATGCTATCTTCTTTTCATTACTCATTTATTATTATTCGCGGAAGTCTTATTCAAATATCACGCGAATTCTGGCCATTTCTTTGGAAAATTCACTCACGCTGCGCCAGGGATGTCAATACGCCTGCACTGCGTGCTCTCAAGAACCCGCACAACATTTCCTTAAGAGCGATGACAGTATATTACCATCTTGCTAAAAATTGACCCTTGTTGGATTTGTTCTGCTTGTGGTATGAGCACGCAGTGCAGGCGCGTTTTTACACCCCTGGCTACGCGCTCGCGAATTATTCACAAGATCTCTTGTGATATTGCCTACGAAAATATAGTATGCATGCCCAAGCCAACACTGAAGTAACAAGTGCACTATGACGTAAAATATGCGTGGAGTATAGGGGACGAGATTGAAGTGTTTTTGGACATTGTCGTAAGATTTCTTCGTGTGTACACTGGCATTCAAAGATACTAATCAATAGTGATCGATAATTTGTCCGTATGTAAGTGTGGCTTCTTTAGTTATTACTTCTATTAGCAGATGGCGAAGATAACAGTCAGTGTCGCCATTAGTATATAAATACACCATCATTATACTTACTTACTTACAAATGGCTTTTAAGGAACCCGAAGGTTCATTGCCGCCCTCACATAAGCCCGCCAGCGGTCCCTATCCTGTGCAAGATTAATCCAGTCTCTATCATCATACCCCACCTCCCTCAAATCCATTTTAATATTATCCTCCCATCTACGTCTCGGCCTCCCTAAAGGTCTTTTTCCTCCGGTCTCCCAACTAACACTCTATATGCATTTCTGGATTCGCCCATACGTGCTACATGCCCTGCCCATCTCAAACGTCTGGATTTCAAGTTCCTAATTACGTCAGGTGAAGAATACAATGCGTGCAGTTCTGTGTTGTGTAACTTTCTCCATTCTCCTGTAACTTCATCCCGCTTAGCCCCAAATATTTTCCTTAGCACCTTATTCTCAAACACCCTGAACCTATGTTCCTCTCTCAGAGTGAGAGTCCAAGTTTCACAACCATACAGAAGAACCGGTAATATAACTGTTTTATAAATTCTAACTTTCAGATTTTTGGACAGCAGACTGGATGATAAGAGCTTCTCAACCGAATAATAACACGCATTTCCCATATTTATTCTGCGTTTAATTTCCTCCCGAGTGTCATTTATATTTGTTACTGTTGCTCCAAGATATTTCAATTTTTCCACCTCTTCGAAGGATAAATCTCCAATTTTTATATTTCCATTTCGTACAATATTCTGGTCACGAGACATAATCATATACTTTGTCTTTTCGGGATTTACTTCCAAACCGATCGCTCTACTTGCTTCAAGTAAAATTTCCGTGTTTCCCCTAATCGTTTGTGTATTTTCTCCTAACATATTCACGTCATCCGCATAGACAAGAAGCTGATGTAACCCGTTCAATTCCAAACCCTGCCTGTTATCCTGAATACCATCATTATAGAATTACAAATATCATCCTCCTCTTATGACTGTAAAAACACTAGATTTAGCGGGAACCGCCGATACTTTCAATTACGAGAATAAATTATACTTAATCTACATCAACATTTTTCCAAATACCTTTTACCATTCCCAGTAATAGGGTCATCTGTTCAGAACTAGCGGAACTGTTTCAAAGTATATCAATTTCTTATATCTTTGGTTCTGACTTACACCGTGGTTAGAAAGGTCGCTTACACGATCAGAAAATTGGAAATCAGATATCTTTGAACGTGTACCTTTTCAGCAGGAACGTTAGTATGAAGTACAAGAAAGCTTAGCTCTGTCTGACTCATTAAATGATGTTGGTGTAGACTAACATACTGTACCTATACAATGACACCTGACATTGTTTAGCTTTTATCGCATTTACATGTATTCTAATCAACAAAGATAGGATTATCTCAAATTTTCTAACGCATGAGATTTTATAATCTTTCTCACTAAAAGAATGAAAACACTTTCGACGGGAAGTACAGCGTGATTCATATAAAACTCAAGATTTTAATTGTGTGTTTATTTCAACAAGAAGAATGCTAGTAACGTTGTATTGCGTCTTAAATGTACAGAATCTCTGGGAGATTACTTTACATTAAGTGCTGAAAATACACTTCCTCCCCCTCAAGGCACATCTGAACATGTACCATGCTTTTCGCCATTCGCTGGATCATTGCGTTGTCAATACCGTTGATTTTGCGTGTGATGTTCTCCTTCAGATCGCGCAAAATCTGAGAGTGTGTAGCGTAGACTCTTCCCTTCAAACAATCCCACAGGAAAAAGTCTGATGAAGTCAAGTACGGTGATCTTGGTGGCCACAAGTTCCTGGAGATGATACGGTCGTCAAAGAAACTTTGGATCAGCGCCATGGACTCATGTGACGTATGACAAGTGGCACCGTCCTGTTGAAAGTACCCTTGACGCAGCTCAATATCATCCAATCGATCAACGAATTTCATGAAAATGCGTCGGTACTGTGTTCACTGTTCCGTCGAAAAAAATTGGACCCACTATTCTCTCTGTGGATAGTGCTCACCAAACTCCGACTTTAATGGGTGCAGATTTCTTCTATGCTGGCATCGATGCCTTGGTCTATCGTTGTAACGAGCGTTTGGACAAGCATGGTGACTATGTTGAAAAGTAATGCGTATCGGTGCGCTAGTGCTATTTATCAGTATATCTGCATGTGAAGTGAAGTTTGTCCATGAGAGCTCCTGTTAACCTTACTTTTTGAAGTACTCTGGTAGTTGAGAAAAATCTCGAAAAAAATCTCAAACAGGTAATCAGCACATGAGATTAAAATCCACACAAGTGCAGCTAGCTAACCCCCTGAGCTATGCCAGTAGCTATTCCATTCAACATCACCAATGAGAAAAATCTCCCGCGGTACAAGCCACAAAATTTATATTTCAATAAATATCCACCTATAATTCGGTGAAAGGAGAGAAACTACACAATTATTTTTAAGAGCTTGAAACAAACTGTTATTGTGAAACTGGATTTGTTTACTTACCCTATGGTGCTCCAAGTGGTACTTCTTAAAGCTGACAGAAAACGGAATTCCAATCGGAAGGTTGGTGAAGATGCCTAGAATCTTATTTGCCAGTGGTCTCGCATGGCCGAATGCTAGGTTATGCGAGATTTCATGAATTGCTGAAACAAACAAAAACAGAACTCACTTCTTGCAGTTCAATGACAAACTATTTCAATTGTGTACCAAGTGTAACACTTTTCTACTGAACAAGATTTATTATTATTATTATTATTTAATTACTTACTTACAAATGGCTTTTAAGGAACCCGAAGGTTCATTGCCGCCCTCACATAAGCCCGCCATCGGTCCCTATCCTGTGTAAGATTAAGCCAGTCTCTATCATCATACCCCACCTCCCTCAAATCCATTTTAATATTATCCTCCCATCTACGTCTCGGCCTCCCTAAAGGTCTTTTTCCCTCCGGTCTCCCAACTAACACTCTATATGCATTTCTGGATTCGCCCATACGTGCTACATGCCCTGCCCATCTCAAACGTCTGGATTTCAAGTTCCTAATTATGTCAGGTGAAGAATACAATGCGTGCAGTTCTGTGTTGTGTAACTTTCTCCATATTATTATTATTATTATTATTACGGAACGTTATTTCGTTATTTTTGTTATTCCTATCATCAGGCAGTACACCTCACTTGACGATATGTGTCAGAGGAAGAACAATATTATTGTATGTATACATCTGAAGTCTGATTAGTGTAATATATAGCTAGTCAGCGATGTATGCAATAAAGGGGAAAATGAACTGGGCACCCTACTCCATATCACATGACTTAATTTCCTCATGAGTGACGCCTTATTGCACAGACTACACTATCCAGCGTAAAAGGAATTCATCACCGACGTTGCCCCTTTTGTCTACTTTTTTTCCTGTCTACTTAAGTTATTGAGCTTAATAAAAAAAATTCTTGTTAGTCATTTTAAAATGTTCGTTCAAGTTATAGTTTCTCTATGTGTCTCTTTTATGGATAATTCCAAGCGAACGCTATTTAGCCAATCAACCAGCTCATTGACACTCGATTGAAAGAAAGAAAGAAAGAAAGAAAGAAAGAAAGAAAGAAAGAAAGAAAGAAAGAAAGAAAGAAAGAAAGAAAGAAAAGAAAGAAAGAAAGTTATGTTTTATTTAACGACGCTCGCAACTGCAGAGGTTATATCAGCGTCGCCGGATGTGCCGGAATTTTGTCTCGCAGGAGTTCTTTTACATGCCAGTAAATCTACTGACATGAGCCTGTCGCATTTAAGCACAATTAAATGTCATCGACTTGGCCCGGGATCGAACCCGAAACCTTGGGCATCACTCGATTGACCTAGGAGAATCTGATTATACTATTACACTTTTACTACGTCATACTATTTTTGACCAACAAATCACGGCTGTTTATCGCTACAATTTTATCACTTTCCTAGCATTTGTTTGTTTTTATCACTTCCCTAACATTTCAAAATGCAAATTCTTTACGGTACTATAAAACATGCTTTTCCATCGTCATTTGTTTCTCAAATAAATAGTCAACTGAAAATGGCAGCTCCGCTCAAACGTTTTGGTGAAGCTAACATTAGTGAAATAGAATTTTAGTAGCTAAGTCAATTAATAGGCCCCTATCTATTTTATTGCATTAGAGTACTGTATTTCTTCTAATGTTTATATACTTTCTTCTGTTTTTGTTGCCTTCCTACCATTCGTTTCTCTGTTTGCCAACATTTCAAATTGCAATTCTTTACGGTACCGTACTCTAAAATATGCTTTGCGATCGTTATTTGTTTACCGCATAGATAGTTAACTGAAAATGGCGGCTCCGTTCAAACGTTTTGGTGAAGCTAACATTAGTGAAATAGAATTTTAGTAGCTAAGTCAATTAATAGGCCCCTATCTATTTTATTGCATTAGAGTACTGTATTTCTTCCAATGTTTATATACTTTCTTCTGTTTTTGTTACCTTCCTACCATTCGTTTCTCTGTTTGCCAACATTTTAAACTGCAATTCTTGCTTTGCGATCATCATTTGTTTACCGCATAGATAGTTAACTGAAAATGGCGGCTCCGTTCAAACGTTTTGGTGAAGCTAATATTAGTGAAATAGAATTTGAGCAAGTCAATTAATATTTTATTGTATTATAGTACACTGAATCATTTCGCTCTATATTCTGATTTATTCAGAGGAAATGCTTAAGAAAGGAAAATTTCCAGAATCTCAATGGACAGGTGTCTCATTTTATGACACTTAAGATATATAAACATAATCTAGATTTACTGTAAATAACAGTTTTCCGGCTGATATAGTATCAATCGTCACTTCAGACAATTAGCTGGCTTCATTGAATAACAGACACGCTATCTAAAATCCAACACCTGAGCGCGAAATCCAATGAAGTAATACTGCCACTCACCTGATAATATTCGTCACGCATGCACAGGATTTTTTTAATATCAGATTACTTATCTATGAAAGTATCACGATCAGGAGGAGAAAAAACACGTGAATATTGTTTATCGTTCAGCACACGTGAGTGGTACAAGAATTTAACATTAACACATACACATATGTACATGCATGCACACACGTATGCAAGTACGTGGGTACAGTTGTGTTTAGATAGCTTGGCCGCTGTTATGCGCGAACATTTTAGTAGGGGGATGTGGAGTGAGTTTCTCAACATATTCAGTGGGGCAGGAGGGGGAAGGAGGAGAATTGCATGCATGCTAACATAAGTTACAGCTGTGTTGAAAAACATTGGTCACGTACGTGCACTCCATGGGCGATCACAGTTTTTCCACTCACTGCTATCCAAACACTCGTACTTAACACAACGCGGTCTTTTCTTTTCAGAATAAGTAATGCATAATCAATTGGAATCTAGTGAAATTTATAAACTTGTACTTGCTATTTGGGAAAAGGAACAATGGAAGGAGTCCATAATTGTACCTATTTTTAAGAAGGGGGGGGGGGCAAGACTAACTGTGATAACTTTCGAGGAATATCACTTTTGTTGACGTCGTACAAAATTTTGTCCAATATCCTTTTGAGAAGATTAACTCCATATCTAACTTAGATGAAATTACTGGAGATCATCAGTGTGCTTTTAGGCGTAATAGATCGACTATTGATCAGACTGAGACAGATACTGAAGAAAAAAAGGGAGTATAAGGGTACAGTACATCAGTTATTCATAGATCTCAAAAAGGCATATGACTCGGTTAAGAGAAGAGTTTTATATAATATTCTTATTGAATTTGCTATTCCCAAGAAACTAGTTCGATTAATTAAAATGTGTCTCAGTAAAACTTACAGCAGAATCCGTATACGCCAATTTCAATCAGATGTTTTTCCAATTCACTGCGGGCTAAAGCAGGGAGATGCACTATCACCTTTACTTTTTAACTTCGCTCTAGAATATGCCAATAGGAAAGTTTAGGATAGCAGACAGGGTTTGGAATTGAACGGGTTACATCAGCTGCTTGTCTATGCGGATGACGTGAATATGTTAGGAGAAAATCCACAGACGATTAGGGAAAACGCGGGAATTTTACTTGAAGCAAGTAAAGCGATAGGTTTGGAAGTAAATCCCGAAAAGACAAAGTATATGATTAAGTCTGGTGACCAGAATATTGTACGAAATGGGAACATAAAAATTGAAGATTTATCCTTCGAAGAGGTGGAAAAATTCAAATATCTTGGACCAACAGCAACAAATATAAATGACACTCGGGAAGAAATTAAAAGCAGAATAAATATGGGAAATGCCTGTTATTATTCGGCTGAAAAGCTTTTGTCATCTAGTCTGCTGTCAAAAAATCTGGAAGTTAGAATTTATAAAACAGTTATATTACCGGTTCTTCTTTATTGTTGTGAAACTTGGACTCTCACTTTGAGAGAGGAACAGAGATTAAGAGTGTTTGAGAATGAGGTTCTTAGGAAAATATTTGGGGCTAAGAGGGATGAAGTTACAGGAGAATGGAGAAAATTACACAACGCAGAACGGCACGCATTGTTTTATTCACCTGAATAATTAGGAACATTAAATCCAGACGTTTGAGATGGGCAGGACATGTAGTACGTATGGGCGAATCCAAAATGCATATACAATACAGTGTTAGTTGGGAGACCGGAGGGAAAAAGACCTTTGGGGAGGCCGAGACGTAGATGGGAAGATAATATTAAAATGGGTTTGAGGGAGGTAGGATATGATGATAGAGACTGGATTAATCTTGCACAGGACAGGGACCGAGCGATGGCGGGTTTATGTGAGAGCGACAATGAACCTCCAGGTTCCTTAAAGGCAGTAAGTAAGTAAGTAATCAGTTGGAACGCCTCTGATTGAGGTTCTGGCTGATATGTACATCTGAAGTCTGATTAGTGTAATATGTAAGTAAACAGCGATGTATGCAATGGAGAGGAAAAGGAACTGGCCACCTTACCCCATTATTTCATGGCCTAGTTGCCTCATAAGTGGTGCCTTGTTGGTATCATTTGTGAGGTTCAGACTTGTCTTCGGACAGTTGGCTAAACAACAACAATCAATTTGGTAGGTATACTTTTCAAAGAATGTACTACTAATATCGCTTTTGGCTCTAATTTGCCACCTTTTATAAAATGCTGACTTACTGCTTATATTATTTAAATTAATTTCATTTTTATAATTAATTTGCATAAAAACAATCAAATCCGGGTGACTAGTAATGAAACTAATAATGTTAAAATAGTTATTGCAGTAGTAAATTATTACTAATAAAACACTGTTCCAAATTTCAGACTGATAGGTGTAATACTTTGAGAAGAATGTACCTAAAGTATTAAAAAAATGTAGTTTTGAGGAAAAAGTCTATAAAGTTCAAATTTACAGTTACTGTAGTTTACAATGTAACCCTGGAGTATAATCACCTTTTCAGAACGGTCTTACCGCACATAATGTAGCCTACTGTATCAATCTGTTCAGAATTCAATAAGGAATATTTAATAAAAATCTAAAAATCGATATTTTGGTCAATTTTAACATACAGGTTCCCTTAAAACTGCTAGACGTCTAAAGCATTAACTGTCTTTTCAATCACGTATGAGAAAAACCTCGGAAAATACCTCCGATCTGGTAATTGTTATGTTTTATTTAACGACGCTACTGCAGAGGTTATATCCGCGTCGCCGAATGTGCCCGAATTTTGTCCCGCAGGAGTTCTTTTACATGCCAGTAAATCTACTGACATGAGCCTGTCGCATTTAAGCACACTTAAATACCATCGACCTGGCCCGGGATCGAACCCGCAACCTTGGGCATAGAAGGCCAGCGCTATACCAACTCGCCAACCAGGTCGACTCCGATCTGGTAATAAACTCAATCGGGATTCGAACTCACGCCCCAGCACAGCCTCGATGCGTGAGTCCCGATCTCTACTCCTAAGTCACGCAAGTGGGTACCAGTTATTCGACACACGGCAAGAGTACATTTGGAGAGAACTGGAGAATAAGCCGAGGGGTAGACGATAATCCCAATACATCGAGAATAACCTACGCTGAATCAACACGTTCAGTTCTCAAGGTGAAGTTGGTGAGGGAGGTCACGGTATTCAATTTCATAATTAACTTACTGGGCCCTAGACATTATTTTAAAGTACCCTTGCAGAAAATCAAAATCCCGTACTTCCGTTCAGGATCGAACTCGCGTCCTCCCAGTCACCAACTGCTGTATCAATATTAGCCTACACGGCTCCTCGGCAGATGCGCGCTACACATGATAGTTATCACGTCCGCACTGATTGTGAGTGTCTAGCAAGGTGAAGTGTTTGCTGGTTGGCATAGAGACAGATCACTTGAATGTAACGTCATTTTTACAGTAGGCTTAAGCTACTCATATACTGACTGGAAGTGAGATAACCCTGCGGATTTTCAGAGCGGATAGCTCATGTTATATGTAGCATAAAATAATAATAATAATAATAATAATAATAATAATAATAATAATAATAATTTATTTAACCTGGCAGAGTTAAGGCCATACGGCCTTGTCTAACACTCAACCAGGAGTAAAACTGCGTTACAAAAAACACTACAAATTTACAAAGTACACTACAATTTTACACAAAAAACTGAATAAGATAATAATAATAATAAAATGTAAACAACAAGTATAAATCAGACATAATATATAGCATACAGAAAGAAAGAAAAAAAAAAGCATAATAAAATGTGAACAGCAGGTCAAAATAAACGAGACATACAAAGTATAAAAAATAAGACAATTATTGATGATAATAATAATAATAATAATAATAATAATAATAATAATAATAAATAAGAATAGTAATGATAATGATAATAATAATAAATAATAGTAATAATAATAATAATAATAATAATGATTTATTTAACCTGGCAGAGTTGAGGTCATACGACCTTCTCTAACACTCAACCAGGAGTAAAACTGAGTTATAAAAAAACACTACAAATTTACAAAGTACACTACAATTTTACACACAAAACTGAATAAGATAATAATAATAATAATAATAATAATAATAATAATAAAAATGTAAACAACGAGTAGAAATGAGACATAATATATAACATACAGAAAGAAAGAAAAAGCATAATAAAATGTGAACAGCAGGTCAAAATAAATGAGACATACAAAGTATAAAAAATAAGACAATTATTGATAATAATAATAATAATAATAACAATAATAATAATAATAATAACAATAATAATAATACTTACTTACAAATGGCTTTTAAGGAACCCGAAGGTTCATTGCCGCCCTCACATAAGCCCGCCATCGGTTCCTATCCTGTGCAAGATTAATCCAGTCTCTATCATCATATCCCACCTCCCTCAAATCCATTTTAATATTATCCTCCCATCTACGTCTCGGCCTCCCCAAAGGTCTTTTTCCTCCGATCTCCCAACTAACACTCTATAATAATAATAATAATAATAATAATAATAATAATAATAATAATAATAATAATAATAATAATAATAATAAATAAGAATAGTAATAATAATAATGATAATAATAATTTAAAATATGAATAGTAATAATGATAATAATAATAATAATAATAATAATAATAATAATGATAATAATAATAATATTATAATAATGATAATAATAGTAGTAATAAAATAGTGCAGTACAAAGCATACAATGAACACAATATTTTTAAGTATACACAGTAAGGAAAATTATGATTATATATAGCTCAGTTTACCACATTATAGATATAACATTATCGGAAAATATGAAAACAAAAATATAAAATAAGTCAAATATCACTAGAACATAAAAAAAATGTGAATACGTGGAAACATGCAATACAACACTTGTCATAATAGTAAGTTAGTTTGGCAACTTGTCGTAAGATAATTTTCTAACTTGGATTTGAAAGATTTCAATGTTCGGCAGCCCTTGACTTCAGGCGGCAGAGAGTTCCAGTGACGAGAGGTAGCAACAGTGAAAGATGAGGAATACAGAGATGATGTGTGAAGTGGAATTTCTAGCGTGTTATCGCGTTGTGATCGAGTATTAATATTATGAAAACGAGCGAATAAATAATAGGGGGATGAAGTGTGCATAATAGGGGGATGAATGCCATATTGGTGGAAAGGTCACAGTTTCCTCAGACAAAAAATGTTTTCCCACAAATGTTTAACACCCTCTTATTCGGGCACTATTGCAAGTAGGATCGTGATTTTTGTCCACATCGATAGAAAATCTAATAAAGAATAATTTATTCATCTGGCGTATTTCAATAGCGTGGACGGTTTTCGTGTAAATTTAGTTTAAAAACCACTAATCTGAAGCCACTGAACGATGCGAACAGATTTCAACGTTATAGTCAGAGACAGCAAGAGGTTCACAGACCTGAGTTCGTTGACCTCTTACATTCTGTATTACGAGAAGAAAGAGCAGTGTGTCAGCGGCGATGTTGCCAGACTGAAACTTCCAACTTAATTTTCTAATTAACAGTGCATTCAATAACAAAACGTAATATAGGTTTTATATTCATTTAAATGTACCATATCATCCCTTTCAATCTGCAGAGTTATTTCACTTCCAAGGCTCTGCAGCTTTGAAAATATTCGTTAACAGAAACCTAGCTCGGCTGGATTCGTATCCTTAAGCATGCTTTGACCCACTGTGTGAGGTGGCATCAGTAAATCTGATGCTGATAGGTGGGCCATCCTGCCTCAGCCCCTAATAGAGCAAAGCCGCGTTTCATGGACGAGCACCCTGATAAGCCCGAGGGGTCCAGAGTCCCAAGCCCTTCTTACATCAGCATCGAAAACCCGTATTACCCTCAAGACTTTACCCCAGCCTAGTTTTACTATTGTAGATAGAAATTTCTAAATTACGGTTTATTTAACGACGCTCGCAACTGCAGAGGTTATATCAGCGTTGCCGGTGTGCCGGAATTTTGTCCCGCAAGAGTTCCTTTACACCCCAGTAAATATACCGACATGAGCTTGTCGCATTTAAACACACTTAAATGCCATCGGCCTGTGCCGGGATCGAACCAGCAACTGTAGATGATAGATGGGATAAGAGGGAGATGGAAAGTGTTTGTGGAATTATAGAGGGAAACGGGAGTATCGCGAGAAAAACTCTGCAACGTCCGCTTTGTCCACCATAAATTCCATCACGACCTGGCTGGGGATCGAACCCGAGCCACCTGGATGGAAGACCACAGCGCTAGCAATTGGTCCACAGAAATCTAGCTACATCCCTTCATGTATGTGTGTGGTGGGGGTGGTTGGTACACAATAAAGCATTAGTATAGCCTATGACTCAACCAAAAGAACGGCAGAACATTATCTCTTGTTCCAAAATGGAGTCCAAAATACTGCTGTCAACATAAGGGTAGCCACCGCCGTAGCTCAGTCGGCTAAGGCGTTTGCCTGCTGATTCGGAATTGCGCTCGGGCGTGGGTTCGATTCCCGCTTGAGCTGATTACCTGGTTGGGTTTTTTCCGAGGTTTTTCCCAGCCGTAAGGCGAATGTCAGACAATCTATGACGAATCCTTAGCCTCATCTCGCCAAATATCACCTCGCTATCACCAATCCCATCAACGCTAAAATAACCTAGTAGTTGATACAACATCGTTAAATAACCAACTAAAAAAATCTGGGTCAGAGGCTTATGTTTCAGAAAATTAACATTTAACTTTGGGCGATGTGGCAATGCTGTATAATGATCGCTAGAAAAGGTTCCTGACGACACTAGAGCTAAGCTTGGTCCAAAAGAACAGTGTGAACTTTAAGATCTAAGAGCTAAACTTTGCAAGTTCGAAGCCAGGATATTTATTCATACGTAGGTCTACACATACAGAACCCACGTATGTGCAAGTATTCACGCATGCACATATATTCCTACGTGCGAATGAGGAAGTATACACATTTGTATACTCTCAACACCAAACTCCTCGCATCCTTCGCGTCAGCTGTCACAGTGACCTTTGCCTCAATTCAGTCATCGCTCGCCCAGTAAATCCGATGCGGTGGACTCAAAGCACGTGTTCAGGCCATTGTCTACACCTCTTATCACATGATAGAGTTACTTCATTGCAGTGCTTTAATCTACGCGATCTAATCAGACAGACGTTCAGGCAGACGAGGAGATTAAGAATATGACTAGCTGGAGCAGTAACCCGATGGAAAGGGCCGAGACAAAACATTAGTAAGAGGAACAATAATTATTTTATTCGCCAAAATCATTTGAGAACTTCTTTTACTATCTGTAAATCCACACTACTGTGCTCCAACCACGAGAAAGTCTCTGCGGGATGAAAGGCAGCGGGGTAATGCTGTGAATGAATGTTGATGTCATAAGGTCACACACGTGGGTACTCGTATATCTATTGGCTCGCTCTCACAGCACAAACAATAACATTGATACAGACATGTTTATACTACTCTAGTTACAAAATTAGATCACTGTTAATCTCCTGGTCTTTTAATCTCTCCATACAGGAAATAAGAAATGCAGGAGAGCGCATGGTTTTAAACTGACGTTACAACGATAATATTATCTATCTACTTCCCTCCAATAGACGACGCAATAGTAAGCACATTCCTTTCACGGTTGATCTCCTGGTTGGAGAACAGTACTGGGACACCGATTTTGTCTTTCGGAAAGCGCGACGGGATTTTTAAATTCCAATGCATGTAGACGTCTTTATTTTTGGGATTATTATTTTATCAATATTTAATTTTAATTGGACATTTGTGAAGAATCTGCCCGCGACTTCTTAGCATCCATGACGAAGAAATTACTGGTTGATGTCTCTGACATTTCTTACTCTCCTCGTATGCTATGAACTCGTCCTAGTGTTTGTTCAGGACATGATGTGACTGTCTCCCGTTACTAGTCCGACAGCAAAACTACTACGTCTTCATATCTCATGCTTGCGCAACTCACCCGAGTGAGGGGAATAGCGTAACTCCACCCCCATCTACCGCTCTATCATCATACCCCATCTCCCTCAAATCCATTTTAATATTATCTTCCCATCTACGTCTCGGCCTCCCTAAAGGTCTTTTTCCCTCCGGCCTCCCAACTAACACTCTATATACATTTCTGGATTTGCCCATACGTGCTACATGCCCTGCCCATCTCAAACGTCTGGATTTCATGATCCTAATTATATGTCAGGTGAAGAATACAATGCGTGCAGTTCTGTATTGTGCAACTTTCTCCATTCTCCTGTAACTTTATCCCTCTTAGCCCCAAATATTTTCCTAAGAACCTTATTCTCAAACACCCTTAATCTTTGTTCCTCTCTCAAAGTGAGAGTTCAAGTTTCACAACCATACAGAACAACCGGTAATATAACTGTTTTATAAATTCTAACTTTCAGATTTTTTGACAGCAGACTGGATGATAAAAGCTTCTCAGCCGAATAATAACAGGCATCTTCCATACTTATTCTGTGTTTAATTTCCTCCCGAGTATCATTTATATTTGTTACTGTTGCTCCAAGATATTTGAACTTCTCCACCTCTTCAAAAGATAAATTTCCAATTTGTATATTTCTATTTCGTACAATATTCTCGTCACGAGACAATCATATACTTTGTCTTTCGGGATTTACTTCCAAACCTATCTCTTTACTTGCTTCCAGTAAAATTCCCGTGCTTTCCCTAATCGTTTTTGGATTTTCTCCTAACATATTCACGTCATCCGCATAGACAAGCAGCTGATGTAACCCGTTCAATTCCAAACCCTCTGTATTATCCTGGACTCTCCTAATGGCATACTCTAGAGCAAAGTTAAACAGTAAAGGTAACAGTGCATCTCCTTTCTTTAGCCCACAGTGAATTGGAAACGCATCTGACAGAAACTGACCTATACGAACTCTGCTGTACGTATCACTAAGACACATTTTAATTAAACGAACTAGTAAGTAATATCAGCACTACTAATTATTAATATTCATTTTATGTTAATATTTTGATAATATAGTATTGGGAAACGTACATCCTGAAACTCTGCTATCAGTTGCAGGAGCTATCTGAAACGGACTTTCTGTCTCAATGTGCAAACAATCAGAAAATTTAGGGAAAACCACAGTAATTTTGAAGTAAAGAGAGGAGAAACCTTGCAGAATAGGCATGAACTATCGTGGCATTTAAATAGGGCACGACTTTAAAATAGCGGTAGAAACATGTGTTCGAAGCGTAATATGCAAAAGAAACTTAGTTACATGATTCACAAAAATATTTAGAAATTTTTCGTGTAAAAATGAAAAAATCACATTTTTAGGCCATATTTATCTATTAATATTTGAGGAGAAAAATTCGCTCCGGCGCCGAGGATCGAACCCGGGTCCTTGGTTCTACGTACCTAGCGCTCTGACCACTGAGCTACGCCGAATTCAATCCACAGCACCGGACCGAACTCTCCTCCTTCAATGTTTCCCTTTGTGGCCTGACTCCAAGTTAGGCATACCGGTATATGTCCAATGTCAACTACGATTATAGGTACTGGGGCGCACTCAGCTGAGTGACTTGTTTGGCCGGGATTCCGCAGTTAAGTGCACAGTAATCTGTACAGAAATATGCACTGCTAGCTATGAGAATATTATAAATTTATTAATTTGTCCTACAGAATAATATCTGTAATATTGACAATTAATATTTGAGGAGAAAAATTCCCTCCGGCGCCGGGGATCTATTTTTCTGTTCAGTCTCCCTTAAACGATCGCTGGTAGTTCCATGTAAAAATTAGTGTTTTAGAGGGATGGTTGCTTAATAGGGGAATACTTTCTTTAACACAAATAATTAGTTAAACTACCGTATGTACGCATATAAATTAAAAGGACTTATAATACGGAGTACAGGATTTTATTCTCTTAAATAAGACATTAGTTACGTCTTAGAAAATTACTATAAACTGAACTATGCGTCATTTTATTACTTTTTTTTTTTCATTACCGTTCAAAAAATCAAGAAGTCCTCCATTTATATGTTCTCCAGTCGCACTGTCTTTGGCTGGAATTCCACTCTGTTATAATTTTTTTCCATGGATTTTAAAATTGAATTAATGTTAGTTTTGCCACATTTATATTTTTCCGCTCATTTTCTTTCAGATAAACCACTTTCATTTTTGCGAATCACTTTGACTCGATCCTCCAACAATAATTCACCTCATATAGTGTTCCCATGTAACCAGACTTCTGACTCGCCCTGTATTTACGCTCTCACCCCTGATACTACGCCACTTTTAAAAGTCTGGAGTGAATAAAAACTGCTGTTAATTATTCCATGCATAGTCGACACACAACACTTCCTGGCTCACTAACATTCTTTTGGAAGACGCCTACAGCATACGTAAGCTATGTGACCGGAATCTGTAGCAGCGCACTATGACGCGTGTGTGTCTGAAGGAGGTGTCAATAATGAACGTAACGTTTAAACGGTTAAAATAATGACTTCTTCACAGGCAAACTATAGTCCCGTCGCTCTAATTTCCAGCAGCCAATCACGTTGCAGGTCGGCTACATTTAAACGTGTGCGTCTTCTGATTCGCTGATGAAGACGTTATGCATGTCCTAAGGCTGGATAAATACTTAATATAATCGCCCGCCATTTTGGCTCTTTCGTTGGCGTTCGCAGAAAGCAAACGAGGACGTTATTTGCCGCTCAATTATTTGCTTAATTACAGTGCGTTTGATTTATTATCATAGGAGCTACGACATGATAATGTTTAACGGTGTGGCAAATAGATCCCTCGTCTGGTAGCTCGGCAACGAAAGAACAAAAATGGCGAACGATACTACCTATCTAGACTTTATAGGGCCTTGACTTCCTATGACGTAAGCAAAGAGGAGGAGTCACGCAGGGAATAACAGCGTCGCGACTATAAATACGAACATTTGGTTGCAAAAAGTGAAAATGTTGCTACATGCGCTCAGAAATATTATATCACAATTAACGCAAGAGAAAAATTAAAATTTGTTGAATTAAGTATTTAGACTACCCAACAAATCCCATATATAAACATTTCAAAGTTTTAAACACCAAAAAGAATTACGAACAGCCGTCACGGTGGTATACTGGCTAGAGCGTTGGACTTATAATCCTGTGGATCCGGGTTCGATCTCCGGAGTACCCCCCCCTCGATTTAACTTGCATTGGGCAAGCCCGTGGTCCAGGTAACACAGGGTTTTTTTCCGGGAGCTCCGGTAACTCTGTGGCATATCAACAAATCTCCATCAACATCTCATCTCATCGCGGGTGTAGCGTAGACCAGCCTCCTATGGCGCACCCTGGGCAACGACTTTGTCGATAAGTGATGTACACAAGTGGTTTCATATGGGTGAATGACGAACAGTCAAGTACTCGGCATTTGTGTGAGTGTGAGTGAGTGAGAGAGAGAGAGAGTGCAGTCCACACCTGTGGAGTAATGGTTAGCGCATCTGACCGCGAAATCAGGTGGCCCGGGTTCGAATTCAGGTCGGGGCAAGTTACCTGGTTGAGATTTCTTCCGGGGTTTTCCCTCAACCCAATATGAGCAAATGCTGGGTAACTTTCGGTGTTGGACCCCGGACTCATTTCACCGGTATTATCACCTTCATCTCATTCAGAAGCTATAACCTAAAATGTTGATAAAACGTCGTAAGATAACCTTGTATGTATGTATGTAATGTACATATGTGTGTATGTATGTAAGTTATGTATGTATGTAAGTTATGTATGTACTGTATGTATGTGTGTATGTATGTATGTGTGTATGTATGTATGTATGTAAGTTATGTATGTACTGTATGTTGTATGCATGTGTGTATGTATGTAAGTTATGTATGTACTGTATGTATGTGTGTATGTATGTATGTGTGTATGTATGTATGTATGTAAGTTATGTATGTACTGTATGTTGTATGTATGTGTGTATGTATGTAAGTTATGTATGTATGTATGTGTGTATGTATGTATGTATGTTTGTATGTAAGCTATGTATGTACTGTATGTGTGTATGTAAGTTATGTATGTAAGTTATGTATGTGTGTATGTATGTATGTAAGCTATGTATGTACTGTATGTATGTATGTATGTATGTGTGTATGTATGTAAGTTATGTATGTATGTATGTGTGTATGTATGTAAGTTATGTATGTACTGTATGTATATATGTGTGTATGTATGTAAGTTATGTATGTATGTGTGTATGTATGTAAGTTATGTATGTACTGTATGTATGTATGTAAGTTATGTACTGTATGTATGTATGTATGTATGTATGTATGTACTGTATGTATGTATGTATGTATGTATGTATGTATGTATGTAAGTTATGTATGTATGTATGTAAGTTACGTAAGTTATGTATGTACTGTATGTATGTGTGTATGTATGCAAGTTATGTATGTACGTTATGTATGTAATGTATGTATGTATGTAAGTTATGTATGTATGTATGTGTGTATGTATGTATGTATGTATGTATGTATGTGTGTATGTATGTTATGTAAGTTATGTATGTACTGTATGTATGTATGTAGAACTTCTATTATCCGTGGTAATGAAGGGGATGGACTGAACGGTTAATCGAAAAAATCGGATAATCCGAACCATAAAAGTTTATAACTTAAGTTCATAATACACAATTTCGTAATTTCCTTCGTGATCTTGTGTTTAACATGCTTTGTAGTGGATTCGATTGTCAACGACAGATTCTTAAAGGATCAAAGGTTGATGATTGATGGTTGTATGCGGAAAGATAGGAATACTTGAAGTCACGTGTTGCAGATTTACATCCTATATACACTTCATCCTTTTTTTTTTTATCGGGTACAGTTGTAACACCAATCTCCTACTCTGAAGCAGCATTAACCCCAGTTTCTTCTTTCCTAGATCTCTCAATTATTTGTACATTTTTAAAATAAATAAACACAATTCGTCTTCTTTTGAAAACTGTGGAAGACATTTTGCATAGAAGTTACACAGTACGGCCACTCGAATAGTAAGGATAAGGACTGAATTGTACACGAGTTTATGGAAATTCTTGGGGTAATTTCTTTAGAAGCAAGCAGTGAATATTATTGCAAGTAACTATTTTTGTTGCCGACAGTTAAGCATTTCTACTATATACTTTGTAGTAAGAATAAAGGCTTGTAATAACCTTCTATAGAAAAACTATGTACAAACATAACTTACAGTACTACATATATATTTTTCTGCAGCGAAAAGAAAATAGGAGCTAGAAAAAAAGTCGGATAATCCGACAATCGGTTAATAGGGTGACGGATAATCTGAGTTCTACTGTATATATTATTAGCATAATACCACAAAAATAAGCAAAGTACTCGTCAAATTATCACACATTCTATAAGAAGGCATGCTATTTCCCTTCACTAATTGAACCTAAGTGTAATACCGAATCTGATCTGAGACATAGCTACAATTTCGGCCCAAGACTGCACAATTATTTTATTAATAATTATCCTCAACTTACATTAAGGAACGATTTTGAGTTCAATAAGGAAGTGTACAAATTGTTTTTGCAAACTTTTATCCAACAGAAAAATGGAATAGTAAGAATATTTCCTGCATTGTTATATTATAATTAATCTTATTTCTTTTTGTAGTGAACGCTCTTTTATATTTGTATATTACCTTAATATGGTTATTGCTTAATGCAGTGATTCCCAAAATAAAACAAAAACGCCTTATTAACATTTATTTCGCATTTAGAAACATAAACAACGCACAACATAAAATCAAAACATTTTTCAGCAGTTATAAAGTAAAAATAATTAATGTTTAAGTGTACCTGGTTTTCAGATCTGGACTAAGCATTCGACACACACGCGCATATTGATGTTACTTTCAATCAATAGAGTTTAAAGTTATGTTTTATTTAACGACGCTCGCAACTCCAGAGGTTATATCAGCGTCGCCGGATATGCCGGAATTTTGTCCCGCAGGAGTTCTTTTACATGCCAGTAAATCTACTGACATGATCCTGTCGCATTTAAGCACACTTAAATGCCATCGACCTGGCCCGGGATCGAACCCGCAATCTTGGGCATTCAATCAAGAGATTTCTTGCTTTTGTTTTTATAATAATCATAGACGAGAAACTTAATCTGCATGAATACAAGGTTGCAAATGTTATAAGAAATTTAAGAGTTTCTTTTGCAAACCTGAGGCATTCTTTTAATGCATAACTAGTCAACCTTCTGCGGAAGAAAGGTCTAGTTTCATTATTAGGCCTAGAGAATCCGGTTTCGAAAACAATCTATAACGGCAGTGGGAAGGGGGAACAACATCGTTGACTAGCTACATATTACACTAATCAGACTTCAGATGAACACCAACAATTGTTTTTATTCTGAAACATATCGTCAAGTGAGATGTGCTGCTTGATAATAATAGCTACAGGCCTACATATCAGCCAGAACCTCAATCGGAGATAAAACTATGACGCAATGAAAATAGAAGAAATATCCCATTATACAGCAATACTCTTCTCGATGAATTTACCGTTCTGCTGGAAGATGACGTACTCGGAACGAATATACTAGCCTACTTCATGCATGACGGAGCACCACCCTGTTTTCTCCGCATCGTTCAACAACTTCCTGAGGAACAGTTCGATGACCAGAGGATAGGTCGCGGTCAGGTAGATTCAGTCAACTGGCCAGCACGATCATCTGACCTTAATCCCTTACATCTTTGTCTGTGAAGATATTTAAATACCATCGGTCCACAGCTGTGGAGTAACGGTTAGCGTTAGCATGTCTGACCGTGCAACGAGCGGGCCCGGGTTCAAATCCTGGTTTCGACAAGTTACCTGCTTGAGATTTTTCCAGGGTTTCCCCTTAACCCTTTAAGAGCAAATGCTGGGTAACCTTATTTCGCCGGGATTATCACCGTCTCATTCAGATGCTAGATAACCAACCGTAGCAGTTGATAAAGCGTCGTAAAACAAACCAATTCAAAATACCAATACCAAGGCCATTACATCACTGCATTCTTTTGACTTTAGAAAATACACAAGTACCAAATACACTTTCTACACAAGAATTTTCATATTTGTAACTACAAGATATAATAATAATAATAATAATAATAATAATAATAATAATAATAATAATAATAATAATAAAAAAAATGGTTTTTAGAGACCTGGAGGTTCATTGCCACCCTCACATAAGCTCGCCGTCGGTCTCTATCCTGAGCAAGATTAATCAGTCCCTAGCATCATATCCCACCTCCCTCAAATCCATTTATTATTATCTCTCCACCTACGTCTTGGTCTGTCAAAGGTCTTTTTCCTCAGGTATTCCAACTAACACTCTATATGCATTTCTGGATTCGATCATACGTGCTAAATGTCCTGCCCATCTCAAACGTCTGGATTTAATGTTCCTAATTATGTCAGGTGAAGAATACAATGCGTGCAGTTCTGTGTTGTGTAACTTTCTCCATTCTCCTGTGACTTCATCTCTCTTAGTCCCAAATATATTCCTAAGCACCTATTCTCGAACACCCTTAACTTCTGTTCCACTCTCAAAGTGAGAGTCCAAGTTTCAATCATAACCATACAGAACAACCGGTAATATAACTGTTTTATAAATTCTAACTTTCAATTTTTTTTTTTACAGCAGACTAGATGACAAAAGCTTCTCGACCTAGTAATAACAGGCATTTCCCATATTTATTCTGTGTTTAATTTCCTCTCGAGTGTCATTTATATTTGTTACTGTTGCTCCAAGATAGCCTATATGAATTTTTCCACCTCTTCAAAGGATAAATTTCCAATTTTTATATTTCCATTTAGTACTATGTTCTGCTCACGAGACATAATCATATAACTTTGTTTTTTTTTTTGGAATTTACTTCCAAACCTATCTCATTACTTCCTTCAAGTAAAATTACGGTACTATTATTATTATTATTATTATTATTATTATTATTATTATTATTATTATTATTATTATTATTCAGGATGTGACATAAATCACTAGTCCGAAGATGCGTATTGAGGTAACCTAATTTACACGCATATAATAATATAACTTACATGCATATGATTAGTCGTGCTGGTGAAATGTTCACCTTAAGGCTCATTCACAATGAAAATTAAACATAACGTAAGCGTTAACTTAAGAATATAAACGTTACGGTAAAATCAAGATCATTCACGATGGGAACATAAACGTAACAGCAAACATCATACTTGGTAACCATGGAAACATAACAACGACGCCATTTCCTCATTCTGCCGTATACTTCAGCGTTCCACGATTGTGTTCTGTTTGCAAGTCACGTAAGCATAAGCATGAAAGTTTGGAGTTTGCAAACTTTCATGTTAACGTCTTACGGTAATGTTTATGTCAATGCTTACGTGAATCATTATGAATGATCCCATTTGGTAGCCTGGGCGCAAACTTCTGTGTTTATGTTACGGTTATGTTTAATTTTCATTGTGAATGGGCCTTAGTCTTAAAAATTAGGATCAGCTTTGTTTTGAGTCGCATACCATTCACTAATCTTAAGGAAAGCGTAGCAGTCAATGGAGCGTAACGGGTTGCGATTTATGCCGCGCACTGTATTACCATCATCATCATCATCATCATCATCATCATCATCTAATTTTCATACGGTCTGATTTAGGTTCTGGCTGATATGTACAGCTGTCAAAAGAAAAAGTGGCCGCTCTCCTGGAACAAAGTTCCCTTCGGGTATCTTCGCTACAATTCGGAGATAGGCGATGTTACATGTTGGACCACGTTGCCTGATATCTACAGTTATAATTGAAGTATTCTGTGTGTTATTGATAGCATAATGGTAGCGTTCAGGCCTCTTATCCATGAGGTCCTGCGTTCGACTACAACCACGTGCTTTTTATGTTCTTTTTTGTTCTGTTTTTGAGAGAGACAAACTATACATAATGGCTCCTTTCTCTTTTATCATTATTTTAGTAATTAACATCAGGTTCATTAATATATTATGCCATGACTTTATCATTATGATATTGTGGCTGCAAATGGAAAGAAAAAAGATTTTATTCTCAATAAAATATCTTTCGTGGCATAAACAAAACAAATTTACTGGCGTCGGCCTTAAAACATTCGAACAATTAAGCGTTCAAAAAACAAAACAAAAAGCCACAATTCAATATTTAGTCTATCTTCCTCTTATCTCGATCATCTTGCAGTCGAGTGGGCATGGAATTGACTAGTCTTTGCAAATAGCGACTGTTTTTAGACACGATATTCCAGGCATTCTGAACATACATACATAAGTGTTCTGTCCATTGGCAGGTCTTTCATTGCAAACCCAGCAATCTCCAATCTTTCCTATTTTCTGCCTTCCTCTTAGTCTCCGCATATGATCCACATATCCTAATGTCGTCTATTATTCTTTTCAACCAGAGACCCAACCAGTTACTTTTTATCTTTCTAATCAGTTTCAGCATCATTCTTTCTTCACTCACTTTTTCAAACACAGTTTTATTTCTTATTTTGTCTGTCCACTTCACACGCACAGTTCTTCTCCACATCCACATTTCAAATGCTTCAATTCGTTTCTCTTCATTTCGTCGTAATGTCCATGTTCCTTCCCCATACAATGCCACACTCCAACAAAGCACTTCACTAGTCTCTTCCTTAGTTCTTTTTCCAGAGGTCCGCAGAAGATCCTTCTTCTTCTATTTAAAGCTTCCTTTGTTCATGTTTGCAGTTTTTCTTGGGAAGGATAGGCCTAAATGCGGTAACATCCCGTTGCTTTCCGCACACCACTATCTCTTTCGCATCTTATTAAATTCCAGGGGCCCAAGCGTGGAGATGAGGAGAGTGGATTTGACTAATTGGGCCCTCCGGACTTCACCGAAAGTCACGGCAAGGGCTAAATATTAATTATATCAGGATGTTTGACCCTATCAGAGATCGGGAAATCTCAATTAGCCTTTGCCCCCGCATCCTGGACTATCTTCTACGAATCATCAGAAAATCTTAGAGTGTGATTGGGCCAATTTTTCCGAAAATGTTTCCACACTTTTGCCCTCGTAGCTCAGCGGACGAACGTCTGAATTTAGATGTCAACGTCTCAGGTTCAATTCCTCGTTACTCCTTTTCATTTTATTGTGGTTCAAGATAGTATAATGTAATAATACGAAAAGAAAAACTAATACCAGTATTATGCAACTGGATTTTTCCAAACCTAATATTAAATTTATGTTATTTATATCGCTAAAGAACGATTACAATATAAATAACTTGAATATTATTTATACAGTATCACTAAAGAACGATAACACAATATAAATGATAAATATCGGTTTGTTTAATTAATATAAGATATTATACAATACGTATTTAATTATCTAAATAAAATAACCTATTTTACAAAGAAAGATGGTTATTTGTGTTATAATAATTACCTACATAAAATACAGATTATTTATATTGCGAAAGAACAATAACAATATAAATAACTTGAATATTATTTTATAATGCTAATGAAGGAAAACAATATAAATGATAACTTGAATATTATGTATATCGCTAAAGAACGATAACAATATAAAAAAACGTGAATATTATTCCTATCGGAATTTCACAGATTTATTACAGATGTATTTAAGGAATTGTAGAAGAATAGTAATTAGTAACAGTGTCCTATTTATTCTTCTTGGAGCCAAATTTGTAACTTTTAAAAGTGTGGTTACTATGTTGAAGTGTATGTGTTGCAACGGATGCTTGATTTGTTATGTATGTGAGTCAGTTATGGGATGCTTGATGTCGTCGCAATGTCGTAATTATAGTTTGTGTTTGTGTGACTATTGTGTATTAATTTATTATGTATGGTACGGGAAGCTGCATATTTGTGTTACAGAAGTGTTACGTATGTGTGTTGTTAATGTTTTTGTATGTTTCAAATTTATAACTGATATTTGTTTTGCAATCGCAATGCCTAATTTACAGATTGTTTATGTTTTGTTTACATCGCGTAAGCTAATTTAATTTTCTTTTCCATTTCTCTTTATGCTTATCTTTTTTGTGTATAAAACTATAGCCCTAACATACATATGTAAAATTGGGCTAACCCCCATTGGAGATACTGTAGCTACAATAGTAATAATTATTATTCATATCGCTATAAAACGATAACAGAATACAAATGATGACTTGAATTTTATTCATATCTCTAAAGAACGATAACAAAATATAAATAACGTGATATCCATCAAGAACGATAACTGGATATAAATGATAATTTGAATATCATTTACATCGCTAAAGAACAATTAAAAAATAAAATGAAAACTTGAAGAAGGCGCGAACCCAGAACCTTTGAATCATTAAACAAGCACTCTACCGCTGGTCTGCGAGGAGCAGATATGGAACACTTTCATAGTTCCGGAACTGCTTGTACAAGCACATGCATCGTGTAACATCGCCGCGACCCGAAGTGGACTTTGAAAATATTCGCTGTTCACGAGTGAGGCCACTTTTTTTTTTTTTTTTTTTGACAGCTGTACATCTCACTTGACGACATGTGTCAGAGGAAGAACAATTGTTTGTATGCATCTGAAGTCTGATTAGTGTAATAAGTAGCTAGTCCGCGATGTATGCAATGGAAGGGGAAAGGAAGTGGCTATCTTACCCCATTATCTCCTGGCCTACTTTTCTCGTAAGTGATGCCTTGTTGGTATCACTTATGAGGTTCAGACCTGTCTTCGAACAGTTGACTAAACAACAACAACGGTTCTAAACTGGAAAAGAGTAACCGATAATTAACCACATTCTTAGAGCTACGATTAGAAAGATTATATTATGCTGTACAAGCGTCTTGCAAATGACACAAGCAGTGCCAAAAACTGTTGTGTGCATTAAAATGTATTCATGTCTGGTGCTCTAGTAAATAAAAAAATGGGTTAGCTGTATAATACGGTACCGGAACTATTTTTTAGCTGTGGTGTTTAGCTGTTGTAGTTAATGACGTGTTATGACGTAAGTGCTTTTGTTATTAAGTTGTTGCAGCGTTACCATAATAGCTAGATCATGTTACCATGCGTTTGTAATTTTACCAATATTTTAATAATATTTTGTTTTCTTATACAAATGTATTAAAATCTAATATCGTACTTGTAAATTAACTGGCTGAGTTAATTTTACTGAAAATCTGGTAATGTTGCTATCATTGTTAAGATTATGACTACCAACATTATCAAAATGGCTAGATCAATTTAAGTTAAAGTATCACCATCTATTTTTAATCTAAATGTCTGTTGGTTGTAATTTTATTAATACTGATTGCGCATGCGTATAAACTTATGCCAGGGCTGTCTCCTTCTATCGCTAGTGGCACTAATGAGGCTTTTTTAATTGACCTGCTGCACGTTACTAAAACAAACTCATTAAAGCATATTGTAGCCTATTTCTCGCCAGGCAATTGGTTCTAGTGGTGTTAAATATCAGTGCACTATTCTTCAACCTTATGACCTTAGTGACGATTCTATTAACTGTTTGGATTATGTTTGTTTTGTTTAGATTAGTTTTAGTTAAGCTTATTTTTGCTTTGTTTACGTAAGATTTTACAGAATGTTGAAAACTATAGAGGGATTAGTATCCTCAACACATGTTATAAGATATTTAGTAGGATTTTAAATGAAAAATTAAAAAACATGCTGAAACTTTCCTTCTGGAGTGTCAAAATGGCTTTAGAAAAGGAAGATCATGTGTAGATCCATTATTTAGTATGAAACTATTGTTAGAAAAAGAAGAGAATTTAATTTAGAAACCCATACAGCTTTTATTGATTTTGTGAAAGCTTTTGATAAAGTCCGAAGAGACCTTTTATTCGACATATTACAAAAAAAATATTCCAAATTTGCTATTACAAAATATAATAGAAATCTACACAGACAGCAAAATAAGTGTCAAAATAAATAACTGTATATCCGAAAGAAAATTAGTTAATAATGGAGTTCGACAAGGTTGTCCACTATCACCAACTTTATTTAATATTTATATAAATGAAATTATTTTAAAATGGAACCAAATCTACACATCAGGAATCAAAATAACCAGTGCTCTAACATTAAATACCTTACTCTGTGCCGATGATCAAGTCATAATTTCCAATTCACAGGATAATTTACAAAGAGGATTGTATACATTAAATGAAATATTAAAAGATTTTGGGATGGAAATTTCAGCACAAAAATCAAAAGTAATGGCATTTTTAGGACAAGACCCAGTGAGAAGTAAGATAATACACAATAACCAATGCCTCGAACAAGTGCAAAATTTCAATTATCTGGGTTGTGAAATATCTTATCAAAATGAAAAAGATGTGAACAAGAAAATTACCAAATTTACACAAATTCTAGGAATAATAAACAATGCATTAAAAGCTAAATTAGTACAAAAATCTACAAGAATAAAAGTATATAATACACTAGCATTACCCACCCTTTTATACGGAAGCGAGATTTGGTCATTAAAGAAAAAAGACGTGAACAGAATCAAAGCAACGGAAATGAAATTTTTGAGGAGGACAGCAGGATATACTCTTTTAGACCGAAAAAGGAATGAAGAAATTTTAGAACAATTAGAAGTAGAGTCAGTAGAAGAAAAAATCAGCAGATACAAATTCAATTGGCTAGATCATATAAGAAGAATGGAAAATTCAAGAATCCCAAAAATTATGATGCAGTATAAACCTAGAGGACATCGTCGACCAGGAAGACCTTTAAGAAGACTGCTAGATGGGGCCGAAACAGGTCTACAGAGGCCTAATTCGTGAAGGATGATGATGATGATGGGTTAGTTTCACTTAATCTGGGATAGCTTAGGTTAAGGTCGTTATAAGTGGCATCTGTTAGCTAATATGGAAAACTATCACGGAGCATAATGGGGAAATTGCGGACGAACATGACAATAATGAAGTACATTTTTTATTATTAAAGAAGAAAACTAAAATAAATAACATTGCAGGGTTACAAAATGCATGGAATCAACGAATCTTTGCTGTATAACCTGCCTTAAAATACATTACGATTAAAGAGACAAATATAACCTAATTCGATGAATTAAATACGAAGATAACCAGCTGCTTCGTGTTATGACGTAGTACGTTTATTGATATGACGTCACTAGTAGCGATTCATTGTTAATGTACAACACACTTTAATTCTTTCGTGGAACAGAAAGATACAACAACATTCATCAGTAATTTGTAATGGCCAAAACCATACCTTTGTGGAATAGGCTCCAGATCACCGATTGCAAATCTGTATTTTGGGACTATTGCTACTACTGCTACGTTATACATTTGTAAAGATGGCAGTAAATATCTAATATGAAGTTAGAGAAGCGGCAATAATTTATTCAGAATAGCTTGTTTACTTGCGCTAGGAACCGTATTTGCCTGTCTGAGTCGTTACATTCGTTGCATAAGGCTGAATCCTCAGACTACATACAGTAGTTAATGCTGGGAACATATTATGCAATTTAACTGATAAAAAGTAGCAGCGATGAACGTAACTGAAGCTGTGTGTAGCTGTAAGCCTTGTTAATTATGTTCCTAAGAACAACAAACGTCACAGACAATTGCATAACGTCTCGTAGTCAAGGTTCCCATCAATATTTCAGTAATGCATACTAGCTATGGAAGACATCTGACGAACGCTTGGTGAATGTTAAATGAGCGAGAGTTTTAAATACTACATTATAAATGACAAAGGAAGTAAGTGACATTCGAAATTGCTATAATTACTATGTTTACGACAATGACACGCCATTTTTCGTGATTTGAGGTAATCTCAGGGAGATGGTAGACCAAAGAACGGAAAAAAAAATACGCACTCTGTTCAAAATGATGAACATGAATACCAACCCCGGAAATATAATTCGGACAAACACGAAAGTTTTTTTTTTTTTTATTTTAAAATTATCGTAATGAGCATGATACTGTACTATATAAAAAGAGGCATACAAATTATATAGAATTGGGAAGTTTCATGCTAAAAATGAAGTGTTAACTAGAGATAATGATAATCGGGAGAAGAAGAAGTTGCCGGACATAGCTATAAATTGCAGTCAGGATAAGAAGGAAGTAGTGGGTCGTGGATCAACAGTAACAGATCCTGAGGTCAAGGGTATTGTCAATGAAAAGAACGCAATGCTTCAAGGTGAACGTAATGAGTAGGAGACATATTTATGTGCTGAAAAAATTAAATTATATTACGTGGAAAATTACACATATTTTACCAAAATTTCACAAAAGAAAAAAGGTAACTTTTAGTACTCGCCAAAAATAGCAAAAAGCCACCGGCGTAGCTCAGTCGGCCAAGGCTCTTGCCTTCCGATTCGGAGTTGCGTTCGTGCGCGGGTTCGATTACCACTTGGGCTAATTATCTGGTTTATTTTTTCCGAGATATTCCCCAACCGTAAGGCAAATGTCAGGTAATCTATGGCGAATCTTCGGCCTCATTTCGCCAAATACCATTTCGCTATCACCAATTCCATCGATGCTAAATAACCTAGTACTTGATACAGCGTCATTAAATAACCAAATAAAAAATAAATAACAGCAAAACATTATCTGCTTGTAATAATATATATAATTTATTTCAAGAAATAGTCTGCCCAGGCATCCTGGGTTGCCAAAAACACAGAATAACACACATATAAGAATAGTAATGATTACAGTAAGATAGATGAGCCAAATTTAAATGTGAACTAGGAGCTTAAGTTTAAGAAATAATAAATTTGTACATATATTTGTAACAATCACACACTAACGAATAGAAAAGGGGGGTATTATGATATTCCGTATAAATGATTTTTCAGAATTGCCACAGACCCTTTAATGGTTGAAGTAATTATTTTTGGAATGATGTCATGGATTCCAAATGTTTTGATAGTGTTTACAGTTGATCGTGGGATGGTGCCCCTCGCTCCGATCATTAAACCATGTACTTCCCAGGTGCCTTCCATCTGATATTTTTCTCGAAAATACGGAATAGTAGGCTCATAAATTTGTTGTTTTTCTTTGTTGACCTCGGATGGTTGGGTCTGGCTCATCTCAAATCTAACAGTTGGGTCCAGTATAAAGCCTTTACTATTAGTCTTGTCTAGAGCCACGATGTCCGCTCTTCTAATTCCGCCGCCTTCAGACGCAACGCAGTGCACCTCTTCATGGACCTCGAAGGATTTGTTTCTAAGGGCTTGTGCTATTAGTTTTCGGATGTTATGATGGCGTGAATTTCTCAGAAGTTCTCCATGCTGACAGGATCCTAGGACGTGTGCTAAGGTTTCAATCTCGTTGCAGTATCTGCAACGGAAACCGTCCAAGGATCTCCCATGAAGACTTCTCACTGGTTCTACGTTAGCATTCATCTTAATTGCGTCCCGCCATTCAGAGGAAGATAGACCCTTCTTAGAAAAAATCCATTTATTTCCGGGAGTATATTCTTGAAATAAAATAACACCTTTTCCTTTATGTGGAAGCGCACACCATTTGTCGTACTCTTGTTTCCTAAGATTTTGTCGTAGTTTATGGACATTGATGTTACTTATATCCAGATCTTCAGGTGGAATTTTTAACTTCCTGGAACATACTTTCTTTTCTGCTGCTATGTTCCTTGTAGAAACGACAAGAGGATTCGAGGTTCTCAATAATGTGTTGCAAATATTGAGATGCTGTAAATATGCTTCCCATTGAGCTTTGAAAAGGCTGAGACCCTTATATTTACGTTCGGTGTACAACATCGCGTCGGGCGTGTCTCCTGGCAAACATAAAATTTCCTTCACCGAACTTTTAATTAACTTATCCACATCTTCGAGAAACCGGTCAGAAAGCTGGTGAAGGGGAGCATTTTGAAGAGGAGAAACAAGTAGAGGCCAAATATACATATTTAAAACATTGAGTTTTTGTTCTGGTTTCAGAAGATAAGTAGATGTTATAGCTTGGATCTTATTATTTAAATTATTGATTACTTTGGCAATGTCAAACTTAATTTCATCAGAAAAATTAATCCCAAGGTATTTGATTCGTTCATCTCCATCAATACTATTAACAATTGATCCTCCAAGATTCAATGTCGTACTACTTAATTTTCCTTTCTCGATAACGATGGTGAGTTTTAGATTCATTTAGACTTAATCCGATCTGCTGTAATGACCGTTTTGTCATGGTAAATATTTCAGATGCAGCAATTTTACTTTTAGCAACAAGTGCAATATCATCCGCAAATCCTAATGTTACTACATTATTTAGATCCGATACAAGGTCATATCCAAATTCTTCAGCCACACTAGGCTCGGATAATTCATCAAAAATGTGGTCTATGCTGAGATTAAAAGCATTGGGGAAAGAGGAGCGCCTTGCATAACCCCTTGTTTAATAATAATAATAATAATAATAATAATAATAATAATAATAATAATAATAATAATAATAATAATAATATCTATTTATTTATTCTGGCGAACTTTAAATGTCGATTGTCTCTGAACAATGTCTTATGTACTGTGAAAACATTCATTATGTTACAGCTTAAGATTAAACAAGAAACTTGCAATTCTACGTAAATCTAGAGAAGGAATAAAATATACACATTTAACAATACGCTTACTTAAAAACCACAGAAAAAGACAGAATTTTCCAATTCAATTTTAAATTTTGATAATGTCCGATAATGCTGACGTCATTAGGTAAAGAATTCCAGATGCGAGGTTTTTCTACAGTGTAGGAGGATGAGCATAAAAAGGTTGGGTTATGAGGGATAGAAAGAAGTTACTGTCATATTAGCAAATTCTAAATAAAAAAGGAAAAAATATGTAGCCAAAGATAAATATAATCGACACTGTTTTTAGTATTTATTTATTTAACCTGGTAGAGATAAGGCCGTCAAGTCTTCTCTGCAACTATAATATGAACAATAAAATTACAATTAACATTAAATTTACAATTACAATTACAATAAAAATTAAAGTACGACAAGATTACCTGATTAATGAAAGCTAGACATTTTATCATAGAAGTTAAGAACAAAGAATATTTTTGTATTTACTGAATTACAAATTAAACCTACAATAACAAAAATCTATAGTAATGAAATTACCGGATATTGAAATATTTTGTGATAGATTAAGAGAACTATTTACAAGAAACCATGTCTGAACGAGTCTCAATTACTGACCAAGTGCCTAGTAAGTTTGCGTTCGAATTCAGTTTTATTTCGACAGTCCCTGATGCTAGCAGGTAACGAATTCCAGAGTCTTGGCAGGGCTATTGTGAAAGAGGATGAGTATGAGGACGTGCGATGGGATGGTATTGTTAGTATTGTTTCATGGCGAGAGCGTGTGTTCAGATTGTGGTGGGAAGAAAGGTAAGTGAAGCGAGACAACAGGCACGAAGGAATAGAAGAGTTCAAGATTTCGAAGAGAAGGAGAAGTGAATGTAAATTTCTTTTCTTATCTAGTTTAAGCCAACCTATTGCTTCCAGGGATGGGGTAATATGATCATATTTACGAACATTGCTTACAAAACGTACACACAAATTATGAGCACGTTGAAGTTTCGTTTTGTTGTCGCTGGAGAGGTCAGTCAGTAAAATGTCAGCATAGTCAAAATAGGGAAATACAAGTGTCTGCACAAGGGACTTTTTTAAGCAAGAGGAAAGATGAATATTTATCCTTTTTAGCACATGGATAATAGAATATACTTTTCTGCATGTTTCTGTGATTTGCATGTCCCAGTTGAGATTATTATCCATGTGAATGCCAAGATTTTTACTGAAGAACTGAAAGGGATATGCACTGTACTTACTTTAACGGGGGAAATGTCGAGGTGCTTTACAGCGCCGGTGTTGTTTCAGAGGGAAAGGAAAAGCAATGTGGATGCAGTTGGGAGCTTAACTACAGCAGTAGGATTATTATTTTATTAATCGGAGCGCTGATTAGTTTAATGCCAGTCCAAAGTTCAAGATAGATGAGCATACAATTCAAAGCTGCAGGCTCTTTATCCTTCCATAAACAAGGAAAAACCGCACTACATACGCTGTTCATATTTTTCAATACCCAATGGAGGACAGCTAAAGAAAACAAGGCATTAAAAATTAAACATGAATCACAAAGCTGTAGCAACCAAAAACAATGACTGCTATTTTTGTGAAAGTAACTCGAGTTGAAGGAGAATAACAGTAATTTATGGCACAAGAGAGTAAAGTAGGATTTTATTCATGAGTGGATAATTTCCACGAGTGCAATAAATCTGTTTACTTTGTGGAATATTTTTAAATTAATAACGAATTTAATAATTAAATATTAATACCGTACTAAATTGATACAGAGGATGCCATTAATCACCTACCCTGTTCAACATCTACTTGGAGGGTTTAGTGAAGAACTATTTTCAGAACATGGCAGGGATGATAGTAGAAGGAAGATTTGCTGATGGTATGGCGTTGTTAGCAGAAGAGGAGACGATACTATAGTCACATCGCTGTTATTTCCGGCGTGACTCCTCCTCTTTGCTTACGCCTTAGGAAGAGAAGGCTTAGTAGGTAGTATCGCTCACCATTTTTGTTCTTTCGTTGCCGAGCTACCAGACAAGGAGTCTAATTGCCGCATCGTTAAACATTATGTCGTAGCTCCTATGATGATAAATCAAACGCACTGTAATTCAGCAAATAATTGAGCGGCAAATAACGTCCTCGTGTGCTTTCTGCGAACGCCAACGAAAGAACAAAAATGGCGGGCGATTATATTAAGTATTTATCGAGCTTTAGGAAATGCATAACGTCATCAGCAGCGAATCACAAGACGCATACGTTTAAATGTAGCCGACCTGCAACGTGATTGGCTGCCGGAAATAAGAGCGACGGGACGGGATGTGCTACTGGAGCTAAATGACAGCTGTGAGCAGTATGGAATGAACAAGTTGAAAACCACGGTTAAAGGAAAAAAAGATAAAGAAGGTAAACTTGCGAATCCAAAATGAGGCAATAAAACAAGTGGACACTTTCGAATATTTCGGGCGTTCTACAAGCAGTAACATGAGCTGCTGCCACGAAGTCAAATGGAGGATAGCAATGTCCAAGGAAGTTTTTAATAGAAAAAGGAGCATCTTCTGCGGATCTCTGGAAAAATAATTAAGGAAGACACTAGTGAAGTGCTTTGTGTGGAGTGCACCACTGTATGAGGCAGAAACATGGACATAACGACGAAGTGAAGAGAAGCGATTAGAAACATTTAAAATGTGGATATGGAGAAGAATGGAGCGTGTGAAATGACAGACAGAATAAGAAATGAAGCCGTATTGGAAACAGTGGGTGAAGAATGACTGATGCTGAAACTGATCAGGAAGAGGAAAAGGAATTGGTTGGGTCACTGACTAAAAAGAAACTGCTGAAGGATGCACTGGAAGGAATGGTGAACGGGAGAAGAGTTCGGGGCAGAAGAAAATAGACAACATTATAGATCATATACGGAGAAAGAGAAAGGCGGTAAAGACAGTACATTGAAGAATGCAGGACAGGCAGTGAAGGACCTTTGATAGAAAACTATGTATGTATGTAAACAGTGTTCTGTCAAATGGCAAGTCTTTCACTGCAAACCCAGCATCCTCCAGTCTTTCCTCTTTGTCTCCTTATATGATCCATTTATCTTAATGTAGTCCATCATCTGATATCCTCTTCTGCCCCGAACTCTTCTCCCGTTCACCATTCCTTCCAGTGCATCCTTCAGTAGCCAGCTTCTTCTCAGCCAGTGACCCAGCCAATTCCTTTTTCTCTTCCTGATCAGTTTCAGCATCATTCTTTCTTCACTCTTTTCAACACAGCTTAATTTCCTATTCTGACTGCCAATTTCACACGCTCCATTCTTTCCATATCCACATTATTCAAATGCTTCTCTTCACTTCGTCGTTGCTGGGTAACTTTCGGTGCTCGAGTAGTAAGTTATTTTACGACGCTTTATCAACATCTTTGGTTATTTAGCGTCTGAATGAGATGAAGGTGATAATGCCGGTGAAATGAGTCCGGGGTCCAGCACCGAAAGTTACCCAGCATTTGCTCATATTGGGTTGAGGGAAATCCCCAGAAAAAACCTCAACCAGGTAACTTGCCCCGACCGGGAATCGAACCCGGGCCACCTGGTTTCGCAGCCAGACGCGCTGACCGTTACTCCACAGGTGTGGATTCGGTGCTCGACCCCGGACTCATTTCACCGGCATTATCACCTTCATATCATTCAGACACTAAATAACCTAGATGTTGATACAGCGTCGTAAAATAACCCACTAAAAAATAAAAAAATAAAATAAAACTTCGTCGTATGTATGTATGTATGTATGTATGTATGTATGTATGCGTGTATGTATGTACGTGTGTATGCATAAAGATATCCGAGGTACAAGGAGCGAATAAAAGTTTACAAAAAACCACTCGTTGCTACAGAAAGGAAGCTGCTTGTTTTCCTCTAATATAAAACAATGTCTATAGAGGAAATTATGGGGACAATGCTGTTTAACATGGTCAAATAAAGAATGAAAATGGCAAGTGGATAAATTATAAGCACAAATTACGATCGAGCACATAGTACGAAACAAGACACGTCATAAGATTTCTTCATGTGTAGCTACTACTCTTCGGTATAAATCGACGCTAACGAGAATATTTATAACTAATGAAGAACCAACTGGCAAAGATAAAAAATTGAAGTGTAGGAAAGAAATGACACACGTTTCTAGGTAACAGCGCTTGTAAATCTTTTGTGACGTCACAGTAACGAAAAGTTCAGAGTCAGGTGAGACTTTTTAAACATTATCGCGTTGTATTTGCATTTTTATCAAAAAGGATGAAAAGTCTGCGATTATATCACGATAGAAAACAAAATCCGTACATATTTCCACTGCGTTCCAAGAAGCTGATAACATTCTTTACGGAGGTAGAGATTACATTTACCTAAGTTGTGAACGTACATGATTATGAAAAAGGACATGTAGTGAGTCACTGTTACGTCACTAGATACTTTTACTGCGTTAATGAATGACGTTTTACGGAAAAGAAAAATATTTAATCAATCACTAAAAATAAAGTAGATGAATGAATTAAAGCAGATATTCTTGTAATGAAATTTAAAACGCGATTTGCACGTTACACACAATTATCAACTGCAGCTCAACTGTTTTAAGGGTAGAAATTTTCAATTTCTATATTTCCGAAGCAATCTTTTTAAAATGTTCATAATAAACTCGCACTGTTAACATGTACTGCCATACCATTTTTAACTTTATAGGTCACACAAGTTTTATTTACTACCCTAATTATTATTTTTTTGTATCTCGCATAAAAGGCTTTGAATTCAAAACTTCCCAGTCTAAATTATTTATTTAAATTAAACAAAAAGCATATCAATTTAGATATTGAGGGTAAAGTTCAAAACTAGCATTAATTGCATTGCATTTTATATTTCACCCCCCCCCCATCCCAACCTTCCTTTAAAATTTCAAATGGCACCCCTATATAATAACTTCATTTAGGTCAAAATTACATAAATTCTTACTTAACAAATTAATTGCTGATTAATATTTATTACATATAATGAAACTAACATCTGTCCATTCTTATTATTACCATTAATTTCTCTAAATAGATTTACAAAACCTCTAATGGCAATTACATGAATATTCTCATTATAGAAATATATTTTAGATTTATATTTTTTTTTCTCCCTGTAACATAGTTCTAGTAAGCTTATATTAAATTAATTTTCATCATTTTACTAGCTATCTCAAATCTCAAATTAATTATAATTGATTGAATTAAATTAGCTCATAAATTAAGTTACTACTTTACCTTATAGGTTTATCTAAATTTAAGTAAGTATGTAGTCTACCAGTCGTTAAAACTTAACTGAAGCATATTCCTGGAGAACCTTTTAAGTGTAGTGTAAATATTCGTAATTTAAATATGTATTGTATTGATTAAGGCTGGTTGAGTGGAAGAGAAGGCCTTATGGCCTTAACTCTGCCAGCGAAAATAAAACTATTATTATTATTATTATTATTATTATTATTATTATATTGTTCTTGTTTAGTAAAATGTCCGAAGACAGATCTGAATCTCCAAGTGATACCAATATGGCACCACTTATGAGAAAACTAGGCCAGGAAATAATGGGGTAGGGTGACCAGTTCCTTCCCCCCCCCTCCATCGCCGATTAGCTACATATTACACTAATCAGACTTCAGATGCATACAAACAATTGAAGACCTAACATTCTAAATTTGCTAAATGCCAATTTTTCAAATTTAATTTCCTTCAATCTAAGGGAGGAACATCCATATGAGAATAACATACTAGATTGTCTTTGTCGTAGCTCAACTGTAAGTGATTCATTCGCACGCCAAAAGACTGTGTTGTAGGTATCTCAACATGCACTTCGCAGTTGTTTTTCATCAGTATCTCAGAAAGTTGTTTTTGGCACTTAACACATTTAGAATGTTAGGTCCTCAATTGTTCTTCCTCTGACACATATCGTCAAGTGCCTGATAATAGATGTGCATATCAGCCAGAACCTCAATCAGAGGTAATTCCTATATTATACTTAAATTTGAAAGAATATTCAATTGTTTATACATTTTATTAATTTGCTTCATATCTTTTGTTTTCTATAGTCGTGTAGTAGAGTGAATGTACAAGTAAGCGTTCGTTAAATGTAGTGTAGAAAATGGGTGAAGATGATGGTGATGATGATGATGAAGGGAGAAGGGGAATCCCGGTGCCGGCACGTAGCCTACTCCTGTCGACTAGCGTCTAGCATCAAGGGGACCGCCAGGCTTAACGTCCCCACCCGACGGACGAATCACCATCAACAGTGACATATGCCTTCTCTTCATATGCACCGCGGAGAGATTTTGGATTTAATCCAGATATATTGGTGGACAATTTAGTGATTAGAAGTTGTGCACCACCACCTCTCCTAGTCCCGAGGTATAAATTTTACACGAAAATTTCTGACCTCGCCGGGAATCGAACCCGGGCAGGCTAGACTGGAGGCGGACGTACAAATACAAATATTAAACGATCGTTTTTCCCATAAAAGCTCGCTACGGATTGATAAAATTGCTATATATTCTTCATTGTTCTATATACTTATAACACTTACCGTACTAGTCAGCCAGGTCATTTCCTAAAAAGTTAACACGGAAAAAAGGTTGTAAAGTTAATCAGTGAGAACGTTTGCAATTCATGTTGTTCAATATACTCTTTAAATACTTCATATTCAATAATAATATTTGATTTAATTATACTGTTTTCATCTGTTCAATCAATCTTCTTAATGTATCCAGCTGTTTGCTGACAACATAAAGTCCACTATAGTCCACTGTAATCTATTCAGTTGTTTTTCACGAGAAATGAGGGGCATTTTAATCGGTGTTCATTATAGATGCCTGTTGCTAGTAGCCAGAGTTGGGGTGTAGTCAATATATACTGCAGGACTGGTACTGATGATTTTAATTTACTTGTTTTGTGGTTTATGGATGGACAGTATAGAAGAATGTGTTCCAGATCTTCATCATGATTATTACACCACAGACAAGTAGGATTATCAGAAATCTGAAATCAGTGTAGGTACAATTGAGTGACAATGTGACCTGTTCTGGCTCTTGTTAAAAATGTTTGAACATGTCTGGGCAAGTTTTTGTACATTTCCAGGTCATTTGGTTTCTTTTGTACAGACTGTAAAATTTTTCCTTTGTCAGAAGAGAGCCAATTGTTGATCCATAGGTTTGTAAAATGAGACTTTACTGAAGCAAAAGCAGTGGATAGAGATATCACTTGAAGAGGTGTTGGTTGCAAATATGTTGCCTGTTTTGCAATGTTATCGACTTTCTCGTTCCCAGGTATACCACAATGACTAGGTATCCATTGAAATGTTATTTCCTTTTGGAGTTCTTTAATCTGTTCAAAGACAACATGGATATAAGCTCGATGAAAAACATAATCAAAGTTCTATTTAAAATCACCACTTAGTGTCCCGTATTTTCTTCTCGTGTTTCTCGGAATCCTACATAAAAAGAACAGAATATCACCGCGAAACTAGTGAACATTGAACTAAACTGCATCGTCTCATCTTTCATTCATCAGTTGTCTGGTTCTGTATTTACACAGTACGTAAGCTACGCGATATGGCCTATCATAACATATCGAACCTTACTTCAGAAGCACTAAAAAAAAATCAACAGACAGGAAAGAGATAAGGGCGAGGAATTTCCTGGTTGTGGAGTGCCCCGACTGATAATTCGTGACTTCTGCTGAAATGTATCATACGATCAGGATTTCGACAAACACACTACGAAACAGTTTTTATTTTAGTAGGTTATTTTACGACGCTTTATCAACATCTTAGGTTATTTAGCGTCTGAATTAGATGAAGGTGATAATGCCGATGAAATGAGTCCGGGGTCCAGCACCGAAAGTTAACCAGTCGACCCATATTGGGTTGAGGGAAAACCCCGGAAAAAACCTCAACCAGGTAACTTGCCCCGACCGGGAATCGAACCCGGGCTACCTGGTTTCGCAGCCAGACGCGCTAAACGAAACAGTTCCTCATAATTACTCTAGTCTCGAATGAAAGACATACTATGGCCTTTTACAGGGTGCTTCTAAGGTGGTGTTACAAACTTTCAGGGATGATGGCGAAGGGCACATGTATCAATTTGAGATAACAATAACAATAATAATAATAATTATTATTATTATTATTATTATTTATTTATTTAATCTGGCAGAGCTAAGGCCAGTAGGCCTTCTCTTCCGCCCAGCCAGACTCTAATTCTAATTGAATACAATTGCTTACATAGTTATTACATAAGGAACCCTGGTCCGGAAATGACAGAGTCGAAAGTTACAAGCAAAAATAGTTGTGTGGAAATAAAATAATTTTATTCCTCTGTACACCTTACTTATGTGTATTTATCTGTACATCTTACACATACTGTATTCATCTGCCGTTGTTTACGTTGTCTACTTACAGTATTCCATTCAGTGCGCTGTCTGAGGGGTGGGGACAGGAAACTACACTAAAGCAATGCAGATAGCGTAATGTGTAATGGACATGGTCGGTCCTGATATGCATGTCTGTAGACAGCAGTGTATGTGTACAAGTTGCAGTGTCCATTCGATCAGTCCTAGTGAAATGGAGGAGTACAAGAGAGCGGAATAAGCAGACCTGATTATCGAATACGGATGAGCCAATGGGAACAGTAGACAAGCTCATAGATTGTATCGATACAAGTACCCACGTAGGAGACATCCGGCCCATACCATCTTTCCAAGACTGTTCCAAAGCGTAAGGGAAGGAGGGCACGTGGTGCCAAATTACAATTCCATTTCCACACAATTATTTTTGCTTATAACTTTCGAATCGGTCATTTCCGGACCAAGGTTCCTGACCTCAAATTGATACATGTGCCCTTCGCCATCATCCCTGAAAGTTTGTAACACCACCTCGAAAACACCCCAAACGTGCTACATGCCCTGCTCATCTCAAACGTCTGGATTTTATGTTCCTAATTATGTCAGGTGAAGAATACAATGCGTGCAGTTCTGCGTTGTGTAACTTTCTCCATTCTCCTGTAACTTCATTCCTCTTAGCCTCAAATATTTTCCTAAAAACTTTATTCTCAAACACCCTTAATCTCTGTTCCTCTCTAAAAGTGAGAGTCCAAGTTTCACAGCCATACAGAACAACCGGTGATATAACTGCTTTATAAGTTCTAACTTTCAGATTTTTTTGATAGCAGACTAGATGACAAAAGCTTCTCAACCGAATAATAACACGATGAAAGAGTAATGGAACGGAGAAAAAATTCTCTCCGGCGCCGGGATTTGAACCCGGGTTTTCAGCTCTACTTGCTGATGCTTTATCCACTAAGCCACACCGGTTACCACCCCGGCGTCGGATAGAATCGTCTCAGATTTAAGTTCCAACTCTTGGGTTCCCTCTAGTGGCCGCCCTCTGCACTACGTCATAGATGTCTATGAACTTAGGACCGAAGTCCACACATATGCTGAGGTGCACTCGTTATGAGTGACTAGTTGGCCGGGATCCGACGGAATAAGCGCCCGAGAGTTGGAACTTAAACCTGAGACGATTCTATCCGACGCCGGGGTGGTATCCGGTGTGGCTTAGTGGATAATGCATCAGCACGTAGAGCTGAAAACCCGGGTTCAAATCCCGGCGCCGGAGAGAATTTTTCTCCGTTCCATTACTCTTTCATCGTATGATGACGCAGAATATCTGCGGTACATATATATATATATATATATATATATATATATATATATATATATATATGCGTAAATCACTTCGTGATTTAAGACGGCGCTTATTCCGTCGGATCCCGGCCTACTAGTCACTCATAACGAGTGCACCTCAGCACATGTGTGGACTTCGGTCCTAAGTTCATAGACATCTATGACGTAGTGCAGAGGGCGGCCACTAGAGGGAACCCAAGAGTTGGAACTTAAATCTGAGACGATTCTATCCGACGCCGGGGTGGTATCCGGTGTGGCTTAGTGGATAAAGCATCAGCACGTAGAGCTGAAAACCCGGGTTCAAATCCCGGCGCCGGAGAGAATTTTTCTCCGTTCCAATACTCTTTCATCGTATGATGACGCAGAATATCTGCATGGAAATATCATATGTACTTCGGTACATTAAAATAATATATACGAATAATAACACGCATTTCCCATATTTATTCTGCATTTAATTCCCTCCCGAGCGTCATTTATATCTGTTACTGTTGCTTCAAGATATTTGAATTTTTACACCTTTTCGAAAGATAAATCTCCCATTTTTATGTTTCCATTTCGTAATATTCTGGTCACGAGACATATACTTTGTCTTAGAATCTGTCCCATTCCGAGGCTTATTATATGGATTCGTAACAAGCTGGTTTTTTTACGGTGATGGGTTGTTAGCCCTTCAAGAAAAGGCCTACAATAAAATTAAATGCAATCTGTATTTTATTAGCATATAGGCCTACAACTAAAGTAATTTTACCAACTCAATTCGCAGTACTGATGGGTCCCTGCAATTATAGCCAAGCCCCTAATGCATCAATAAGTGTTTTCATGCAGTGCATCACGTGAAGTCATGCAAAAATCAATTATTTTCTATAGTACAAAGGCAGCAGACATGTCGATAGCCTTTGTTACGATTCTCGACTAGGAAATGGACATGCGATTACAATGGAGATTAAACATATTTTATGCCCAAGCATAAAATAATTATATGAATTACTAGTATATACTGTAAGTTCTCCATGCACATGAACCTCAACCAAGATAAACTTCTATCCATAGTACGGTTTTCCTACTAAGATTCAATCTCATGTTGTCTTGATAACAGTGTTTACAAAGAAAAATATCACCGTCGAAAACAACAATAAAATTAAGTTTCTTTTTATTAATACTACTAGCCGTACCCGTGCGCTCCGCTGCACCCGTTAGAAATAAATATAAAGTAATTACATAATTAAAATAGGACATTTGATCCAGGGAACATTCGTGTTTGATAGAGGGATAAATCGTTTAATATGTTATTTAATTTAAATTGTTTAAAAGAAATTAAAATGTGATCATTTTGATCCAGAGTCCGCTCATTTGGTGCAATGACAATTCCTTTAACATGTTTCTTAATTGTTATTACCAATTATTTTTGGAAAAGCGAAAATTAACAGAAAAATTTTGGCTACAGATTTATTATTATGTTTATATTATATTATATTATATTATGTAAAAAGTGTGTTGATAACGGATGTACCTGAATTAGAAAGTTTTTAATTTGTTGTAGGAGCTCTTGAATCTCAGGAGGAACAACTTTTACAACAGCGCAACATAATCTGCTTGGCTCATTACCCAATTTTTTTGCATTGCATTTATTGTATATATATTTTATGTATTTTAACACGATTCAATTGAGCATAGTTAAAATTTGAATTATAAAATAATGGATTGCTAAGCTAACGTACTATTACTGCATACTAAATCAATACACTCTCGTTGTTCGTTAATTCTCTGACATAAAAATGAATATGTTCATAAACATTATTTTATGAAATACAGGAAATGAATATACAGAATAACCTATCAAGTTTTCTGTGCATAAGAAGCTATTTTAATCTTACCTGTCCTCAATTCACTCACAAGTTACTGTAATAACATTATAGCATTATGTCCATCCAGAGAAACTACACTTTCCAATGATGAAATAATAATTAATTATACAAATCGGTTAATTTAGCTTCCGATATTAGGCCTACTTCATACAAACACAGAAACATTGTCTGTAGGTTATGTTTCATAGCTTTCGATTGTTGTGTCCAAGGCCCCTTATAGACGAAGTCATTTGTTTTTTATTTCAATACACCGCCTTAGATGGCAGTTATTTTAATTTTAAAACTCATTTATCTCATTAAATATCAGCCCTATCAAAATTTTTCAAAGAATAAAACTTATCAGAAATCATTTTTAAAGAAATTTTTGTTATGTAACATTTTCCACAAAAATCAATAATAAGCGAGATATTTCGATTTATTTAATTCAGGCCCCCTTATAACCCGCCTTTTAAATAACGTATTTTGAATGCCATATAGCCTATAATCTAAGTTACAACAAACTTAATTTATATTCCAATTTTCATCGAAATCGGTTCAGCCATTATCGCGTGAAAAGGTAACAAACATACAGACAGACAGACAGACATACAAACAAAATTTTCAAAAAAGCGATTTTCGGTTTCAGGATGGTTAATTATACATGTTAACACCAATTATTTTTTGAAAATCGAAAATTACCAGAAAAATTTTGGCTACAGATTTATTATTAGTATAGATTTTAAAGCAAACATTTCTTTCAAACACATTAAAGGCAAATATCAAATTGAAGTGAATTATTGCAACAACTCCATATCAAATTGAAATAATACACTGAAACCGCCGTCATATCCTATACATTCTAAAACCAAACGCTATCATACGAGAACAAATTTTTATTAATTACGTCAATAAGTAAATAAGATTGAAAGAATACCACAAATATTAGACTGAAGTTATGATAACGTTCCTAAGGAGAACTTACTTCTGATGAAGATGACCGAACTTAATATCATTCTTTAGTTTTCCTTCTTTCCTCTTAATAAAATTACAGTACCAACAAAGATTGGATACATGAGCCTATACAGCAGCATTAGAAAGTCAACTTCTACATCATATTTTTCTTCCTGTACTAGTTGTCTTCTCTCCCGACTCTTGAACACATAGAATGTATTAAATAGTTTATGAAATCATTAAATATAGAACATGGCGTGTTTTGCCTCATTCACATGAAAACCTAAGCCATAAGAATGCAAAAATTACCGCCAAATTAAAAAAATCGTATCACCATTCGCGATGGAAACGTTAAACATAACCGAAAAGATACTTGGTAACCATGGAAACATAACAACGACGACATTTCATTGTATTCTATTGTATACTTCAGCGCTATATGACTGTGTGTTGTAAAATCACATAGGCATAAACATGCAGTTTTTGAGATCGCAAACTGTCGTGTTAGCATTGATTACATATAAAAGAAAACACTGATGTGTTACATCTTATTTAGTCTTAATACTAAACATGAATTGTAAATTTAAAAAAAAAGAGAGATAAGTCATAAAAATGAGTTTCGAGTTAAATGAAAATTAAACATCGGACTCTTATTGCAATTTTTTTTACTTGGTTATTTAGCGACGCTGTATCAACTACTAGGTTACTTAGCGTCGATGGGAGTGGTGATAGCGAGATGGTATTTGGCGAGATGAGGCCAAGGATTCGCCATAGATTACCTGACATTCGACTTACGGTGAGGAAAACCTCGGAAAAAACCCAACCAAGTAATCATCCCAAGCGGGGATCGACCCGCGCCCTAGCGCCACTCCAGATCGGCAGGCAAGCGCCTTAGCCAACTGAGCTACGCCGGTGGCTAAAAATAATTTTCTACACAAATAAAACACGTTAAATGCTAGTATTCTTTTCTTTTTTGTACACCTACTTGTAGAATTTAGCTTTTGTATTCACCTGGGGAACAAAACTCAATTTGCACAAAAAATTATTTAACCCCTTTTATCAAAACACTATCGAGTTATGCTGAAGAAATTTTAAAGAACGTGCTTTTAGAAGTAAAATGTCATAAAAATTCTGGATTTATTTAAAAAAATGACAATTTAATGAATAACTTTTATTATGTTCAAAATTTGGGTTCCATTTTTTTTTCGAAAACTAATTTCGAATTTAAGCTGTTGCAGCAATGATATTCAAATTTTACCACCACCTCCCCTTGACGTCATTATGCTTGTTTTCGCGGCTAACGAGAAAGACAGGCTTTGGTACGAATCGGTGTCACGTGATTATCTTGGTCTAGTCATGACCATCTTGATAATCGCCTAATATAAATGCATGTTCAAAGTTCTAAAAAACAAAGGAATTACTATATTAAACTCATCTTAAACGTGCATTTATATACCAATTTGTTCAATGTTGGCCATGCCATGACTAAGAATGTGACGTCATGCCGTAGTCTTTCTCGTTAGCCACGGCTTGTTTTCAATTGTTTCATTTCGGTTGCTTTGGCAACGTTTCTGAAATACTAAAAGTTATTCAAGCTATTCACGTACGTGTTACAGCGTCTTTTACTTTCGAAAACTGATTTCTCGAAATAATGGTTTTATTCCTGTTGTTACGAAGGTAGCAGATCAATGGTTCTCAATTAGCTAGAACTGCGAACTCCCTGTTTTCGAAAAACGAAGCCTTGGTCTCCCTACTATAATTTCTAAAGATGAATAACATTAAATCTTCGATCCTGCGCTAGACACACGGGCGTGTAACATCGTTAAATGGTAGTGAGTCAGTACAAGGAAAAGATAAGACAACACAAACCTGTGTGCAAATTAAAGAAAAGACTTTCAGATAATATTATCATAACTGTGTATGTTTTACTGTAACGGGTAACGAAGTTCAAAATATACAATCCACTGAAATATACTATGCTAGTCAACGATAACTTGGGAAGCGAGGTTACCTGTAGCCTATATATGTTTTTCAATCTCCAGGCGTATAGTAAGTTAAGTCGCGACGCTGTTATTCCCGGCGTGACTCCTCCTCTTTGCTTACGTCTTAGGAAGTCAAGGCTCTATGAAGTCTAGGTACGTGGTATCGTTCGCCATTTTTGTTCTTTCGTTGCTGAGTTACCATACGAGGGATCTATTTGCCACACCGTTAAACATTATCATGTCGTAGCTATGATAATAAATCAAACGCACTGTAATTCAGCAAATAATTGAGCGGCAAATAACGTCTTCGTGTGCTTTCTGGAACGCCAACGAAAGAGCCAAAATGGCGGGCGATTATATTAAGTATTTATCGAGCCTTAAGAAATGAATAACGTCTTCCTCAGCGAATCACAAGACGCACACGTTTAAATGTAGCCGACCTGCAACGCGATTGGCTGCCGGAAATTAGAGCGACGGGACTATACCTATATGCAGCAATTTTTTTAGGAAAAACGAAATTTACTGCTTACAGAAGAAAGGCAAGAAAATCGTAATACAATGGGTCCCGGCTCACTGTGGACTTCAGGGAAACGACAATGCAGACTTGTTGGCAAAAAGAGGCACCAGAATTAAATAGATCAAGAAATCGACATTGTCTTACTTTGCGACCAAGCATATGATTAACACAAAATTTAAAGATGAATTAAAGCAAATCAACCTCACCTCATACGAAGAAAAACTTTGGACACCGTTAATGGACTACAAATCATCAGTACCTGATGGACCAAGAAGAAATGTTGTGGCAATATTCAGCACAACAACAAGACATGACAGAGGCCACTCTACATCTGATCTCCGTCTCACATTCTGCAGTGTGTGTTTTGTTTTGTGAAAGTGGGTCAGTTATGAATAAAGATCATCTTTTTTAAGTATGCGAAGTTAAAGGACTGTCCACGGGATTTAACATCATTGTGGGAAGCAAGATGGCAAACGACATTGTATCAAATACCTCGACATGAAACAAATATTTTAATATTTTCAAATTTCACTTCGGTGTGTAGCTGATAATGGTTTACACTATGTATGTCACTTAGGGTCCTTGTTTCAATAGGGAAACCCCCGGAATATTCCACATATTTTCTCATTAATTCTACGTCAGCGGTATCGTAAACGAAGCTACCAGTTCGGACATGTAGTATAAAATGGTTATGCATTCTACACTAACACCTTAAATACTCATAAATAAATACCGATACATATAATACGTTTTTAAAATTTGTCAGTGTAACTAAATTTATCATAGGTGCTCACTCCATTAGTATTTTTAAACGAAGAAAATCTCTTAATATCAAAATGGTACTAACTTTCCTTGGTAACCAAATAAAATGCAGAGTTGCCTATTTTCAATCAAGTAATTACTAGAGGTGTGATTTTATGGTGATTATTTAGTTTATATGACGTCATTCAATTTTCGGCTAATGAAGTGTAATGAAATTTTGAATTCCAACCAATCACAGTCATAAATCGCGATAATTTCTGCAGCTCGATTTATCACTATCAATTTATCGCATGGTCGTCGTTTTGTTTGGTCAGTGTTGCTGTTTCCACGTAAATCGATAAGCATGAATCCATTGTACTAAATAAAGTGCGAAATCCTACTTCCATATCTACATCTTCATCTTCTAATTCCATGTCCATTGTATCTAAAGAAAATGACACTCCTTCATAACAATTGTTCATTTAATTAATGTACTGATCAGGTTATTTGTAATTATATTATAAAATGTTTAAATTAAATTATGATTTCAGCAGATAATGAAAACGTATTTCTGTTATAATAACAAGAGAAAAGTGCAGTACATGTAATTAACATTTTTAAACCTGTATTTCGCTTTTCTCAATTGACATTACTGAATAACATTCAATTTCTTTATTAAAGTAATCGTTATTCATCTATTTCGACTTCACAATGTCTGAATAGGTTAAGTATTCATAAATATACAATTATTAACATTTTGTGAGCGAATTTTACGGATATATTACGAATATTTACATTGTTATTTCATTCACGAAGTAGTCTAATAAATGTCACTCGAGGTAGAGATTATTTTACCCTGATTTTGGTGATCAAAATGGTTTCATTTCGGTGAATATTTCGTAAACAAGCAATTTCGAGCACCTTTTTGTTTACAATTTATATTATCGGTATTTTAAATGTTGTGTTTTATTATTATTATTTTTTTTATTTTTATTATTATTATCATCATTAAAAATATGAACTGTCATATGTACAAAACGTTAAACGAGCGTTTCACAATAAAGTCAGAACTCTAAAAAACGGGTGAACACCACTCTTTAAATGAGTTTATGCTCGACCATGCCAAAATGTAGTAATTATACACCTGGTAGCAGACCTTTAATACATGTCATTAAAGTACACCTACTCATTAAAGGTCAGGTCTTTCAGCCAATGACGACTCAGGTTACAACTGTTCAGCCAATGACAGGTCAGCTTTCTACCGTTATAAAACCGCAAGTATAGATTATTCTCGGATATGCAATCGAAAGAGAATTAGCGAAAAGTCACGGAGGCTGGAAATCCAATACTGTCGCAGAAGGTTATGTTCTGTTACTATAATAATTAGCGTTAATTGTAAATAATATTCAAATAAATACAATTTGTCATCTCGTTTTTCAATGTCTAATTTTATTTCAATGTTATCTCTGTAGGTTCTTATGGCCTAGCAAGGTCAATGTGTACATCTGTTCCTCGGAAAAAATCAATACTTTCGCGTCTGCGCACATCTCACAACATACGGGACATTGCTCCAGGTCAGATACAATAAAATGAATAATTTCAAGTTAGAAATATGGTCGAGCATAAAAAGTCGTGTGAGACTCGCCTATAATGGTAATTAAGAAGCTCGTATGAAAATTATGAAACTCGCTGGCGCTCGTTTCATAAATATCCATACTCACTTCTTAATTACCTTCATTATAGGCTCGTTGCATAATGTACTATTAAAATCGACAATGCACAATATTTACCAAGTGCACTGCAGAACTGTCAAAACAACCTTTTCAATATGTTTCATAAGTTAAATTTAACACTGTGTCAGCTTCATTTTATTACATGGTCAGTACTAGGCGGTAGGTCTCTCTATAATTAAGATAGCGTTGTTATAATTCGAACGTGTCGCAGCACCATGCACAGGGATTATAATGAAGAATTATGCTTTATGTCGATGTAGATTTTGTTACTCTGACAGTGAAAAATTAGAGAAAGGAAAACGATTTTTAAGTTCAAGGCGGGAGGGGGGGGTGTTCAAACCCGGTAACTATAAAAAATTGGGTTTTCACCTCAAATCACTACTCAGTCCCCCTCAGACTTTCGCGTTAGCTGAGTTTGTTCATAGTACTCCGAGCCTACTTCGACCAGAGCGAACGATACATCGTTTGGAAGAGAAGGAATATGCGTACAAGCTAAAAAAAAAAAAGCATTGAAAAATCTTGAAAAGTGACAGAATAGCGGCCATGTCAAAGTCATCTACGACTTACACACTCCCATAATCTAAAACATTTAATATCTCGTGAACCACGCAACATATGCTAACGGATAAATATTCCATAGAAAGCTTTAGCGATGTCTAACAACATGCAAAAATAAAGTTTGTTTACAATAAAAAAACCTAATTTTCAAAAAAAATGTTGCATAAAACTGCACGCGATGCCGAGACAACCGCACGAAAGCAAGGAAACTATCGAAAACGGAAGTAGAAGGCAAAGAAGGGTTCACAGAGCCCGAAAAAAAAGTCTCAAAAAATAAAATCTCCACTATAGTCAACTTCTTTTTTTTTTTTTTTTCGACCTTCCCTATCTATCCCTATTGCGGACGTCCCTGGGTAAGTCTACTATATTAATTTATGAACATTGCATTCTAATTTTTATATGCAGACTAACAGATACTGAAAGTGAAGAAAATTAGTTTATGGGAAACGACTGTTTGCGGCACACCCAAACGCAATGCTGCCAATTGAGACTGCAAAATAACGTATTTACATTAAACCCACAATACTTCCTATCTACACTTGCATAACGACATGAGAAAACAAAACGGGTGCCTCGGTTGAGCAATGAGCGGATTATTCCAGAACGGAAAGCAACCATTTCCCTGGCAAATGTAATGAAACACACACACAATAAATATACGAGCTCAATAGTGTGCTGACCCATCGGTCACGACAACACTGCAACATCACGCCAACCACTTCTCCGATTTAATCTCGCAGCCTACACGCAGTATTTCGACCATTCAGTAATACGAAAGTGACCTACAACAACTCGCATGTGTCAGTTCTACGAAGGTCCTCCACCAACGCTTTCAACTAGATTTGTTCACTAAGCCCTCCAGTTTATTAGTAACAAACGCTCCGTCCATTTTTTGAAAGACTACTGAAATCCAGATCCACAAAAATAGATCCTATTTAATTACGTTTCGAAAGGTCATCAATACACATTTAGGCCTATTAATTTCTTCGCCTATGCTTAAAATCTAGAAAAACTTTTTGTAACAAAGAAGTGACGTACAGAATACTCGAGCTACGAAGTACGTATAGAGGATTTCACGTTAAGAAAAAAGCATTGGTTTTATGGGCCTTGTCTAATACATTGTACATTGTAGGCGTTTCTATGGCAACTGGTCATCTATATACATATATATATATATATATACATATATATATATATATATATATATATATATATATATATATATATATATATATATATATAGGGTTGGGCAGATAAAACCGGCCCCATCTCATGCCATATGATTTGGAAAATAAATTATGTAGGGTATTGATTTCTTTTCTTTCTTTTTTTCTTGAAAATGTAATTATGTTGGCTAATTATGTTGGCTATACTGTATCTTCCGCGTGTTTTGTGTCATTGTTGTTGCGCCATTGTTGCTTATAACCTCTTCTGGTTGCTGTTTAAAAGTCAGACGTTCTAAACATATGTAAAGAGTTGTTCTTTAAATAAGCATGACTTATTCAATACCAGAGCGAATATCCATTGTGGAGGCGTACGTACAGACCAGCTCTATTAAGGAAACGCAACAATTATTCAGAGACAAATATCCGCTTCGCTCAGTACCAGCGAAAAGCAGCATTCAAGATTTGGTGCGAAAATGGCGTACGACTGGATCCATCAAAATGTGACAAGGAACAGAACCCATTCTGTCCGGACTCCTCACCTTACGGCGCGAATTAATTAATTTATGACTAGGAGTCCTCGAAAGTCTACCACGAGATTGGCTCAACAGGTTCATGTGAGTAGGAGAACTTCATGAACCTGTTAAAACGTGCACAGAAGTGTCTAGATGCAGATGGAGGTCACTTCCAACATTTATTATGAAGGTAAATGCATTTTATTTTCATTCCATTTGAAGTTTGTTTCAAATCATTAGTACCTGTCAATGTCATAACACGGGCAGGTTTTATCTCCCAAACCCTGTATATGTGTATATATATATATATATATATATATATATATATATATATATATAATTTGAAGTGGTAATGGAAATTAATGGAAATTACGGAAAAATGGCTGAACGGATTTTAATAAATGACCCCTTATTTTGAAGCTTGAAACCCAAAGTTTTTCAGAAAAATAGTAGTTTTCAGTGAAATATCCATTTTCCTACATCATTTTCCTGTTTTCCAAAATCAATTTGTCGTCAGTTTTGAGAAATAATGGCTTTTCCGAATAAAACAAAACACAAACACTACAATAAACAATATCACGCGAAGGCTACGACCTGCACGATTCCTTACATATTTAGGTTCAGATGGCTGAGATTCTCTGACATAATAATGCCAATATGTCGATCTTCATTTGTGTAACTTTTTCAGAACGTTTCTGTAACATTGGTTATTAAAAACTTCCAGACTTACTGAAAAAAATTTACAGGTCAAATTCTCTAGTGTGTAATTTTCTGAGTACAGCTGTCTGTGTAGTGGATATTATAAACTACAAAACTTAAGAATGTTTGATGACATTATTACCATTAAAATGGATTTGAGAGAGGTGGGATATGATAGTAGAGACTGGATTAATATTGCTCAGGATAGGGACTGATGGCGGGCTTATGTGAGGGCGGCAATGAACCTCCAGGTTTCTTAAAAGCCATTTGTAAGAAAGTGATATAGATATTTAAATGTGTGATTCTCTTCAGCATTGTCTGGAGGAAGTGCAAAAATTATAATGCCTAAGGAAAGACCAAAAGGTATTACTTACTGATAAAATAAGAGGCCTACAAAATGTTGCAGTGTCCCGATCACTTTAGCAAGATCTCTTAGCAGGATAAAATGATTCTATCCTCTACATTTAAAGGTAGTTCACGAAACATGCAGCAGCTATACCAAGACGCTATGTCTATTGTTGGAAAGCATGGCATATTTTCTTAACTCTCACCTACAATCCGCAATAACCTGAAATAGCTATTGCTTCACTCCCACATGAAAAACCGACTGATCGTCCTGACATTGTTACTTGCGTTTTCACATTGAAACTGAAGATGTACAGGTTCAATAAAAAGTATTTAGCATAAAGGAAACCATTCAAAGGGGCATGTTTCATTATTATGGAAGCAAATAACTTCCAAAATGTCTGGTATTCCTCATTGGAAATAATTTTGAACTTCTAATGAACTTAGTTTGCAGCATTTGCTGCACAAGTCACTAGCTTGATGGAATAGCCCCATATGCTCAATGCTTTTTCCTTAATGTGAAATCCTCTTTTTTTATAGTAACGTTTCAATACCAATGAAAAATAAATTCACAATTAGTTATCATAGTAATACCACAGTCCAGTATATACAGTCACGAAGCTTGAGTTGTTCAGCGTACTAGAAACAATAGACTGTGCCGGTACTATTTCGCATTGTCTGTGATGAGGCGATAGTAGCGATCCTAGTGGTTAGCAACTATCTATGGATGCATATTCCCTATGTATTGAGCTTCGTGACTGTATCTACTAGACTGTGGTAGTACACTAAAAAAATCAATCCAATTCTGGAAGTAATTCAAGATCAAAATATACAGGCTGTAACGAAGAAAGTGGGGAAAACTTCAGGTATGGATTCCTCATAGGCCCTATGTAGGCTAAAAAAAAATTGCTATCTCAACATGAGTCCGGAAATCCTTGATTTATGCGTATGTGTTGCAAGTATGAACACAGTGTACTCCAGTACGTATCTTTGCTGGAATTATGTTGATGCATTCGGTTTACATTTCCTTAGATTAACTGTTAAAAATGCCCATCTCCTGGTGAATATAGGACACAGCTCGTCGGCTCGTTTCTTATTCTGTCTGTCCATTTGACACGCTCCATCCTTCTCCATATTCACATTTAAATGCTTCTATTCGCTCCTCTTCACTTGGTCGTAATACCCATATTTCTGCCCCATATAATACCACACTCCAAACAAAGCACTTCACTAGTCTTTTCCTTAGTTCTTTCTCCAGAGGTCCGGAGAAGATGCTCTTCTATTAAAAGCTTCCCTTGCCATTGTTAACCTCCTTTTGACTTCCTGGCAGCAGCTCATGTTACTGCTTATAGTACACCCCAAGTATTTGAAGCTGTCCACTTGCTCTACTGCTTCATTTAGAATTCGTACGTTCACCTTCTTTATTTTATTTCGTTATTATCTTATATTATGTGTGTGATATTCATAAAGAGCTGTAGGTCTACTTTGTAGAACACAGATTGTAGAAAGCACTGTACAAATTTCATATGAGTAGTTTCAGAGAAAAAAAGTCACTTAAGTTTGAAAAATTTGTGCGTGCGTGTATCTAATGCCTACCCACAACACTTGCGTGATTCGGACTCCCCATATTGCGGATAGATGGCAGGACTGTAAGTCTGTGACCCATTTTCAAGTTGCATACCATTTCGGCGGGCCATGTTATGCACGATGTGTATCTGTGGAGAGTTATGTCTTACACCTGGGTGTCCACACCTGTGGAGTAACGGTCAGCACGTCAGGCCGCGAAACCAGGTCGGGGCAAGTTACCTGGTTGAGTTTTTTTCCGGGGTTTTCCTCAACCCAATATGAGCAAATGCTGGGTAACTTTCGGTGTTGGATCCCGGACTCATTTCACCGGCATTATCACCTTCATTTCATTCAGACGCTAAATAACCTAGATGTTGATACAGCGTCGTAAAATAACCCAATAAAATGAAAATAATACACCTGGGTGAGAGTAAGTGTAAGTGTAAATGTACTGTAGGGAATGGTTGAAGATGATGACGATGGTGAGGAAGGGAGAAGGAGAAACTCGGTGCCGGCACGTAGCCTACTCCAACGGAGCCGCCAGGCTTAACGTCCCCATCCGACGGATGAATCACTGTCAACAGTGACATAAGCCTTCTCATAATAATAATAATAATAATAATAATAATAATAATAATAATAATAATAATAATAATAAGTTTTATTTTCCCTGGCAGAGTTAAGGCCATCAGGCCTTCTCTTCCACTCAACCAGGATTCATATGCACTGCGGAGAGATTTGAGACTTAACCCAGGTATATTGGTGCACAATTTAGAGATTAGAAGTTATGCACCGCCATCTCTCATAGTCCCGAAGTAGAAATTTTACATGAAAATTTCTGACCCCGCCGGGAATCGAACCGGCTAGTCTGGAGGCAGACTGCTACCACAGAGCTAACTCGGCGGATAGTTTGAAAAATCTTAACTTGCGGGAAAAAGGATGTATGAAATACATGCCCCGCCATATTTAAAGAAACAATGAAATGTGCTTATATATTGTATATATTGAAGACTTCCCTCAAAGAAGGTTGTATATCATATACTTTTTCATATGATATACAACCTTCTTTGAGGGAGGTCTTCATATATAATTTTAAAGATAAGGTTTTTTTAATTGTTTTAAACACAAAATAAAAAATCGGTTTTCACCTTAAATCACTACTCAGTTCCCTTCAGACTTTCGCGTTAGCTACGTTTGTTCGTAGTACTCCGAGCCTACTTCGACTAGAGCAGCGAACGATACATCGTTTGGAAGATAAGGAATATGCGTACAAGCTAAAAAAATCATTGAAAAATCTTGAAAACTGCCAAAATGGCGGCCATGTCAAAATCGCCTACGATTTTCACACTCCCACAATCTAAAACATTTAATATCTCGTGAACCACTCAACATATGCTAACGAAGAAATATTCTTTAGAAAGCTTTAGCGATGCCTAACAACATGCAAAAATAAAGTTTGTTTAAAAATAAAAAAACCTAATTTTCAAAAAAATGTTTCATAAAACTGCATTTAAAGCTTCGCGATGCCGACACAGTCGCGGGAAAGCAAGGAAACTACCGAAAACGGGAGGAGGAGGCAGAGGAGGGTTCACACAGACCGAAAAAAGCCTGAAAAAAATAAAATCTCTGCTATAGTCAACGTCTTTTTCTCCGACCTTCCCTATCTCAAGCAGCTAGAACATTTTAACATCAGCAAAAAAGAAAATTTCGCAACATTCAACTCGTCTGCTTGACGACAAGTAAAATTTTCGGCTCAGTCGCAACTTCAACTTGGACGATGTTTTTTTTTTTTTTTTTTTTTTTCTGCATGTGACCACGACATTCTATATCGTCCTGTCCTTATGACATTGGTATCTAAGAGCTTGTCAGCCATTTATTTTGTATGTCAAAGTCTGAAAACATAGTACCCCATCGAAACACGCGATTCAGTTTTCACTGAATTTCGGAGCATCTTATGCTGTCATGTTAAAGTGCTGTAAGAAAGGTAGTGGATCAATATTTCTTGTAGTACAGGATTTCTTTCCAATGTATGACATAAAATAAAAATGTCTATATGTAGTCGATTTCATTTTCGGAACAAACTGTCGATATAGTCCACCGTTGTGGCTGAGGGGTTAGCGAGTCTAACTCCGAACCCAGCGGGCCAGGTTCGATCCCCAGTAGAAACGAGTTGTTTGGATGAGGTTTTTTTTTTTCGGAGTTTTCCCCTCACTACTATGGATGAATATCAGGTAACTTTATCAGGCGATTGGAACCCCACTCATCTTCGCCACTTCCTTTCCTCCCCTATCATCCTTTCATTCATCATCCCGTTACTTCTTCTGGTTTGCAGATCGCTCTACAGGCGGCCCTCCGAAGCTGCTGATTCTCTCGACCGGCCTCCGTGGATTGTATTCATGTGATGATTGATAGTTTCTGCAACGGAACCCGGGGCAGACTTCCCGGGGGAGGACTTCTGCCTCGGACCGTGAAGGAAGCTTGGGGGATTGCCGAAGCAGGAGTGGTACATGGATTCTGTTGGCTGTAGGGGCCGGTCGTTAAGGGGGTCAAGTGGTTAGGTCGGTGGACATGCAACTCATCCCATATAGGGGGGGGGTGTACAATAGACCTCAGGTCGTAGTGCATGGGATGTTCCCTTCCTCCCTCCTATAACATTGATCTCAACAATTTTCAGTCGTTTCTATAAAGCACAGGTCTGTGGAACGAATTCTTTTTTTGCCTATTTCCTGAATAACGTTATAATGGAGTTTTACGTAGTCTTGGGACCAATGTTTCAGTTTCTTTAACAAACATGTGAACAATTATTGCCCAACTCCTATAAGTTATTATTAGTCTTGACCTGCTCCCCATAAAAAGCAAACAAATAATTGGAAGATAGTTTGTCTGTGGTCTGCGAAATAAAACGTTACGATTTATTTTCACCTTCGCATAACTTTCACGCACACGAATCGTACCGTCAGGTTGCTCTTGTGCTTTACAACGTCTTTTAATATCGATATCAGGCACAACAGACGCAGAAACATTGCACTCGCTTGCGCCGTGCGCGCCTTGTCCGTTCTGACGCTCGACTTTAAGACGTGCACAATAATCTCTACAACGTTCAGCATTGCTTAATAGGCACACCAATCGATTCGTATCGATGTCCTCTATCATATTGATGCCCTTTCATCAATTTTGTCTTGGCTTTTTAAGCGACACTTTTCCACATTTTGAAACTGTCGCCAAATTTCAATTTACACGCGCACCATTCGCTTGTTTTAAATGGCACTGTACAGCAGTCTATTATGCCTTAAAAAAAAACTCTTTATTTCCTTTCAAATGACAACTCGATCATCGAAATACGTTCACCCAGTCTGAAGTTACAGCCGATACTAAAACAAAACGGCGCTGCAATCGACGCCATTTTGTTTTCCCTCGCTGCGCTGTAATGGCGTCATCAGCGGATGTTATTGTTATGTTATCGTGCATAATTATGTCCTCTACACCAGCGTCTCTCAAACATTTTTGAAGTGGGGACCACTTTTTTAAGTCAGAACAGTTCCGCGGACCACCCTTCCCTTCGAAAGCAAATTTATCATTTTTGTAGTATATTTTAATACCAGTATTCTTATATTTTAAAATGGAATTAATTAATTATAATACTTTTCTAATTGTATTTTTGTATCCAATCACAAGTAACTTATAAAATTTCTGTGCATTGTTGATTCATCGAATGCCTGTTAGCACTTATTTGAAATCCTCCTTGTGTGGTACACGCTAGTAGTTGTCCATGTCTCTGTTAAATAGTGCCCATTATAAATAATGGAAAACTGGCTTCGATCTGGATCTTTGAAAAGAAAGGAACATGATATGCGCTTCATTTAGGCAGTGCTAATAGTTCGGAAGCTGTGTGAGAAGAAATATATGAATATCAGTGATTACAGTGCCATTAAAGAAATATCTAGTCCTAGTGGTAGCTATTCAAAGAAAAAATACTTTCGTAAATATGTCGAGAGTTATTTGGAGCTTGGATTTACTTGGTGTGGCAATGAGAGTGAACCAAAACCTCGGTGCGTTGTTTGTTACGAAGTGCTTTCAAACGAGTGTATAAAACCCGCGAAATTGAAACGGCACTTAGAGACGAAACACTCAAGTGTAAAAAGTAAACCTGACGGATTTAAAAATAGGCGGAGTCTAAAATTTCTTAAAACGTCTTATATTAAGAAAGTCGTCAATACATGAAAAGGTTCGGTACTTTGGTCCTCTGTTCTGAATTCGGGTGGTCCCTGGCTGGAATAGAGGCTCGGCGCCAGATATGCAGGGAAACGCCACGTTAATAGTGCTTTAAATCCCTCTTTTGTTGCTGAGAGTACAGTGAGAAGTAGGTAAACGGGTAAGGTAAGAAATTTGATAAAATATTAGTGCTGGAAGAAAAAGTGAAAGGCGATTGCCATGTGTCATTTCCAAACTCTGAGATTTTCGGCTATAGTGTGATATGCAATTCGTTTGAATTTTATGTTTTATTTTTTGTTTCATTAAGGACCAATGGTGGTCCGCGGACCATAGTTTGAGAAACGCTGCTCTACACGATGGTATGTCACTTAGCTCTAGGTTGTAAAGGTCTGAGATATAAGATTTGCCCATGGCTTGTCCATGCCTTGGATGGAAAGAATGGACGTATTCACGTCAAAAAAAGTTCTAATCTAGCTAAACCACCATTTTGTGTTATTCTTTTCTAATAAAAATCCGTTCTTTAGTAAAAGTGATTATATTTCATGTGCATCACTCCCAGTTGAATTTACTAGTTGATATCGAATATAAACAAAATCCGTCCAATATTTTGGAAGAAACAAATTTACAAATACAACACGCCAAAAACCACTTTTTCGGTATTATGAGTGCTAAAAACGTTTATGTCTTGAAATAGATCGATTGCAGCATTACAATCCTTCCTCTTAATAAATCAGTAAAAGAAAAGGAGGAAAATAAATTTCTAAATATAATATGTCACTACAGTTCAGTAGTCTTATTTCAAATATTCCACTCACCACGAATAAAAAAAAAAGTGTAGCCTATATTGTACGTTGAAATTGAGATGTCTAGAAGCAAAGTCAGCAATCTCCAATTCTTTTATGAATTCAGGCCTACTTTATGGTAGCAAAGGATTATCCTTGGCTTTTTCTTACGACATGCAAAGGTTGTGTGAAGCAAAATCAGCTGTAAATGGATTAGTTTTCATATTGAAAACTGGGGTTAGAAGCAAAGGCTGCAATTTCCATGATCACTTTTTTACAATCTGAGAAGCATGGCCTACAATACCCACACTGGCCAATCAAGGACACCTCTTTGGCCATGTGACCATCAGCCATCTTTTTTATTTTACTTACATTTTTCTGTTTACTGTGCGTTTATTCAATGGTTTATGAAAGTAGCTATTATAAGATTTCCAGTAAAATGAATAGCACTGAGAAAATAACACCCATATCACATTCTAAAGCAATTCAAGCACCTGCAAGTTTTGAGATGTTTTCCAATTCTGGACGACTCTTTCTTCCTCACCTACAGACTCTTTGGATTGTGTTCAAAAGATATTTAAAGAAAGACAGGTAATAGAAAACCCAGATAGTACATCTAAAATAATCTGAAAATATTCAGAAGTAGTGAAAGATGGAATGAAAGTGTGTGAAATATTTGATTGGAAATCTGAAGCAGAAAAGATACTGAAGCCATTAGATGCTTAGCATTTCAAATCTGCTCCTTACAAGAGATACATACACAAAGAACAAAAGAACAATAAGTGCAGTATCCTGGTGAAAGGTGACAACTTCTACATGCATGATATAGATTCATTTAAATAGGCTATACAGTGAAACCTCTCCTTACGGACACCCCCAAGATACGGACACTCCTCATATATGGACAGATTTTTATGTCCCAACTGAAATAATATATAAATAATGATGAATTTAACTCTCGTTTACGGACACTCTCAAACACGGACACGGACAGCTGTTTCACAGTTCTAAGCTTGCTTTACCTCCTGACTGCGGACAGAACTTGGTTTTCAAGACCTAATGTGTTACAAAAATGGAAAATTTAGTTTTGAGAACTGTACAGAAATTCTTTAACGTGAAAGAAGACAATAAGGATCTCGTAGGCTACCACTAGCCCAGTCGGCTAGCCCTTGTTAGCTGGTAGCGGGTGGATAAACAGAGTCATAAAATTTAACCTGTCTAATGAGTCCAAGGTTTCCGCGATCGTGAAATTGTATTCGACACACGATAGGGTTAGTAGGATTATTCTCTTCACTTCAATCAGTTGTTCTGTTTCGAGAGACATGGCACCTGAACGTAAAGGTTAATTTGAAAACTGTAAATTACAGTACTGCATAACTGTAGACCTAAAATAAAATTGCCTTGCACAGTACTGTATTTTCCTTTTTCGGTCTTATCTACTGTAGTAAAAGTTGCAAAGAATTTACTGTAGTACAGTAGACTGTATTTAGAATTAGACTACAGTAATACATTTCATTTAAAGTGTAAAGGGAAACATAATGCATATTATAAATTTACTGTTAGATTGGGGAGCCTCCCTCCCAATAAAGGACACCTCCCAGATACGGACAGATTGTTACGTCCCTTCGATGTCCGTAAATGAGAGGTTTCACTGTATAACAAAAAAAGACACTCATATTTTCAAATGCTTCCAAAACTCATTCAACAACCATAACCAGGGAACGGATTTATATGGACTAAAAATATATGAAATATGTAAATATATATGTAGTTATTTTTACCAAAATATGGAATTAAATATGGATTTTTACCAAAATATGGAATTAAATATGGACTTAAAATTATAAAAAAATGACTATGTACGTTAAATATTGGTACATTTTAATCAAACTAAACAAAAATATAATGGACGTACCTTATCTTCCAATGTAGTTTCAACAAAACACAATTTTTATTGTCTGTTACCATAACAATAGGTTACAAACATTTCTTTCAAGTGCTGAAAAGTGAATCTTCTTCTATTGTCTCTGAGGATAGATTTATACTGACTAAAAGAGCGTTCGACGTCACAAGAAGTAACTGGTACATAATTCAATTTCACAATGTCTGCTGGGGATAAGTCCAAGTTAATCTTCACTGTTGATTCACCACTCATCACAGCAACAACCTTTTGTAGTTCTTCATATCCAGGGTTTTTTGAAAGTACAGTGTCCACCTTAGCTCTTACTGCATCTGCAACTTTACCTCTACCACGATTCAGTTGTTCCACAGTACTATTTATAATTTCAAAACTTTCAGATAGTGAAAGGTGCCTATTTTGGAGACTTTTGAGCGTTTTTATGATGCATGAAAATGTATGCTGAATGTGAGCTAAGTCATTCTTCACACTTATGTCACAGGTAACTGTTTTCGCAGTATCAATTGAGACTGCATCTTCAGAGTCCAATGCAAGGAGAACATTGTTAATAGAGTCTATATGTTCGGCATAATATTCAACTGCTTCTAGCCATGTACCCCATCTAGTTAAAATTGGCTTTGGTGGCAATGGAATTTCAGGGTACATTTCTTTCAACACGTTAACTCTACTGGGAGCTTTGAGAAATACTTTTTCACTGATGAAATCAACAAATCTACTTTAGGGAAATTGTCTCTGACCACTTCTGCCACACGATGAAATGCATGCGCCACACAAGTAAAATGAGTCAATTTAGGATATACAACAGATAATGCTTGTCCAGCTTTGACCATATAAGGGGCAGCATCGCTAATAAAGAATAACACATTATCGTACATAATACCCTTTGGCCACAGGATACCCATAGCTTCGTTGAACAGTTTAACTATAGTTTTGTTATTGCACTTTTCTAGAACATCACAATGTAAAAGAATTCGTTCAGAATATTGTTCACTTAACAAACCGATAACTACATTACCAACAAGTCTACCTTCTTTGTCGGGAGTCTCATCAATGGAAACCCAAATTGAACTATCTTTAATTTCATCTCTTATCTTCTGTATTGTCTCATCGTAGATGGATGGAGCATACGTCTTCCTAAGTGTTGACTCATCCGGGATTGTATGTTGAGTATATTTTTCAAGGAATTCCCTGAAGACCTTATTCTTTAGTTTGTAGAGAGGAATATCAGCAGAGATGAGAGAACGGCACAGGTCGATGTTAAACTCAGATCTTACATTCGATGTTGTTGGTTGTGTTAAAAACAATTGTCTCTGCTTGGAATTTAGTTGTTTGTTGGCCTGATGTTTACTAGTTGTAATGTGTTGTTGCACCAGGAACTTTTGTGTAGATGATACTGCACACTGACACAAATTACAAAATAATATTTTATTGTCAGTTGATAAACCATCTTCTTTAAATTCTGAAATGTAACTTGTTAGTTTTGATTTTAAATTGACTGAATGACGTACTTTTGGCATATTTACCGTCTTTATAGTATGATTTACAAAACTGAACCTATGTGTACTCTGACTGGCATTTAACTGTTGAGCTGCACAACTGAAGTCTGTTAAAAATTTTAAATTAAATTAATACAGTTTTGTAACTTACTTTCCCATTGTTGATAGGACTGCTAATTTTCAAATAACTCTGATGTTAAAGGGATTACTGAACATGTGTTTAAATCTCTATTGTTGAAATGTATTTTTAAAAGTTAATGGAATTTTGTTTTGTTTTATTGTTAAACCTAATATAATATGGACTGTTTTATATGAAATATGGAAAATATATGGAAATTAACGAAAATATGTACTAAACTCTAAAATATGGAAAAATATGGAAAATAAAAGTAGGATTTTTCAACCCTACACATTGTGAAACATAAAGATAATGCAAAATATAAATTATATTAGCTTTATAAGTAAATATGTATTTACATATAAATCCTTTCCCTGATCATAATCAAACCTTGTCCATTATAAGAAGGTGGCTGATATGGAACTGCTTGAAATCCACTTTAGCAAGTATTGGTGTCAAACACAAATTGGATTTTTACAAGTGTCTAATTGGCAATATTCGTGCATCTAATTTAGTTAGTGAGGCTGAAAATGACGATGACTGTATGTATGTGGACTAATGAAAAATTATGAGAATTGTGTGTGTAGAATATTACTTACATTCTTATCTATATGTTGTTTTACTTACTTACTGGCTTTTAGGAACCCGGAGGTTCATTGCCGCCCTCACATAAGCCCGCCATCGGTCCCTATCCTGAGCAAGATTAATCCAGTCCCTACCATCATATCCCACCTCCCTGAAATCCATTTTAATATTATCTTCCCATCTACGTCTCGCCCTTCCAAAAGGTCTTTTCCCCTCTGGCCTCCCAACTAACACTCTATATGCATTTCTGGATTCGCCCATACGTGCTACATGCCCTGCCCATCTCAAACGTCTGGATTTAATGTTCCTTATGTCAGGTGAAGAATACAATGCGTGCAGTTCTGTGTTGTGTAACTTTCTCCATTCTCCTGTAACTTCATCCCTCTTAGCCCCAAATATTTTCCGAAGTACCTTATTCTCAGACACCCTTAACCTATGTTCCTCTCTCAAAGTGAGAGTCCAAGTTTCACAACCATAAAGAACAACCGGTAATATAACTGTTTTATAAATTCTAACTTTCAGATTTTTTGACAGCAGACTGGATGATAAAAGTTTCTCAACAGAATAATAACAGGCATTTCCCATATTTATTCTGTGTTTAATTTCTTCCCGAGTATTTTTGTAATTCAAACTTAAAATTCAAGCAAAGAAATAAATGTAGAACTGCTACAAACCTGGCAATCTTCCTCATCTCAAATGCAAAGTCTGCAAAATCCAGATATGCGATGCAAAAATAGCAATCTTCAAATGAAAGGTTTTATAATTAATTGATTAAATGGCGATCTTACTCGTGTTAATTATGTAAGCATGTGCGGCTTACAGCTGTTTCGGTGCTATTCGACACCATCCTCAGAGCCTACTAGATCTATAGCCTATATTCAAGTGTTAAAAGTAGTGTACGAAAGATTCAACATGCTTTATAATCTTGTTTCACAGTAGCTTTAAAGTAACAATATTATTTAAAATTGCTTTTCTGGTTTCACTTTACATATGAAAATAGTTATTGTTCAAATTTTCGTTCCTTGAACACCTCTAATAATGTCTTGCTTGTATCCTAGATCATATATGTAACAGATAACTCCTCGCTACGTTAAAATCGGCAGCACTTTGAAGAGAACAACCGCCAGGATCGCCACCCGTCCACCGTAAACGAACACGAGATGGCAGCGCAGTCGCTAATGCAATTCAAATGGGAATGATGACGTGACTCCTTATGTAACAACTAGATGGCAGCATAGTAAACCTGACAAAAGTTGTTAACCTTAAAGCCTATAAGCCCGACATATCTGTTACATATATGATCTAGGCTTGTATGTAAAATTATCCAAAGTGAAGATTGCTGAACTTGCTTCTAGACACCTCAATTGTATTCTATTACCAAATACTCAAATCTTAATATATATAGTGTACTAGTTAAATATGTCAGAATGAAACTACACTAAACTTGGTAGTTACCTCGCTTCCATGTAATTATAACACTGTGTACTATGTAAGAAGTAAACAAGCTTCGTGAAAAAAATGTGCGGGGAAAGAGAACAATAGCATATCCGTTTATAAACTCGTATCGAAAATGTTTCGAGTTTTGTCCTAACCAGAATAAGCATCACAGGAAGTTTTGAATAACATTAAGGCTATGGGACTGTAAAACATTCTGCACAAAAAGCAAAGAGTAAATGACTTCCTATTTTTGACACAATAACGATGGAATCAGATAAGCACACAAACTGACAAGATAACGCTCATAGCATTAAGCTAGTTGCATTCTAAATATCACCACCATTCGTGTAAGAAAAATTTATTTCAAACTTGAAATAAAAGCAAACATTTGATAAAGAAAGTGATAAACAGTCTAGCATGTGTATTTAATCTCACGAAGATTCATATCAGTAATTGCTGAAAATGCTGGTAAAAATTAAATTCTGCAAACTACACTGCAGTATTAACCAACTATTATTTCAGAATAAAACATAAATGAATAATTAATTATTTCTCTTTACAAAAAAACTTCACATTAAAATGTAGTGAATACAACGACAATGTAATGAAATTTGTGATACAATAGATGAGAAAACTACATGCTACGAAGGCAGTAATGAACCATTTGTACCATCTATGAAAAAGAAAATAACAAATGGACAGCAATCACTTAAGAAATATTAAGGTTATGGATCAGTGAAAATAATAAAAAGAAAAAAATTAACAAATGGAAATTTTGTTTTTAACTCTAAAAAATAAAATAATGTTTCAGTTTTCTAAATCTGTGCTTATTTTGGCCCTATGAAAATTTAGAGAGACCAGAGTGTGCATAACCTGCAGCCCTACACTCAGCTGTCATTCTGACAGACTTTGTTCTTAGAAACCTCTCATTTACGGACATCGAAGGGACGTAACAATCTGTCCGCATCTGGAAGGTGTCCTTTATTGGGAGGGAGGCTCCCAAACCTAACAGTAAATTTATAATATGCATTATGTATACCTTCACGTTTTAAATTAAATGTATTACTGTAGTTTAATTCTAAATACAGTCTACAGTGCTACAGTAAATTCTTTGCAACTTTGAACTATAGTAGATAAGACCGAAAAAGGAAAATACAGTACTGTGCCATGCAGTTTTATTCTAGGTCTACAGTTATGCAGTAGGCCTACTGTAATTTACAGTTTTCAACTTAACCTTTATGTTGAGGTGCCATGTCTCTCGAAACAGAACAACTGATTGAAGTGAAGAGAATAATCCTACTAACCCTATCGTGTGTCGAATACAATTTCACGATCGTGGAAACCTTGGATCCATCAGACAGGTTAAATTGTATGACTTTATCCACACGCTTCCAGCTAACAAGGGGTAGCCGGCTGGGCTAGTGGTAGCCTATGAGACCCTTATTGTCTTCTTTTATGTTAAAGAATTTCTGTACAGTTCTCAAAACTAAATTTTCCATTTTTGTAACACATTAGGTCTTGAAAACCAAGTTCTGTCCGCAGTCAGGAGGTAAAGCAAGCTTTAGGACTGTGAAACAGCTGTCCTTGTCCGTGTCTGAGAGTGTCCGTAAACGAGAGTTAAATTTGTAATTATCTCTATATTATTTCATTTGGGACATAAAGATCTGTCCGTATCTTGGGGGTGTCCGTAAGGAGAGGTTTCACTGTAATTCTAACCAATTTTACTTTTCATTTACTTCATATGTTGCGCTGTTATGTAGGAGAAAAATCTATGCGGTAGACTTGCATAGGAAGGAAGGATATCGATAGCATACATCATATACATGCTGTACTTTGATACTTGTTTTCTCGATTTTCCAATTTTCAACATTTTGTAACATTCAAAATGCTCTAATGAATGCAGTTTTCTCCAATCTCAGTGAAATTTTGCACAGACAACCACAAAAGCTTATGAAGTAAACTGACACATGTGTTTTCTTCTGCTATTAAAAAAGTATTGAAATCACCATGTGTTGAAGACATAAGTTTTAAAAGATCGAAAAATTAACAACAGGGTAAATATTTTATTTCTTAAAAATTAATTGCAAAAATATGAAAAGAATGTGTCATATTTTACATACATCTATCAGGAATAAATTGAATATAAATTTAAAAAAAAATTATGTGAACTTGAAAATTGGGACGATTATAATTCAGTACTGAAAAAAAAAAAATTGATTATAAGTAAACTAATTGGAACATCAAAGTGAAAATTTGTGTATTGTATGTCCACACTGTAAGAAATATGTGGGGTAATTCCATAATTATGTCAACCAAATTGCCATTTTCTCAAAGTGGTTCTAGACAATTCTTGAATGCTATACCAGAGACTTTAATGTCTATATTTTATGAAATCAAAGATAATTGGCCGTATTTTTGCATAAATCATATGCTAGCAGCACTGTGAACTGAAGATGTTTGGAAGTGAAGACATATGACAAGGATGATACACTTCATGTAAAATTCCTTCGGCATGAGAGGAAGTCCAAGAAATTCTTTTCGCCTGCTATTGGTGATGAGGCTGATATTGACAAAGACCAGGTTATAAAAATTCTACCAGAGCCACAATTTGATAATAGGCTTAAACTAAATTTTCAACATATCTAGTTTGATAATGATGTTCTTTAATTTGCAAATGCATGTAATTTTATAAATCATATTTGGAATATGTAGTGTCTGTCACAGTTTGTATGTCGTGTCTGTCACGAGAATAGGGCTTAATATATACTTCATAAATGTTTCAAATGAAAAACTATCTGTAGCATATTAAGGAAGGATATTCTACCTTTCTATGATTATAGTACTAACAAAAGAAGTTGCTAATATTGGAAGATATAGTACATTGTTGGACTTCCCTTTAATTTGTGTTCCTTTTTCTGTCGTGTCTGTCACAACATTACTTGTACTTAGATATCTGTAATAAATAGAGATTGATACTTGCTCCTTACATGAAAGTGTAGCTGTGTACATGCACTTTGTATCTGATATAGTTTAAAAGTCTGCTAATGTTATGTTGAAGTAGAAATAAATCTTTATATTTTTGTAGAGAGTCATTTGTCGTGTCTGTCACAAATGGAATTACCCTGTGGTAAAAGTTTCAGATTAACTGATGTAAAAATGTACAAGTTAGAAATTTCACCGATCCATAGCCTTAAACTATGTATATATAAAACTATATCCTCCAAAGACAATAATGAATCACAAATCTGTGAGGAAGAAAGTGGAAACTGAAACACTTAACTTCGCCATTAACAGAATAAATTCCTCTAGATGTGAATAAAAGCACAACAAAATTTAACTTCCAGAATAACATCATAATAGGCTTACTTACTTACAATTGGCTTTTAAGGAACCTGCAGATTCATTGCCGCCCTCACATAAGCCCGCCATCGGTCCCTATCCTGTACAAGATTAATCCAGTCTCTATCATCATATCCCACCTCCTTCAAATCCATTTTAACATTATCCTCCCATCTACGTCTCGGCCTCCCCAAAGGTCTTTTCCCTCCGGCCTCCCAATTAACACACTATATGCGTTTCTGAATTCGCCCATACGTGCTACATGCCCTGCGCATCTCAAACGTCTGGATTTAATGTTCCTAATTATGTCAGGTGAAGAATACAATGCGTGCAGTTCTGCGTTGTGTAACTTTCTCCATTCTCCTGTAACTTCATCCCTCTTAGCCCCAAATATTTTCCTAAGAACCTTATTCTCAAACACTCTTATCTCTGTTCCTCTCTCAAAGTAAGAGTCCAAGTTCCACAACCATACAGAACAACCGGTAATATAACTGTTTTATAAATTCTAACTTTCAGATTTTTTGACAGCAGACTGGATGACAAAAGCTCTCAATCGAATAATAACAGGCATTTCCCATATTTATTCTGCGTTTAATTTCCTCCCGAGTGTCATTTATATTTGTTACTGTTGCTCCAAGACATTTGAACTTTTACATCATAATAGGCTATCTACCAAAACTTTTTTCTTTACTAGTGGCAGGTACTTGACTGTTCGTCATTCACCCATATGAAGCCAGTTGTGTATACCAATTCATTGACAGAGTCGTTGTCCAAGGTGCGCCATAGCAGGCTGGTCTACACTACACCCACAATAAGATGAGATTTGTTGGGATGCCACAGAGGAACTGGAGCCCCCGAAAAAAAAACCCCTGTGGTCACACAGGCTTGCCTAACACAAGTTATAAATCGCGGTATGCCAGGGATCAAACCTGGGTCCATATGATTACATATGTTCAGTACTCTGGCCACTAGACCATCCTGGCGGCTTCTATCAAAACTGGATAAACATAAAATCAGTGATGCAACAGCCCGATGAGAGCCAGGGCTGATCAGCTGACTGCTGGTCTCACATCCACATGCTTCTGAAGAGGTAAACGATCATCCAATCAGAACGGAGGTATCATTCACGAAACTCTGTTTCGTCTGCTATAGGCCTACACAAGTCCAACAATCTGACAAGGGCGAGAATCAGCTGTGAATGTTTCGCATGCTATGAAATCGGGACTGTCCCAGAAAATATAGAATGGTTGGCAAGTCTAGGTATTTCCTTGTAAAGGTGGCTGGCACGTAGGATTAACATCCCTACGGTCATTAATGCCGATTGTCGGCACAGGTGGGAGCCTGAACTTCCCATCACGGGCGTGCTTCCAAACAGGGACAACGGCATTTCCCCTAAGGTTAGAGCCCAGTTTAGGTGTGTGTGTATTAATCGAAAAAAATGTCGTATAAACATGCGTCCTATTCTCAATATTTTCTAGCCCCTAATTTTCGATTAATACACACACCTAAACTGGGCTCTAACCTTAGAGGAAATACTGCTGCCCCTGTTCGGAAGCGCGCCCATATGTTTTTCATTTGCACACTATCTAAATGCAAAAATGAAAATAATGTAACTGAAGTCATTTTTCAGTCATTTTCGTTTTTGAAAAACCATAAAACAGAATTTTTAAAAGAAAAAAAGCAAAATAAGGCTGTCATAATGGGTTACAATTTTACCATGGATTTTAGTTCTGGATTCCTAATGTATAATCCAAAAGAGCCATTAGAATAATAGTTGGAGCAAAGGCTAGAGAATCATGTAGATTATTTTTTAAAAAATTAGAGATTCTAACCTTAACAAATCAATACATATACTCTATAATAAATTTCCTCTTATGTAATAAAGAAAATTTTCCAACTAATTCAGCCATACATAGTATAAATACCCGCAGAAAGAATGATTATCATACGCCACCATCAAATTTATCATGCTATCAAAGGGGAGTACGTTACATGGCAATAAAAATGTTCAATAGTCTTCCTGAAGACATTAAGAATCATAGCCAAAACCCTGCATTATTTAAGGTAAAACTAAAAAATTACTTAATATCTCACACTTTCTATTCTGTAGGCTAGATGAATTCTTGACATTTCACAGTACTGTGTAAATATTTTAATACTATTAAATGGTAAACATATTACATTGTATAAAATATTATTGTTATTAAGGTATTAATTCTGTACATATCTCATATTTGCATTTTATATGTATTGCATTTATATTTAAACGTAAGAATTGGACATGTTCTTTATTCTATGCTATAAAGCAAATGTAAGAATACTATGGAACGAATAAATCTATCTATCTATATAGGCCCTAAGTAGATCTATGGACAAGAAAAAGGGACTACCTTCAGTAGAACACTAAAGCTCCAAAGATCAAGATTTCAGAAGTGGATATTAGAAGAAGTAATAATAATAATAATAATAATAATAATAATAATAATAATAATAATAATAATAATGATTTATTTTAGCTGGCAGAGTTACGGCCGTAAGGCCTTCTCTTCCACACAACCAGCAAAAAGTGTATATACATATGCATGAACTTACAAAGAATTCAACAATTTGATTTAGATGAGAGTTACATGTATACAAGAGTTATTTACGAATTAAACAACAAAATACTATGAACTATTAATTAAACACTGAAATAAACTGGGTAGCAGAATTAAACTAAAATACATAGAATGTTAATATATTTCAAATTATATTAGATAATAGAAAGAGATTATTATGAGACAATTTTGAAAATGCAGCACAATCAGGATGATGTCTAAAGAAAAAAAGCAACAGTGTAGTCAGTAATATTTTAAATCAGTATGATTGGAGTGAAATGCTAATAAGGTTATCTTTTAAGCTGTTCTTAAAGGTGTTTGTTGTCTTGCAGCCCCTAATACTTTGTGACAAGGAATTCCATTGACGCGAGGTGGATATTGTAAAAGATGAGGAATAACAAGATGTTCTATGAAGAGGTATATTTAGCGTGCCACAGATAAGTGATCTGGTATTTACGTCGTGGTTAGAGTATAGATAAGAGAAACGAGACGAAAGGTAATTTGGTGTTGAGGTGTGCAGAATTCGAAAGAGTAAAGACAAAGAGTGTAAAGTTCTGTTCTTTAAGTCGGAGCCACGAGAGACTTGCGAAGGACGGTGATATGTGATCATATCGTCGGATGTTGCACACGTATCTGATGCACATATTCTGAGCTCGCTGTAACTTGACTGACAGTTCAGAACTTAGATCACTTAACAAAACGTCACAATAATCGAAGTGCGGCATTACTAGGGTTTGTACTAGGGTAAGTTTTAGTTGCTGGGGCAAGAAGTTTCTCAAGCGACTCAAAGAGTGAAAGGAGGAACAGATTTTCTTTATCGTTTCTTTAACTTGAAAATTCCAACTTAGATTATTATCAAAAAAGAAGCCAAGATTTTTTACGACAGATGAATAAGGGATTAGCGTGTTGTTAAGGGTAACAACTGAAAGATTACTGTTATTAAGGGAGTTAACTACACGCTTATGTCCAATAATTATGGCTTGAGTCTTACTTGGGTTAAGTGCGAGTCCGAAATTGGCCGCCCAAGTGGAGACAGTGGCTAGGTCACAATTTAACTTGTCAATCGATTCATTGATCGTATTGGGTCTGGAATGTATGTAAAGTTGTAGGTCGTCGGCATAGAGGTGATATCGGCAATACTGTAAGTTCTTTGATACGTCATTAATGTAGATAGAGAAAAGTAGTGGTCCTAATACGGAGCCCTGCGGCACTCCCGCCTTTGTGTATCGCCATTGGGAGAATTGATTATCAAGTGAAACACACTGTTGGCGGTCCCGTAGGTAGGAGTCCATCCAGCTCAAGGTATTGTCTGATAAGTGCAAAGTTTTCATCTTTGCAAGAAGCAAGTCGATATCAACAGAACCAAAGGCATTGCTGAAATCGAGAAGAGTTAGTGCCGTTACTTCACCCCTATCCATAGCTTCACGGATGTCCTCAGTCACTTTAAGTAGGGCTGTAGTAGTGCTGTGTCCATGCCTAAAACCCGATTGATAGTCATCGAGGAGTTTGTGTTCGTCGAGATAGTTCGTAAGTTGTCCGTGTACAATATGTTCTAATGCTTTTGAAAGAGTGGGAAGAATTGATATCGGTCTGTATTGGTTTACTGTAGAAGGTGTGTTAGATTTAGGTAAAGGTTTCACTAATGCCATTTTCCAGAGTGAGGGGTAGGACCCAGTCATAATAGATGCATTGAATATATGTGTGATGGTCGGCAGGATCACATCTATTATTTTATACAGGAGAGTGATATTTATATTGTCTATACCTTGGGCTTTAGATTTCATACGTCGCAGCGTCTTCATTACGTCAGTCGGGTTAATGTATTTAAAGAAGAATTTATCCCACACAGGTTGGGGGCAAGATCTGAGAAATTCAAGAGTCTCTTTTTTATGTAATGGTTCAGGTGGAGCAGTGACGAAATGTTCATTTAGGCTATTGAGTGACAAGTTGATGTTATCTACCCGAGGCTTTGCTTTTGTTAGACCCAGGTTATTAAGGTTACGCCACAATTCTTTCGCACTGACCGAAGGTATAATAAGGAATGTGCATGGCGTAATTTAGCATTTCTTACTGCTTGATTACATTTATTTCTTAAAACTTTGTAAGTATTAAAATCTAATTCGTCCTTGCTCCGTCTGTATTTACGATAAGCAGTGGTGTGAAACAAGACAGCAACGTTCTTTCAAAATGATTTCGCTATGTAAAGAGCTATGAATTTTGTACACACTGTGACACATCCCATTTCACAAGATGGGATCAGTGGAGAAGATAAAAATAAAGATGCTTAAGATTGTCTAGCTTGACAGCAGCAGCCATGTGATACAGTACACTAATAAAGAAAGTAAGAAATTATTCGGTCAGAAACCCGGATGTCTAAATCACAAATGAAATATGCATAACCGGATTTCCCTATAGCTCGAACACCAAGTTCAAATAATTATGCAACAGAACTGGTTTATTGGAGACGTTACAGCCTACATAAGTATTTTCTATATTATAGATTGTAGATAACTTATTTTAAATATAAATATAACATATAACCATGCAAACTCACCCAACATCAGAGAATGATTGATGACTCCACCGAAGCAATAAGCAACCAGAAATATCATAGGCCATGACTGATCTTTCATTACATACATCATCACAAACTGAGTAAATACCATTCCTGCGACTATCCATTTGAAATTGGGGTCGTATCCAAAAAGTTTTTTGATTTGAGGGTACTTTTCTGCAAAAGAAAAAGAATCACGTATTATTGGATGACATAAGAAGTGTAGCCTCTATAACTTATCAAACAACTTAATAGGCTATTTATTTCATCAAAATATATCAAAATTCCTGTAACGAGGTGAAACTATTAATTTCTTTAAAACAGAACTGATAATTAACTACAAGAGATAGGTAGGTCTATATACTGATATACTCTTCTATACCGGTATCTGCAATACTCTGAGAATTGTCTAAAAAAAATAACATAGCCTAGGCCAAGATATAAAATGTTATTAAGTAAGGACAATATAATATACATAGTCGTAAGGTTGTCCGTTTATCCAAATGTCATATCAGGATTAGAATTGATTAGGTACTAACATATTGCAAGTTAGGCCCTAAAGAATTAATCATCAGAACTTTAGATACCGATAGGTAGGCCTAGTCTACTTTTAAGTGAATTTGTCGTAACTGCTCGTTTATATCAAGAGTAGTTCTGTATCTTAATGTTCCATATTAATGTAGCTACAAATATTAAATAATTAGGTAGCTGTAGAAATTTATTTCATGAGAAAGGTGAGATTCTGTAATTTGGTATTAATTGTAAATAAAAGAACTTTGAAACAATAATTTAAACAGTTTGAATCAAATAAATACCGCAGGCATAGAATTTTAAAGTAAAAATCTTAAGAGGTTATGATCAACATAGGTATGACTAGTTTTTTTAAATTGATCACAAGCTTGGGTACCTACATAAAAGGAAGAGTCTGGAATTTTAGAATCAAAGATCTATATTTTCATTAATTCAAAGGACCTATAAACTCTATTTCGTTAATTCTTGCAAATGTAAACCAGTTGTGGGTTTATTTCATACGCTTTTAACAGTAGGTAAAAAAATCCTATTTTAAAAGATTGCTGCCCTCATTAAAACGAAGCAACAAATGAAACTTCAAAATCTACGCGGTAACCGGTTTCTTCTAATATAGACATTCTATAAACTACATTAGATAATATTATATGCATATATTTGTATTAAGTTAACATGAAGCAATTAGCCTAAATTATACACCTCAATCAATTATAATTCAAATTTTCCTTCCCACGTACTTATAAGAAAATGAGGACACTCACCTAAAATTATTTTTCGTCGACTAGCATGCGGTTCTTCTGTATACGACCACTCGAAATCTGTCCTCGAAACGTGAGCGCCCATTTTTTCCGGATAAATATGTTACAAATGTCACGTCCTCACCGTTTTATAAGGAACTCCAGTCTAATCAAACACTACAACACACCGGCAGGCGTAATGTCTCATCACGAGCAATGACACAAGCCTACCACAAATAACGCCGCGCCCCCAACTCACATGTCTTCAATATTGCCAACATCTAAATGTAAATATTGAGCCAACTGTTATGGCGGTAAGTTTAAACCATAAAATAGACGCGTTGATAAATTGTTCATTGCTTTAGCAGTTGAAAATGATGAAACTCACTGTATACAATAAAATATCGATTTCCAGACTGATTGCCTAGTGACATTTCGTCCACCATAAATTTTCGTCTAGAATAATTTTATGTTCATAATAATTTTGTCCAAATGATACTCGGGAGGAAATTAAACGCAGAATAAATATGGGAAATGCCTGTTATTATTCGGTTGAGAAACTTTTATCATCCAGTCTGCTGTCAAAAAATCTGAAGGTTAGAATTTATAAAACAGTTATATTACCGGTTGTTCTGTATGGTTGTGAAACTTGGACTCTCACTTTGAGAGAGGAACAGAGACTACGGGTGTTTGAGAATAAGATTCTTAGGAAAATATTTGGGGCTAAGAGGGATGAAGTTACAGGAGAATGGAGAAAGTTACACAACACAGAACTGCACGCATTGTATTCTTCACCTGGCATAATTAGGAACATTAAATCCAGACGTTTGAGATGGGCAGGGCATGTAGCACGTATGGGCGAATCCAGAAATGCATATAGAGTGTTAGTTGGGAGGCCAGAGGGGAAAAGACCTTTGGGGAGGCCGAGACGTAGATGGGAAGATAATATTAAAATGGATTTGAGGGAGGTGGGATATGATGATAGAGACTGGATTAATCTTGCTCAGGATAGGGACCAATGGCAGGCTTATGTGAGGGCTGCAATGAACCTCCGGGTTCCTTAAAAGCCAGTAAGTAAGTAAGTAAGTAAGTAATAATTTTGTCCTGCGCTGGGCATTGTGGTCTAAAGCATCCTTCCTAGGACTGCGTTACGGAATGCACGCTGGTTCAAGTCCTCATGGAGGAAGAAATTTTCTCATGAAATTTCGGCCAGTGTATGGGACCAGTACCCACCCAGTATCGTGATGCACTTGGGGACCTACGATAGATAGCAAAATCCAGTTGCGAAAGCCAGTTACCTATAACTGCTGAGGGGGATCATCATGCTAACCACATGATACCTCCATTCTGGTTGGATGATCGTCCACCTCTGTTTCGGCATGTGAGCGTGAGGCCAGCAGCCGGTTGGTCAGTCTGGGCCTTCATGGGCTGTAGCACCACGGATTATTATTATTATTATTATTATTATTATTATTATTATTATTATTATTTTATTATTATTATTATTATTATTATTATTATTAATTTTGTTATTCTCTGATTGAGGATCTGACTGATATGTACATCTATTTAACAGACAATACATACATCTCACTTGACGATATGCGTCAGAGGAAGAACAATAATTGTTTGTATGCATCTGAAGTCTTACTAGTGTAATATATAGGTAGTTGGCGATGCATACAATGGTGGGGGAAGGAACTTGCCAGTCTACCTCATTATCTTCTGGCTTACTTGGCTCATTAAGTGGTGACTTGTTGGTATCACTTATAAGGTTCAGACCTTTCTTCAGACAGTTGACTACACAAAAACAATAATTTTGTCCACCTATTTGTCAACTTATGAAAATCGTCCACTGTTCGATTTTCTCCACCATACTGAAAAGTTCTGAAACGTTTTTGTCCATTTTATATATTTTTAGTCTATATTTCTTAGTTCACAATATGTATGGTCCATTGTGGAATTAATATAGTATATACAGGGACATCATTTTATTTTTACTAACATTTTTAATATTAACCTGTCTATACCTTTAGAGAACCGGAAACACCGCTTGCTCCCCCTCCAAGACTGGAGTTCGATGATACTGGCGTAAAACACAAATCACTCTACTAGGTATAGGAAGGAAGAAAAGTAGTTCATCCATTTACGTAAACTAGGAAATATCGCGATTTTGAGTTTGATAATTTTCATTAGGCTTTTCTTTAATCAAAGTACAGTACTGTATTAAGAATAAGTGTTTTTACTCACGAAGTGAGTTATCCATGCGAACGTATTCATTATGCAGCGTATATTATACTGTCTACAGCACATTAGCGTACAATATAGAGAAAGAAGTTGAATTGAAAAATAATCATAATTTGAATATGTAAACACAATTTTGAAAATGGTGGCCGTTCATTTCGATATAGGCTTCAGTTCTAATGTGCATATTATCACACTATAGACTATTGCATCTAATTCCAATTGCCAGTTTCGTCCTTCGTACTAGTAACTCATGTTCAAATAATTCTGTACCTACTCTAAGTACTGTACATTCAATCTTCACTTCTGCCCGACCCGAAAATATAAAATTACTCAGACATGCTATCTACTGTCCGTCCAAGTGGTTATGCCCCAGGATTGTAGAAAGGGAGGAAATCACGTGACAGTTAATTACTTAACGAGGCCCTTTTATTTAAGTTAAATTAAACAGCTGTATAATATTACGTAAACGTCAAATTCCTAAGAGAAATTAATGTTTTCAGAAAAGAGCTAAGACAGCCCAGCTTTTACAGAGGGGCGAGCAGAAGCAGGTGGGGAAATCGGGATGTGACGTAGGCAAACGGACAGTACCTGTGCGAAAATATGATTCAATATTGAAAGCTCTTTCGTCACTGGAAAACGCGGACATATTTCTGGAACGTACTATACTCAGTAACTCAGTAGTGCTTACTATCTGCGGTCTTGGTTCTGTGTGGAGTTGGAACTTCCTTAGTAGAAGGGGTGGGAGTGAAGTACATTCAAAAACTCAGGTACAATAAAAATTGAAGTAAAAGTAAAATGATGTCCCTATACTAATATACAGAATTACATTCATTCATTTATAGTTATTTGACCAAGGGCAGGTTTTTAGTGCAAAAATTAACTGTAAATTTAATTTTCAAAGGAAATAAAGAATAATTTTAATAATATAATTATTGTGTTAATTAGTTTCTACTTCTCTCTTCATCTTTCTCTTCGGTATTGTACAATTTGCAATCTGTAGTTGATGGAACGAAAATATAAATCGAGCTCTGTTGACAGTACGTAATAATGAATTTCTTTCTGGTAAATTCAGTAGTATTTCCTGATCTTCAATGACCTGAATTTTTACCTTATTACAGCTGCGGGAAGTTCATATGGGTGTTATTCGGCCCTTCTTTTGATTCCTGTCACATTTTTCGCATCAACTTCAGCTCTATTTCAAATAATATCTGCTTACCTCTCTTAAATATGGATACAAACATGTATAATTCCTATTTGTGATACACCTGACACTGCATATATCACGATTTTCACACTGCCAATACAACGATCTCCATTTTTGTTGAATGAGTGGAACTGATTGTTATGAACTATTTTATCCTTGTCTTCAGACGAAGGAAGTAAATATGCCATTATAATGCCTTTGAAATTGCACTGTATAAATTTTAATTCCTCAATAAGAGTTCTGGCACATAGATTAAATTGGATTTCACTACCATGGAAACCATAAGAAAGCACATTAATAATGATGAAATTGTTTTCTATTAACTGCAATTCATCTTGTCTTGTATTTAGTTGTATGGACAAAATTTTAAATGGACTTTAAAAAAATGGAAAAAAAAATGTGGACCAAAGAAAATATTTGTGGACCTATGATATTAATGGATAATATTGAAAATGGACGAATCCTTTATGGACGAAAAATAGTGGGCAAAATGAAGATAGACTATATAACTGTAGACAATATTTATTATTTCTCTAATGACTAGTACATGATATTTACTATCACTGACTGAGGGAAAAACAAGAAAGTGGTGAACAAAACTACGGATTAAGTAATTAAAAACATTCGGGCTCTGGCTTCCCAGTAGCGGTCGACTTCCTTGGAGGATTTCAGAGCAGGACATTTTGCAAGATGTTGTCTATCCATGTCTTCCTGTTGGTGGCACAAAATGCAGGATGCTGATGGAAGGATGCCAAGACGATTGAGGTATTTCATGTTCAGTGTTAAGACGAAAGCTTGCAACTGCCAGTCTTCTGGTTCAGGAGGTATATCCTTCAGTAATTTCCTACGTTGTTGCGAAATGTTTATGTCCAGTTCTTGTTGGTGATTATTTTTTTGTAGCTGCTTGATATATTGTTTTACTGAGCTAAATGACAAAGGTTTCCGTGGGTTTATTTTGAGATTGGCACCCTTCTTAGCTAATGTGTCAGCCTGTTCATTCCCATGTAGATTACAATGTCCTGGGATCCACTGTAACACAACTGTTTTGTTATGTTCTTTTAAAGTTGCAAGTATTTTTTGACAATTATTGATTTGTTCTGTGTAAGGGTGTCAGTTTTATTTATGGACAAAATGGCTGCTTTTGAGCCCAAGAGGATGACGGCATTTGTGAATTTATCCATATGGAATAAAAGTTGATTTAAGGCAACATGTATAGCTTCAATTTCTCCATCATAGGCAGATAGATTATAACCAACTGGGAGACAGAAACAAGAAAGATTACTAAAAGTACCAGCTCTTACATTTCCTTGAGGGTCCGTTTTCGAGCCATCAGTATAAATTCTTATCCAATAGTCTTCCGGATATCTGATGTTGACGGTTTCAAGGGCCAATTATTTTAAATTTTCTTTACTGTGTTGATTTTTGGTGATTTGTTCTACGAGGTCTATTTCTGATTGAATTATATCTATCTGAAGTGGGTTTTGTGGATGCATTAGAGGTTGAAGGAGATTGGGTATATCGAGTTCTTCTTTTAGTTTCTCTGCATATTGGATGAATCCGTGTTGCGTTTTCAGATACCTTTCTGTGTTAAGGTATGTGGACCAATAGTCGTGATTACTTCTGACCAGTTTTTCATAAAGAATAATGGCTCTTTCTTCTATTGTTGTTACAATAGGTTTAATGTCTGTGAGGTAAAACATACAGTTAATGGGAGTAGATTTCACTCCTCCTGTGACAAGTCTGAGTGCCTGGTTTTGTACTTTGACAAGTGGGTTTAGTGTAGTTTTTGGTGCAGTGACTAGAGGTTCGCAGCAGTATAGCTAGGCTCAATATACATCTTGTAGGTTGTTACTAGTGTTTGTCTTTTGGATCCCATGTACTTCCAGCTAGCAACTGTAGACAATATAAAGTGGACAAACTGACCTGGAATGAAGATATCATAAGAAACATCAGGAAATATTAAAGCTATCTGCGTATTAATCTTTATTATTAATCTTTACCTTTAAAAGTGTTTTTTTTTTTTAATTTTTTTTTTCTTTTTTTTCTTTCCTTCTGGAGTGCCAAAATGGCTTTAGAAAAGGCAGATCATGTGTAGATCCATTATTTAGTATCAAACTATTGTTGGAAAAAAGAAGAGAATTTAATTTAGAAACCCATATAGCTTTTATTGATTTTGTGAAAGCTTTTGATAAAGTCCGAAGAGACCTTTTATTCGACATATTACAAGAAAAAAATATTCCAAATTTGCTATTCCAAAATATAATAGAAATCTACACAGACAGCAAAATAAATGTCAAAATAAATAACTGTATATCCGAAAGAAAATTAGTTAATAATGGAGTTCGACAAGGTTGTCCACTATCACCAACTTTATTTAATATTTATATAAATGAAATTATTTTAAAATGGAACCAAATCTACACATCAGGAATCAAAATAACCAGTGCTCTAACATTAAATACCTTACTCTATGCCGATGATCAAGTCATAATTTCCAATTCAGAGGATAATTTACAAAGAGGATTGTATACATTAAATAGTATAGTAGTATAGTATTGTATTTATTAGCTGTCGTTATAGCAAAAGCTAATGACATTGTCAAATTACACGTGTGAAATTATAGTGCAAAAATGAAAATTATTCTATTACAACACTAAACATAAAACAAAATGATCACAAATACTCCTTAGAGTTTACAATTGAGAGTCAAGATTATCAAAATTAGGCTAATATCTAGATGAAAATTGTAACACACTGATCACAGATATTGATTTGATTAACAATTTATGAGATTTTCCTAATATATTACAGAATAATAATACAATTCAGAGAAAGAAACCTAAAAATATCAACAGCTTGCTTTTCTGATTCAAAATATTCTTGTACAGAATAGAATGGGTTTCTAAGAAGCCACGTTTTCACTTTGACTTTGAATATGTCAAGTGACACTTCCTGTGCCTCCTGTGGAAACATGTTGAACATTCTACAGCCCAACATGTTAGGACTACTTTTAACTTTGGATAGTCTGCAAAATGGTATGTCCAGTTTTTCTTTATTCCGAGTATTATACTCATGTTTATCCATCCTACTGGTGAAGCCATAAAGATTTTTCTTGATGTAAAGAAGGAGTTCCAGAATATATTCATTAACAACTGTTAAGATGGACTCCTGTATGAACAGTGGTTTACAATGTGCTTTGCTTGGTTCTTGTGTGATAATTCTTATTGCTTTCTTCTGAATGAGCAGGACTTCAATAAGTTTATTGCTGTTTCCCCACACCAGGATTCCATACTTCAATATGCTATGAAAAAAGCAAAATAAACACTTCTTTGGTACTGCCCGGGTATTTTATCTCTAATTCCTCTTAAGAGATACAGGACTCTGGACAGTCTCCGAGAGATGTATTCAATGTGGCAATCCCAGGTTAGTTTTGTATCAAGATGGATACCAAGTAACTTTACTGCCTTTTCTTCAGACCCTTCTTCTTTTTTTCAATGACAAAATTAATTTTTGAGTCTTCTCCTCGTTTAAAATTAACTTATTTGCTCTGAACCATTCTGCTGCTTCCAAAACTGTATTTGAGGTTAGCTGACGCAGTTCTGCTGCACTAGTCGAACATGTTATAAAAGAAGTGTCATCTGCATATAATGTTGATTTGGCCATAGTGTTATAACTTAAATCATTTACAATAATTAGGAATAAGAAAGGTCCTAAGATGGAACCCTGTGGGACACCATGTTGCACTTCTCCTTCAAAAGACCTGATCCCTTGAATTTCTACTATTTGTTTTCTGCCAGACAGATATGATGAGAGGAGATCCAACTCCCTTCCATTTATACCATAGTATTGTAGCTTAAGTCTTAAAATGTCATGTGAAACGCAGTCAAAAGCTTTTGTTAGGTCGCATAACGTGATCTCAGAGCACATTTTATCTTCAAAACCATTGTATGCTGATTCCAGCAGTGATAAGATAGCATCAACTGTTGTTCTACCTTTACGAAAACCAAACTGCGTATGACACAATAAGTCATTTCCTTCAAAATAATTTGCCAATTGAGTCTTCATTACACATTCTAACACTTTTCCGAAAATAGGAATAATAGATACCGGCCTATAACTACTTGGATTCTCTTTCTCACCTTTCTTGTATATTGGGCAAATCCTCGAGTATTTTTGACTATTTGGAAATATCCCCATTTCCAGACAATCGTTGATGCACACTGTCAATGGATATACGATATAATTAATCACTTGCTTCAGGAAATTATTGGATATTCCATAAATATCTTTGCTGTTTGATGCTTTCATTTTGTTCACAATATTAACTATATCCTCACATGACGTATACTGCCATTTGAAACCTATCTCTGGCACTTGCACAGGTGTGCAATATATTAAATAATATTAAAAGATTTTGGGATGGAAATTTCAGCACAAAAATCAAAAGTAATGGCATTTTTAGGACAAGACCCAGTGAGAAGTAAGATAATACACAATTACCAATGCCTCGAACAAGTGCAAAATTTCAATTATCTGGGTTGTGAAATATTTTATCAAAATGAAAAGATGTGAACAAGAAAATTACCAAATTTACACAAATTCTAGGAATAATAAACAATACATTAAAAGCTAAATTAGTACAAAAATCTACAAGAATAAAAATATATAATACACTAGCATTACCCACCCTTTTATACGGAAGCGAGATTTGGACATTAAAGAAAAAAGACATGAACAGACTCAAAGCAACAGAAATGAAATTTTTGAGGAGGACAGCAGGATACTCTTTTAGACCGAAAAAGGAATGAAGAAATTTTAGAACAATTAGAAGTAGAGTTAGTAGAAGAAAAAATCAGCAGATACAAATTCAATTGGCTAGATCATGTAAGAAGAATGGAAAATTCAAGAATCCCAAAAATGATGATGCAGTTTAAACCTAGAGGACATCGTCGACCAGGAAGACCTTTAAGAAGACTGCTAGATGGGGCCGAAACAGGTCTACAGAGGCCTAATTCGTGAAGGATGATGGTGATGATGATGACCTTTAAAAGTGTTTCTCAAAGAGTATTTTTGTTAGAGATAGTACGTTACCAGTATTTCTGATTTCTGTATGAACAGAATATTGAAATTGTTGAATTCAGATGTTATTTATTATCTTGTGTTTATAGAATGCCTATAAAAAATTTTCAAAATGTTACTGGTATATTCAACTTAAATTAAGCTGCCACAGCAGCCTGGTGGAGTAGAGTGCTGGAGTCATAATCCTGTGGACTCAGATTCGACATACCTTTGGCATCAGTCTCGTCTTTGTTGTTTCACATCTCGACACATTTTCTTGTTTTCTCTTGGCTTGGATAGATCCATTACTTGTGGAGAACGGGACTAAACCATAGGCCCTAAAGATTGTATATGCTCATTGTGTTACCTCCAGAGTTGGAAGTTTGACGTGGGCGAAATATGGCTGGTAAATTTTGCTTAGAATCCTCTTATATAGGAACATAACTCTGTTAAACTCCGTAAATCTATGATATGGGCTTTCCAGTTTTACTTTCTTTACTTGCCAAGGATTATTATTGTCCTTACTGCAAAAATCCACTACCTCGTCCAGGCTTGAACCCATGAATCTTGGATCCAGTGGAAAATATAGTACCGGTAACAACTATACTAGACTACTGTGAACTGCCTGTCCGAATGTCTTCTGTTACAAGAAATCCAGCAGTTTGAACAACTGTCTGTATACCTTCATATGTCCAGCTATCTGGAATGTATCTAACTTAAAATGCACTAAATTACCAACTGAGATACACACAGTAAGAGCCAAATGCCTGAAAATAAGAGCCAGACGACCGTATTCTTTTCTTAATACTTATCCTTTCAGAAACAGACGAATCTGTCAATTTCAGGTCATTCTTCTTTCCACTATAGTTTTGTCTGTATTTCTGAAGTCTTTGTATCTGATGTTGTTGCTGGTATTGCTACAATATACAGAATAAATCATCACGGAACTCCTAGATGACATGCAAGTTCTCTGGTCAGTATGTTAACACTGGTATTGGGATGGATTCATGGAAGTTCTAGGGTTCAAGGATTAGTAGCATGATGCTCCTAGATCACAGACATAAATCCTTCTTATCATAGGTATCCTAATTTACAATGATCATTTGTTGTTATAAACAAAACAAAAGTATCCAGTCAAAATTGATTAAAAAGCCAAATAATATAATATGAATATTGTTTCACAACTTTCTAATGTTGGTTACTTCAAAAGTAGATAATTTACTTAAAATCTATAATAATAATAATAATAATAATAATAATAATAATAATAATAATAATAATAATAATAATAATAATGTCGGACCATTGGATCTGTGCCCCTTCAGCGCTGTCGTCGTTCTTGGAAAAGTTAACGCCTGTACTCACTCCATTCCACCCGCTTTCCTCCCACCACGTTAAACAGCAGGCCACGAACCTTGCCGAATAGGGATGTTGCCAACTTCCTTCAAACGGTGTCATAAATAACTGGTCCTCTATGCTACAATATAATTTCTTTCAATCAAAATACGTCTTGTATTTCTACAATTTTAAACCTAAATCCTATGTCTCGAATCACTTTCCGTAGTTTTTCTCTCCAACCTTGGAAATTATTGCTTTTCAGTAATTTATTCAATGTTGAAACTTCTTTCTGAACGGCATAAAATCCTTGTATCTTTCTTCTTAAAATACATCGGTTCATATCATCTACAATAACTAAAAGTTCACTTGGTCTGTTCATCTCTAGTGATTCTAGCTTTTCATCTCCTGCACAGACTCTCTCTCTCTGATTTTCTTTATTAGGAGTTCTGACGTGTATATATAAATTACATAACATGTTGTATTATTAGTATTAGTGAAGTAAATAATTTTAATACGTAATCAATTGAAATAATATAAGCCTCACCTGTGATATCAGCTGTTCTTTTCGTTGCCTGATTTATAGGAAACAGATATTGACCTGTTTGTTTCTCTTCATCGCAAAATGCTATTACGAACTTAAAATATTTCTTTCGCCACTCCGTGCTACAATATTCATGTTGAGTTGACAACACTGGACTACAAGTGCAAATATTGTAAACTGTCCCGCAAGAAGGCCAAAATTGTGAGTAGTGGGGGACAGAAAGGGAGAGAGATAGAAATGCAGGGATAGAAATGAATTACCGAGGCTGAGAAGGAATTAGGGTTCAGTTCGCATATCTTACAGGGGCACAGATCCGATGGTCGGACTATATCGGTAAAACTCTAACCTAAATTTTTCTAGTAATTTTCAATTTGACAAAAATAACTGGTGTTAACATGTATAATGAACTACCGGTATCTTGAGACCGAAAATCGCATTCTTGAAATTTTTGTTTGTATGTCTGTATGTTTGTTACCTTTTCATGTGATAATGGCTGAACTGATTTCTGCGAAAATTGGTATGTACAATAAGATAGATTTTAGGCTGTATGGCATTCAAAATACTTTCTTTAAAAGAAGGGTTATAAGGGACACTGAAGTAAATAGATCGAAATATCTTGCTCATTATTGATTTTTTAGGATAATATTACATAACAAAAATTCCTTTTAAAACGTTTTCAACAAGTTTCATTGCGAAAAAAATTTTTATAGGACCGATATTTAACGAAATAAATGAGTTTTAAAATGACAATGCGCTTTATATCTGTGCTGCCTCAATCAGGCTCTAATAATAAAATGAAAACAAATGACCTGCGATTATTTAATGCGGTCTTGCATAACAAGCGGAAAATATTAATCTAACACACTTTTGGTATATAGAGTATGCCCAATCAAGTAAAACTCATGTAAATACTGGTTAGAGTGAAAAAACCTATATAAAAAAATGTAACATTTTAAAATTCCTTTTGAGAACGAAAAGTTACATTTGTTCAGATCAAATTTCTGCACATTTAAAGGACAAAACTAAAATTATTTCAATCATTTACTATCATAATAGTATAGCCTATAAAATAGGCTTAAGGACCTTACTAATAGACGGTAATTATATACAGTACTTAAAGGGTGTAAATGATATGTTGTTGTTGAAGTGTTGTATCAGTGAAGAATTATGTTGTGTCAGTGAAGTGTGTTGTATCAGTGAAGAAGTATGTCGTGTCAGTGAAATGTGCTGTGTAAGTGAAACGTGTTCCTGTCAGTGAAGCTGTATAGGTTATAGTGGCAGTGCAAAGTATTTGAACAGTGAAATGTTTTTGAAGTGTTAGTGAAATCAGGATAGAATCAGTGAAATGTGTCGTAGTTCCAGTGCAGTGAGTGAGTTGACAGCGAAATGAGTGTAATGTTGAAAGGTACTTGTGCAGATATGAACATATACTCGTGGGTTTTAGTTGGATCTTAGTTTTAAGATACAAATTAGAATATTTCAAATGTTATTTTAAGTGATCGTTTCATTTAATTTAGTATATTCCCTGTTGTTGTTGTTATTATTATTATTATTATTATTATTATTATTATTATTATTAGTATTAATTATTAGTATTATCATTAATTGTATTTTTAATTAATAAGTTTATTATTGTCATTATTGAGTGTAATTAGTTACCACTGCCACCGGGTATATACCCATTGCAGTGTGAATAAATACATACATACATACATAATACACTGCTCTCTTAAATTGACTGAGCATATTGGGAATTAAATAAATGGCTTTCCTAAAACACGCCATGAAATGTTTCTTATAAAAAATTTTTATCTCGAAAAGGAAGCAAACACGAGCAAAATTGTATTAAAGATTTTTGTTTGAAATATCTCAAAGAATAACCCCCTGAAATTAATGTCATTACTTACAGTTCATCCTGTATGTTTTTCAGAAATTCAGATGAAGAAAGCAATGGTACCTTTAACCACCAAGCATAACCTGTTGTTCGATTTAAAAAAAGCTTTTGACGTGATTTTGAAGATACATTTCACTTCGAACTTATTCCAGATTGTAGGACCATTGATGTCACACTGTAGTCTAATTGGATTGTGCATACATTTTGCATAATCGCTATCAGTCTTTAGTCAACCATAAGTGAGTTCTTACCAACATAACAACTCTCTAGTGTGCCATCGAACATGTCTGATGTAAGACAACAGTCAAGATTCAATAACTATAAGCATCAAGAGTAATCCAGATATTGCATCTATCGATTATGATTTATCCTGGTTGATTTCTCATTTTCTGCATGAACAGCACTTCAATTATTTCGATTAATTCCATCTGGTATTATAACAGTCTTTTGTTTCCATGTACAAAATATGGTAAGACTTCCAAATTGAGTTACTGTCAAAAAATGATAAGTTGTAACAGATATTAAAACCTTGTTTCGGAGAATGATCTGTATTTGAATAATTTCAAGGGAAAAATTGTTCCGGGGCCGGGTATCGAACCCGGGACCTTTGGCTAAACGCACCAATGCTCTCCAGACCCAGGAACTCTACCCGACACAGATTCAATTTTTCCCTTTATCTCCACATACCTCACTGGGCTGGCAAACCGTCAAGCATCCAACATTGAGTGCACACATACTCTGTGTGACTTCAATTGTGGTTTTCTGTTAACGAACATCAAGGGAAAAATTGTTCCGGGGTCGGGTATCGAACCTGGGACCTTTGGCTAAACGCACCAATGTTCTCCTAACTGAGCTACCCAGGAACTCTACTCGACACCAACTCAATTTTTCCCTTTCTCTCCACATACCTCAAAGTGGACTGGCATCCAACGTTGAGTGCACACAAATTCTGTGTGACTTAAATTGTGGTTTCTCTGTTAACGAACAGTGACTTGTAAAGGGTGCGGCAAAACATCCTCCCTAATTTAAAGTTTAAATAATGAACAGATGGATCAAAATAAGGAAACTGTATTAATATGAATTGTATCTAAACAGTGGGAAATTTAGGTTTACATGCATTGCCATAGCGATATCAAATTACATGCGCAAAACAACAAGAATTGAATAGGACATTGAATACACGGAATTGACATTCAATTAGTGCAAATTGTAATCTGTAACGAATTCCAACTATGCCGTGGACGGGTGAAGAACGTGCTTACGCTGTGGTATCATTTCTGATAAGTGGTAATTCCGTTGTCACTGCTCAGATGTTTCCCGGACACTTAATTTCTTCACGTGGCGACGTCCCCTGGCCAGCACGATCACCAGACCTTGCACCCTGAGATTTTTTTCTATGGGGGCAACTTAAGGCTGAGGCGTCGTAAAATAACCTACTGAAAAAAAAATCTTAAGGCTGAGGTGTCCAAACATCGGCCAAGGACTTTGCCAGACCTAAGAAATGCAATACAGTAAGAAATTGGTCTTATTCCTCAAGAAATTGCTAGTTAGAGTGATTCAGAATTTCCAAAGTCGCGTTCAATAATGCATTGATAGTGAAGGACACCACTTGAGAGACACGTTATTCAAAAAATGAAAAATTCCCACTGTTAAGATACCATTCATATTAATAAAGTTTCATTATTTTGATCCATCTGTTTTTTATTTAAACTTTAAATTAGGGAGGATGTTTTGCCGCACCCTTTATTATGCAAATCTAGCTTTCAGGTATAACTCCCTGTGAAGCTGATTTGAATAATTTCAAGGGAAAAATTGTTCCGGGGCGGGTATCGAACCTGGAATCTTTGGCTAAATGCACCAATGCTCTCCCGACTGAGCTACCCAGGAACTCTATCCCACACTGACTCAATTTTTCCCTTTATCTCCACATACCTCAAAATGGGCTGGCAAACCGTCAAGCATCCAACAGTGAGTGCACACAAACTCGGTGTCGGGTAGAGTTCTTGGGTAGCTCAGTCGGGAGAGCATTGGTGCATTTAGCCAAAGGTCCCTGGTTCGATACCTGGCCCCGGAACATTTTTCTCTTGAAATTATTCAAATCAGCTTCACAGCTACCTGAAAGCTAGATTTGCATGATCTCTATTTGTTGCTATTTAAATAGTAGTTAAATGTTTATGTCTAAGGAAATTTGAATCAACCTAGAAGAATATGGCGCGGAATAAAACATAAAGTATAATACAAATAGGATATAATATAAAATATAATGATGTAATCTGCTATAAAATAAAATATATTAATAGAATAGAAGAAAACAAATAAGCAGAGTAAAATAAAAGATCTGGAAAACTGCATTTCTGTAATTATAGATTCAAAGATCTGTAGTCCCATATGGTAATTCTTAAGAATTAACAGCAGGTTTATTTGAGGGATATAGTAATAATCATTCAAAACAAAATCAGGATATTAAAAATCAGTATTTCTGAGATAAAAACACGAGTAGTCACTGTAAAACAAAATTTGATACAAACAACAAACTTTACACACATATGGGAGTAATCAGAAAAAAAAAATTTGTTCACAATTGCTTGATTTGTTTTGTGTCCTTGCACACTAATACTACTGCTGTGACAATGTGCTCTTTTCCCATGTGTACCGATACGGTTATTGGCAAGTGCTTTGATTATCTAGGCTAAAGTTTGTCCATTGCAGCATAGATCTTACAAGAAGATTTGACACTAATGTGTGAGCTTAACACCAGCAGAGAAGTGCTTTTCTCATGCTTTCCTCTCCTCATGAACATTTATGTTGTTCTTTTTATTCTATCCACAATAATTTGGATCTTATCAGTAAGAGATCAGCAAAGTTAGATCCAAGTTTCTGCTACCTCTTTAAATACAATTATATAACAAATGTCTACTTTTCCTCGTATCAACCAATCAACATATATAGAAATTCATACAGGTACATGCTTTATCCTCAGCTCTTTAAACTGTCTTACTTATCCCCTTTGTATTTAATTTTTCGTCACAAATTGGAATCAATACGTCTAACAAGGGAAGGGTTTCGGCTCGAACAGCAATTTCGTATCCAAAATTTGTATACAGGCCCATCTTTACATCTCTGTAAAGCTCCCAAAAGCATTCGTTTGTGTAATGTGTGGTTTATCTGTTAGAGCACTGTACAAGTTAAGGGGATGGGACACCTTACCCATAAGCCTAGCCTAGCCTAGAAGCTAGTGCGACTGGTAAAATGTCTAAAGCCCATTTAAGAACATTTTTCTCCAACGTTCTGTCTGAAAATATTGCAGCTAATCAAAAGTGTACACTGTTGTGTGAGTCACTGAATGCGCACAAGGACACGACCTTAATAAATGGATCATTCCAAGGCTAAGACATGGAATGTATGACCATTCCACCTAAAAAAATCTAAATAGGCCTATATCCAGCCTCTGAATATCTATTTCCTTAGACAATACAAAATATATGCTCGGAGGATAACAGATTACATAAGGATTCTTGCTGAGAATCCAGAACTTAACTTGGGAAATCGAGTGTTTATAATGAAAATGCACTCTGTTATTCATAACCAGTTCTCTGCTCCAGTGTACCGCCCTATGCTTCAGTATTCCTGGCAGTCAGCTGGTTACGTGAATCCTGTACAAGTCTCGGACTTCAAAAATGTAATTCAGGTAGCATTTGATTGTTCAGCACTGGAGTGTGATTCAGAAGATTGTTCAGGTGTTGCTTCTGCGTGTTGTGCTTATTGCTCTGCTCCATGCTGTTTCATGCATTTTATAGAGAATCCTCATATACACTGCATTGATCAATACCGACCAAACGGAGAGTTACACAAATGAATGCTTTTATGGTCTTCATCACCATTGTGAGGTAAGCGTCTGTACAAATTTTTAACAAAAAATTCCTGTTCGAGCCGAAACCCTTCCCTTGTAAGCCCTTCCCGAATTCGTCATCAATTTACGATATCTATAATTTAAAACTATCAAATTATTGCTACATACATTTATTTTTACAAGATGTAAGACCAGATCTGACATAATGAAAATTTTTACTATATATTGCACTCCATCAATTTAACCTAAAATTACTAAACTACCATATGGATCATTTTAATTTCTCACAAAAAATGTATATTTTTTTACAGTAAAACATGAATATGGCTCTTCTCTCTCAATGGACTAATGTTAACTGCAATATATATATAACTATGAACATAAGTTTACAATACACAAGACATTATACACATATTATATAACAAATAATGATTTCAGAATCACTATATAGGCTACTTTATGAAAATATAATACAAGTTTTAATACACCACTTACAAAGAAAAAGCAAGCAGGCTCAAGCTAGCATTCATACCGTTCTGAAGTTTATTTTGAAAAGAATGCGAAGTAAATCCAAGAAGGAAAGACATTTAGTCATTGAAAGACTATTACCGGTATTCCAGTTTATATTGCGTAATCTTACCAAATTATGTTATTTTAACATTCATTTAAGAGTACAGTGAAACCTCTCATTTACGGACATCGAAGGAGGCTCCCCAATCTAACAGTAAATTTATAATGAATTTAAATACTATTATAGTCACAATCATGCCATGGTATGAAAGAAAAATTACACAACCTCGAGCGAGAATCGAACCTGCGACTTCCTGTTCTCTAGTCAGGCGCTCTACCACTGAGCTATCGAGTTCGTCTCACGCCAAAGGCTTGGAATTATCCTTTCATACTGGCGACTCTGTTATAGAGTACGTTCATAGCGTCTGATCTAGTCAGCACTGCTTATGGGTGTGAAGAAACTTTTTACAAATGTAATCTTCATCTTACGATTTTTGGTGACGTATATACGTCCATTGATGTGACATATTAATATTCATACCATGGCATGATTGTGAATATAATAGTATTTAAATTCATTAATATGTCACATCAATGGACGTATATACATTACCAAAAATCTAAGATGAAGATTACATTTGTAAATTTATAACATGCATTATGTATCCCTTCACGCTTTAAATGGAATGTATTACTGTAGTTTAATTATAAGTACAATCTACTGTACTAAAGTGCATTCTTTGCAACTTTGAACTACAGTAGATAAGACCGAAAAAGGAAAACACATTACTGTGCCATGCAATTTTATTTTAGGTCTGCAGTTATGCAGTACTGTAATTTACAGTTTTCAACTTAACCTTTACGTTCAGATGCCATGTCTCTTGAAACAGAACTGATTGAAGTGAAGAGAATAATCCTACCAACCCTATCATGTATCGAATACAATTTCACTATCGCGGAAACTTTGGATCCATCAGACAGGTTAAATTTTATGATTTTGTTTATCCACCTGCTTCCAGCTAACAAGGGGTAGCCGGCTGGGCTAGTGGTAGCCTACGAGACCCTTATTGCCTTCTTTCATGTTAAGGAATTTCTGTACAGTTCTCGAAACTAAATTTTCCATTTCTGTAACACATTAGGTCTTAAAATCCAAGTTTTGTCCGCAGTCAGGAGGTAAAGCAAGCTTTAGGACTGTGAAACAGCTGCCCGTGTCCGTGTCTGAGAGTGTCCGTAAACGAGAGTTAAATTAATCATTATTTCTATATTATTTCAGTTGGAACATAAAAATCTGTCCGTATATGAGGAGTGTCCGTATCTTGGGGGTGTCCGCAAGAAGAGGTTTCACTGTATACAAAGACATTAATAATCTTCATAAACATCTACAATAAGTACCGGTAAGTAATTCAATATCTTGTAGAAATATCATTTTTTAATTCATGACCAAATATCTTCTAGGGACTACCGCATTTTACTGCGTTTGTATTAATGGTTTAAATACACACAATGCAATGCCTTCTTTTGTTTAGATGTGAGTACATAAATACAGCTGTATATGGTACTCTTGGAAACTAAGTACTGAAGACGAGTTTTTTTTATTCATCTCACTTCATCAGAAAACCATTTCATAGTGAAAAAATTATTTACATGGCATTAATACTGTCAAAATTATAGCCAGAAATAAATTTTGCATCTGTTGATAAAAAAGAGGGAAAAAGAAAGTAAGACTGTGGTAATGTTTAAGGGAAAAAAATTTGTTGACAAAACTTTATTCTTACACAGAAGTAACCAATGCTTAAGGGTTACTTATCCTGCTGAAATTTGATTTATGAAAATTTTCACGGTAATTTTCAATATAAGGATTAAATGACAATTTACTTCCACGTAAAGCATGCTATGATGAAAATGTTCAATGAAAACATGATATATTTATTGTAACGAAAGAAAAATAAATGAAAATTTATTATTAACAATGCTGAAATGCAGATATGAGAATCTTCGAGTTGAAGAAAATGAGGAAATATTTTGTTTATGTAACAATTGCATATTATTTTCTAATTAATGAATAATGGGAATGCCATTACTACTAATTGATAGATCAATATGCAGTGAGTTAAGCTCTAACCTGTACTAACTAAGTTTATCTAAATCAAGAACAATTACAATAACTATACAGGGTGTATCTTAATTGGTGTCAAATATTTCGGGGACGTGTTCCTAACATCAAAACAATTGAAAAAGTTAATTACAACATGGGTCTGAAAACCATTCGTTAGGGAGTTATTAAAGGATTTGTCCCTTCACTGACCGCTGATTGTTTGGTGATTTTTTGTTTGTTTGTATTTTGTAGATCAAAGAAATCAGAAGGAAATGTATTCTGTGAGTGAACAGAACGAAATGATTTGCATCATTTAATTTAAGATGTGCTTCTGAACGTCATCCGATCAATGTGTTTTAACACAATGCTGCTCCAGCTCATTTCAGTCTGATAGTTCGTAATTTTTTAATGATCGATTTCCCCAAAGATGTATTGGTCGAAGGGGATTCATTGCATAGCCTGCTCGATCGCCTAATTTGAATCAATGGATTTCTTCGTCTGGGGACTTTTAAAGTCCCTGGTTTATGCGACTCCTGTACTTAATGTTGATATTCTGAGAGCATATCCAAACTGGATTTCACGAAATACGAAACATTCCAGGAATTTTCAACAGAGTACGCCAGAGCATGTAACGCAGGTTTAGGGGATACATCGAATCAGGAGGAAGCCACTTCGAGCAATTTTTGTAACATTAAATTTTGTCTTGTAACTCTGAAATAAATTATTTTGAGACCAATGTTCATATGAACTTTTTGTAATGTTTTGGTGTTGGGAACACGTCCCCAAAATATTTGACACCAATTTAGATACACCCTGTATAGTGTATCTTGCCTAATCCAACAACAAAATTCATGTTAAATGCACCATTCCATCGATAAAAATTCACTCCTTTTTTTTTCTTAAAAAAACAAAACAAACAAACAAAACAAAAGAAAAAAACATTCATTATTTTTACTGACTTCTTTTCATAAAATATTTCAATTTTATACACATTTATAACCACAAAAATTCTCATAAATCCATTTAAGCACAAGTTACTTAAAAGACTCCTAGGCATTTTATGAAATAAATAACAATTCAGTTCATAAATAATAATCACATTCTTAGAATCTAAATTAAAATTGCACATTAACAAAGCTAGGCCTAAATAGAAATAATAATCTCATATCAAAATTGATCACTATAGCGTGACGCAATGTTTGAAGATGATATTCTAAAAACCCTTTAACAGTCAACTATCTCTCTGAAAATTATCATGAAATCATTATAAACTAGGTAACGGATTTATGTGTAGTAATAACAAACATTCTCACTAATAATACACTTATTACATCAAACTCAGAATCATTAATCGTCAAGAGTGTGTCCTGAAGAATGACAATTTTACGCACAACGTATAGATTGTACAAATACAAGACTTCAACATACAGAAATGTACCGTACTTAAAATGGTCCATATGGGAATATCATTACCTTTACAATAGATCATCCACTTTACTAAATAATTAAAATATACATACAATTATTCTTCATACATTCGCTTACAACCTAGGCTTAATGTCTTCTCCTACTCGGTAGCAAGATTATATTTGGGTTTTACACCACGTCTGCAGATCTAAGTTCCTACATTAACATTTCCCTTTCTGACGTAAAATGTAAAATCCAAATAATCTTGCATCATACTGAAAATCTCCAATCATTTACTCTGCTACCTATTACTTTAATGATATAAGTACATCAATAGTGTAAAGTGTATTATGTACAAGAAATATTTCTCTTCAGTCTAATTCTACAACACATGTATAATGCTAAGTATGTTTAACATATTATATGGAATACATTACTAAACTAATATCATAATATTCAGTTTTGTATATAGTTCTGCACTGGTATCACAAATATTATGACATATATTTAATATTATACAAGTAAATATATTATTTATTCTTTTTTGTTCTAAGATACAAATATGGACGGTAGATAAGTACAGGTAGGTTATTTTCGAGAAACAATGCAACATTACTTGCAGCATGTTCTTGTTATTTACACAAACAACTGAGAAATGGACGGCCGAAAGTCATTTGTTTAGAATATCAATTATGTTGACTTACACTCTTGAGCACCCTTCCAGTCGCTGACATGATTATGTAACCCAATAAAATACATCTGTATAAAATCAGATTATAACAAAGTATGTTCTATTATCAAGGAAATGAAAATCTAATCCTTTTGTTGCACACCTCATAAAAGCTTTGTGTTGGATATGCAATGTAAACAATATAATTATGTATAGCACAGCAACCTTCGTTAACGTCACCTTAATAAATTTTAGTGACATTATTATTATTATTATTATTATTATTATCTCATCGGTAATGAATACAATCCAGATCACCCCTGAAATGTGTTTCAATTTTGTATTCTGTACCAAATTCTTATAACGAGTGCAAAATTAAAACATGTGACTAAATGAACTTTGTAATGCAAAACAAATTAATTGTCGAAAAAAATGTACATACAGTATTTAAAAAGAATAAAATGACTCGCTGTTGTAAATATAATGAATAAAAACATTGCAGATATGTTACTTTCGGCTTCATTAAAAGGAAAACATAATTTGGGCAATCATCATGTCTGTAATATAAAAAAAAATAGTGTATAGATCCTACACCATTACACAGAATTAAATACTAAATTTTGTAAACACGGAATTTTTCGAAAACCACGTTTCTTTTTTTTTTTTCAATATTTTTATGTATTTATATTTAAAAACTGCTGAAGTTAATTGTTGTTAGTTATAACCAAAAATGCCAAATGTGGAATTTGATAAGTGTCGTCAAATTTTAGAATAAGGTTTTCTTTATCCCTTTGCAGCACAGTAAGCCAAAACATTAGAACAAGATGTAATTTTTTATGTTTTTCTATCATGGATCATAAAAAAGCTTCGATCATTTTTTTAAACTCTGCACACAATTTCAGAAAAATGGTTACTTTGAGCGACCATTAGGGATTTTGATATAATAAACCAATTTAGCATAATGTAACATTTACAATGGTTTTACAAATGTATAGTTTATTAATGTTGTTCTTTTTATACTTCAGATACACAATTAATTCATTACTTTTGATGATACAATTTAAAACATTTCTTTTTATCGTTCAGGCAAAGTGCCACTTTGCACGTTGAACACAAATGGCACCTCAAGAGGTTGTTGCATGTTGGAACATCTGTGCTATAATTGTAGAGAAAGAAAAAAAAACTGTGGTTCTTCTGAATAACTACTATGCTGCAAAGGGTTATAGGTTTTACAAAACAGAACTTTCAAATGATATAAAGTTATGTAAAATGTATGTATCAACGAAAGAAACTTCCAAAATGTTTAAAATTATAAAATGTTATTATAACCAAAAGTTATAAATGATGGAAGTTAAGTGTTCAGTAGTATTTAAAGAAACTTAGAACAGAAAGTAAACCTACAAGCTGCTTATCAAGCATATTGAGTAAGAGTATTATTTTTCCGTCACTTTTTATGGCAGACACTGTAATAAAAAACAGCTTTTAATAGATGAAATACACTCCGATCTGACCAAGTTCTTACTAATGTGTTCGTTTAAAATAAAAGGAATGATTGCTGCGTTGCATTGAAAATATTGATGTTGTATATCTCAAAACTTGGCTAACTGCTATGAGAAGTGCTGTCTTCAAAGACATAAAAACAAAAGTATTTTAATATGAATCATTGTCATTAATAAAAAAGATAATATTTGCAGTTCTACACAGAATGCAATTATGAACATTTCCACAAAGTTATTGCTCAAACCCGAAAGTCTCAGAAAATTTATCAAACTTTTAAACACATCCATCGGTTGCATGTACCAACATACTATTGTAATAACAAATTAAATAAATTTATCTAAATTTTGAATTTTTAATAAGTGGCTAAAATTCTACATTCCTAAACATTAATTTCAAATTATGAATTGAAATATCGCACCATTATGAGAGATGTTATCAGATATTGCAATTTTAAACATTACCAACCATAAATCCTGAAACAGTGTTCTGTAACTGGTGAAGATCTACTTAAACCTACCAAACGGTCTGCATTAATTATTGTGAATAGGGATATAGCTATAGCTAAGGAAGTGCAATTACGATTTTGAGTAATATGAGGCAATTTTTGATAATAACTTTCCTATTGTACTGCTGTTGAAATGTTTTTATAGATGTTGATGGGAATTCATTGTATAATGCTCTCTAGGTAGATGAATAGTATTGCGACAACACAAATTAGTTCTGAAACGTACTTAATTTTATTGACGGTATGTGGCCAATTTAAAAAGCTTTGTGAGATTCCTTCCTGCCATAGGTTAGCCTGCCAATGTTAAAAAAAATCCATTCTTTTAAGTGGAGGTATCTTCAAGGGGAAAGTTTAGTACCTTCAACGACACACTGATAGTATGAACAATGGCTTACCGGTACTCTATCAGGGACAGGTTCATTCATGTGCTATAAGTATACTCATATGGTATAGAGCAGTGTTCCGAAACTTTCTGATGGCGCGACCCACTTTTGGGCGAGACTTCTGTTTGCAACAACCCACTGCCGTACAGGTTTTTGACCCCATTCAAAAAATATAATTCCCTGTAAAATTACAAAGAACTATAATTTTACTCAAATCAGTGGAAATCCATGATAAATGTTAGTGCGCATGTGCATGAACATACAACTGTTTTTAAACAATTATTGGTGCATAAACTTGGACAGTTTCTGCATCTTGTCAGATGTAAATCAAAACAATATCTTCAGCTGATTTTAAATGGTGAGAATTTATTTCTCGATCCCTCTAAGCGAGACACGATGTATTACAGTAAAACCCAGATAAGACGCTGTTCAAGGGACCGGGTGTAAAACATGTATTAACTGGGACCGCGTATTACGTGGGTATACTAATTTTGACGTATATACAGTATCTATTAGCATTTTTACTGTACGTCAAACACATTTACAATATGTACTGTACTGTACTTAATTCTTTCGAAAAAAAAAAGCCATTTGTAGTTGTTTGCCGTGTGCGTGTTCTCCAAGTCCTCATGTTCACCACACTTCAGTTTCTGTGATTACATCCTCCCGACGTCGCAGCTGTAGTGATTGAGTCGCGATTTTTTATTATCGTTCTTAATGTCGATGATGGGATTCCTAATGCATCAGAGAGTTGTTTCTGAGTAAGAGTACTGTTCTCATCGTACTTTCGTAAGATTTCCAATTTTCCCGACACAGAAAGGGCTTTTCGTTTAACACTCATTGTAATCACACTCACAGACACTTCAATACACTAAAGGACAACAAACTGCCCAGCAAAAATTTCCAGAATTTTATTACGGCCGAGTGAGGAATGCTGTTTGAGAGAGAGGGTTAGCAAGAGGGTGAGGTATTGTAACTGTATGTAGGCTTTAACCACGCAGGTAAGGAGTCGAATGAGAGAGCGTAACAAGAGGGTGGGGTATACTAAGGTATGAAGTATGAATGTTTAAATGCGCAGGTAAAGGGTCGAATACCAATACTTTTCAAGTTAGTGGCACCAGTGAGTTCAATGACAAAGATGTTTCATTGCTGTTACAGTAAATTGCTGAAAATTACATCGAAAATATTCCACAAAAACAGCGTATTATGCAGGACTTGAGCGCAACAAACGGGGTATTTTATAAAGGCGTTATATATGAAATGTGCAGGGACCGGACGAAAAAAGCGTATTACACGGGATAGTGTAATAAGCGGGCGCGTCTTATCGAGGTTTTACTTTATATGATTCTCCTCCCTGATAACCATGAGAACAGCAGTTCGACCAATAAGATACCTGGTTAGCAGAGTGTTTAAATCTAACTAGAACCTTCGAGAGGAGGCGAATTTGGAAAAATCCTACTCACCACTGACAAGTGTACCACTAGTCTCGGCTACTTTCGGCTATGTTTGACTGTATTGGCAAGTTCTCTCTCTCTCTCTCTTTCTTTCTTCCTGGCTTTAGAAAATCGCGTCATGTATTGTTAGTTTTCTTTCTCTGCGTAAAAGTTTTGTTTTATGTTGGCAGATTTTTTTTCTTGTTTGTGGATGTTTCTGTTGTTTTTTATTTTGTGTTACGAGATATATTTATTTATACAGTATATTAAATATTGATAATTTAGAAATAAAAAGGGCACAAATAGCCATAGTAGCTGACGCACCCTTTTTAAACCTCACTAACTAACTTTAGAAATAAATGCAGATTTGTCTTGTCCTGTGAGAGAGAGCAGTCGAATTTTGCCACTAAACACAAGCATTAAGAACTGGTTATAATGATGGAAAGTTGTATATGCCACGCACTGTATTAGAAACTCTTCAACTTTAAACGTGGTAAATTATTAATCGAAAAAAGAGATATTTAAAAAATTTCTTATTAAGAATGATGCAGCCATAATATGAACCCAATGTAAATGCAATCTGTTTCTGACACTGAAACGAGGTAATGAATTTAATTGTCACTGCGAATAACAACTGTTTACATGGAATCTGAATTTTAAATTCAGTTTCTTAAAGTTATTAAAAGCAATACTGCTTCTTATATTTGTTGTAGAAATATAAACAGTGCACTTCCATGAAGCTATATCCCTAATTACATTTAATAATTGTTAAAAAGTTTTAAAAATAGAGTCATACAATATCTGAAATTAAAAAAAAATGAGAAAATTTATAAATTACTATGGGAATCAACTGGTCATTACATTTTTTTTTTTTTTTACTTTTCACCTGTGGGATAAGCCTAGACAAAAAGACATAATGGATTTTTTGTTCTCAGTATGTCAATTAATATCATCTTTACATATAAAATTACATGACCTCCCATTTATTTCTAATAAACGTAATTCACTAGCATTCTACACCTCCTAAATCTGAAACTTGTGATTTCTTCTCTCTCTTAATAACGTATACAAACTGTAATGAGATTCGTTATATTTACAATGCTATATACATATATGAAACATGAACATCAGTGAGAAATACCTTATTTACCTGAAGAAGATATATTACTCTTTATAATACAGCATCTGAAAATCCATAATCTCATTCTGAAAAACATTTTACTCCAAGTAATACACAGAGTGGAAGTCAAATAATCCTGCAGATTGAAAGAGATGATAGGGTACAGTTAAAGGAATAAAAAATCTACATTACGTTTTGTGATTAAATGCACGGTTAATTAAAATATTAAGTTGGAAGTTTCAGCAGTCCGGCAACATCGTCACTAATACACTCTACTCGTGATACAGATGTAAGAGGTCAACGAACTCAGTTCTGTCTCTGTATGCGAGCCTCCCTTTCTCGCTACGACGTTGCAATCTACTCGCATCGTTCAGTTGCTTGAAATTAGCGGCTTTTAAATTTACACGAAAACCGTCCATGCTATGGAAATACACCAGAGAGATAAATGAATTTGTTAGATTTTCTATCGATATGGGCAAAAATCACGATCAGTTATAAGAGGTTGTTAAACATTTGGGATAAAACATTTTTTCTGAGAAAACTATTAATTTTCCAGTAATAAGGTATTAGGCCTATACTTTTTCCTTACATGCAACATGAGCTATTCACTCTAAAAATCTGCAGGGTTATTTCACTTCCACACTGTATTGCTATATTGCTACTGTCCTGTGAATGGTACCACAGTAAAGTCATTTTAATTTTGTAACAGTGCCTCAAAATTATATTTTGTTGCAATTTCATTGAAATCTGTTATTTTTTATTAACAATGACCAGCTTTTAATGTCACGAACTTGATTCTTCAGCATTAATTTTCGTTTTGATTAATGGTGTAAGATTGAGTCACTATTAAACCATAGCCAGAAACAGAGATCATTTAAAGGTAGACATTTATAAATTAACATAAGATGACTTAGAAATTTTACTATCAAAAATGAAAGTATTAATTTTCCGTGTTGAAATACCATCAGGTCAGAAATAATTTTAATAACAAAACACTATTACCATTTTAATTTCTACATCTTGATTACACAACTTTCACTTTAATTTCATTTAGAAATGATTCTGAATTGTCATAGAAATTAAGACGTGTAAACTAACCAAGTTGATTTAAGCAGCATTCAATATTATATTTGTAGTTATGATTAGGAAGCATACGAAAATATTTAATGTTAAAATTTTACAAGATTTTAGCTGTTACGCTCTCATATAGGATTCAGATTGCAGTATGTGTGTTCACAATAAAAATAGTACCACTACCGGTATTCCTTTTTTCTGAATCTGGCAATGTCGTACAGTAGCATAAGGAATAAAAAATTCATTATAGCATATTGTGTGTTTATTATTTATACATTCAGGAGAAGTTAAGAGAAGGAAGGATAATTTTCTGATATTCGCTTATTTACGAACTTGTCTCAAACGTAGATCTATGTAACAGACAAAGTTTTGTGATACCCTATACTGACTGCCATTCCAGTGCGACAATGCAGGGTGGCTGTTACTTCCAGTGTACATCCAACCTGTATAAAATAATAAATAAATAACATTAAATAAAAATTTTCTCTGGATATTCAATAGAATTCTGGTACCGGTATTCTATTCTTTTACTAATGTATTACAATATAGCTATATGAAACAATACATTTCATACCGGTAGAAGATATTACTAATTTTATATACTTCGTTTTAAAAGAATTTCTAAATGTTTGGAGATGTCCCAAGAAAGTAGCAGCCCAGGACAATTCACAGTCTATCCTTAACTGCTAATTCCTTGGAGTACATTTACCCTCAATTTTTAAAAAGATGGTCTACATCTTTTTCGAAGGTGCAGAGCTAGAATGTGAACAATAAATGTCAGGAAATTTGGTAAAATCCATTAAATTATTATCTTTCAAATAAGTAGCAAGCAAGGAAATTAAACTATTCGGTTTCGAGGTGTATCAGCCTTGGCCAAAAGGCACCAGCATACTTAATGTATGTGACAAAAGATTGAAATAATCAGTGCCGTATGCAGAATTTTGTCAAAAAGGGGGGGGGTTATTATTAAAATTGTTTACAATTTACATTATCGGTATTTTAAATTTTGTGTATGATTATTATTATTATTATTATTATTATTATTATTATTAGTAGTAGTAGTAGTATTATTATTATTATCATTATTATTATTAAAATGCACAAAACATTAAACGAACATTTCACAGTATAAAGTCACAACTCAAACTAACGAACAGGTGAATATCGCACTTCAAATGAGTTTAAAATCGAAAATGCACAATATTTAACATCTGTACTGGAGAACTGCCAAAACAACCTTTGCAATATGTTTCACCACAAGTTAAAATTCATATTGTGTCAGCTTCATTTTATTACAAGGTCGGTACTAGGTGGTAGGTCTCGCTATAATAAAGATATCATTGTTATAATTCGAACATGCCCAGCACCAAGCACAGAGATTATAAGGAAGCAGGGATAGGAGGACTATGCTTTATGTCGATGTAGATTTTGTTACTCTGACAGTGAAAAATGAGAGAAAGAAACACGATTATGGATAAAAAAATATTCAAACCTAAATATGTAATTTCCTTGCATATGCCCCTGGAAGTAATAATATCTTACATCATAGATGGGCATCGTGCCTCACTTGAGAAATAATGCCTCACTGACCTTCAGAGAGCAACGCTCTGAGTAACATCACCTTCACAGTTCCCGTCCCTCCCTAACATAGCTCCTAGGCGTGGGCAGGTTCTATATCAGTTTCATAAGCAATATCAGTGGTGGCATAATGGCATTATCAAAGCAGTGTGTACGCGTTAGAAAACGATTATTTCATGAGAAATGGGAGGAAGAGTTTTTTTGCTGTTTAGAAGGGGAGAGCATACGATGTAGGCCTATGTTATGCTCGAAAATCCTATTAGGCATTAATAAATTTAATATACAACGACATTACTCCTTATGTCATAAAGAACATGCTGAATTAGAAGCTAAGACAAATTAAATGTTATTTTTCGTACTATTCCGAAGAAAATTTATGATCTTAACATTTGCATAGTATACTAAATACGACATTATATCTTAAACACGCTGCATTAAAAGGTAAGAGGAATTAAATGTTGTTTGTACGTATTATTTCCAAACGAAATTAAAAAAAAATATATATCAAATGTGCGTAGAAAACGAAATATGATTTTCTGAAATTATTTTAGGTCGAGAACGTGCAAATCTATAAAGTAATCTTGAGAAACGCCAGAATATTCAAGAAAATAAATGTAGACAACGTGATGGAATATTATTGGCTAGTTACGCAATTTCTCGCCTGTGATTTAAATCAATTCAATGATGGAGAAATAGTAACGAGGTTTATGATTAAAGCTGCCGAATTAATTTGCCAAATTGAATAAAAGTTTTCGAGTCTCTCACGTTAACCAAGCGCTTTCCTAATAATTCGCCACTGACCACCTTAGCGATTACGATAAGGTGACGCAGGTCACAGCAGTTTATATTTCCCATCCTACTCTGCAGTCTCCTCTCCTAGTAAACAAACTATTTCAAATCGAGTGCCTCATGTAACCAAAAATTGTGCCCATGTATGTCTTACATAATATAGACGAAAAGAAACTTCGTCCATGGGGAAATTAAGACCTTCCCATAAAGAGAAACATCTGCGCTTCTTTCTATTGTAATAACAGAAAAGAAGAAATGTAATTATTCTATACTAAGAAAAAGAGTTTGTCGATTTGATGACTTAGCATTTAGACAGCAAATACTGTTTACTAATAAATGAAATAATATTTAATTGCAAGATGTGTACAACAGTTATGTAATTATACAATTATGAATTGAGATCACTTCCTCCAATGTAGAAGATCAGCAGTCAGTTGCTGGAAAACAACAGCAACGTCCAAGTTCTTGACTTTCGTAGTAAATTCTTATCATCAGGTAAATAAAGTAACGGGAGTTGTATATTGCCTTTGAGTACATGTAACACATGTCATGGCAGATAAATGCAAAAATGGAATGTATGAATCCAAATTACTATAATTTGCTTGAATCCAAATTACAAAATATTTTAAATTTGATTCCAAAGGAAAAGTGATGCATGTGTTGCAGGACTCTATCTATGTTATTGATACATAACGATACTCTAAAATTTCTCATGTATGTATATTTAATTCTACTTTAAAATTATGTCCATATATTATATTTTGAGTGAATCATTTCATTAAATTACGCCACAGATTTAATAAAATGCATCTCACTAAGCATCAGAAAATAATTATCCTATGGCAATAACTTGTTCCCAATTACCACAGTTAGACAGACAGTCGACCACAATCCTGTTCTGGAGGAGCCATCTTGATCTACCTGTCGAACAAACAAACCAATGTATGTTTCTTGTCATCAACTGCTTATATGTAAGCATAATTTACCAGGATATTGTATTGTGTTGTATTGTATTGTATTGTATTTATTAACATTCCATGGTATTCATACATTGCTTTACAGCTAGAATATGGAACAAGTCAAAAAACTTAATACTATTATAAAGTCTTAATTTATAGTCACATTCTAGATGAAATATATATACAGACGAGATTTACAATATAGTCTACTAGTACAACACATAGTTTTAGTATCAATTTCATGAAGTGTTATTGAATGTCATGAATTCACCTACAGAATAGAAGGCGTGAGAAATTAGGTACTTCTTTAATTTGGCCCTAAATAATCTTATTTGTCCCTGCAGAATCAGGGATTGAAACAAGGAGATGGGCTGGCACCACTCCTGTTTAACCTAGCATTAGAATCAGACATTAGGAAACTAAGGGTGGATACCAGAGGAACACTCTTGTATAAAACAGCTCAATTAGTTGGATATGCAGATGATATTAATTTGATGGGAAGAACAATACGGACAGAAATATTTGAAGATCTGAGTAGAGAAGGTAAGGAGATTGGCTTTAAAATCAATGAACAAAAGACGAAGATAATAGTACAGGCTCGGAGAAGGAAATATACAGAAGAACAGCTCGTTCCGGAAGGATCCAAAGTAGAGATAGTGAAGGAATTTAAATATCTTGGCATACATCTAACCAACAAAAATGAGGAAATGGTACAAATACAAGCAAGAATACAGACTGCCAATAAAGCATATTTCTCAGTACTTCCCATCTTCAGAAACAGGGATATAAACCAGAGATTAAAGGTAATGCTATATAAAACACTTATTCGGAGTATAGTGATGTATGGACCCTCTCAAAGAAAGCCGTGGAAAAGATCGATTCTTTCGAAAGGAAAATCCTGAGGAGAATCTACGGACCTGTATGCGTTCAAGGGGAATGGTGAATTAGATATAATAACGAACTATAGTCCTTGTATGGAGAACTACCCTTATTGCGTGTTATTCGGATTAAGAGACTCAAATGGGCAGGCCATCTAATTAGGATGGAAGAACATCGAGTCCCAAAGAAGGTATTTTCAGAAGATTTCGGAGGAGGAAGGCCGGTGGGAAGACCACGTAACAGATGGGAAGATGGTGTATGTCAGGATGCACTACAAATCCTCAAAATCCGGAATTGGAGAGTCGCAGCACAAGATCGACAAGTTTGGTGGAGAGCAACTGGGGAGGCCATGACCCGAAAATGGGCCGACGTGCCATAGAAGAAGAAGATAAGTGTAGAATACGTACATGAAACGAAATTCCTGGGTGTTTGATTAGATCAACATTTAAATTGGCAAAGAAATGTAGGACTATTGGCAAAAAAATTAAATAAAATATGTTTTGCTTTACACTCAGTAATTAAACTATCAGGTCTGAATTATGCTCGATCTATTATGCCTGCTTTCATTTCCTCATGATCTATGGTGTAATATTCTGGGGAAACTCAATTAACAGTAAATTCATTTTCAAATTACAGAAGAGGCCTTTCAGAATAATCATAAAAGCAAGCAAGAGAACCAGTTGCAAGCAAATTTTCAAAGAATTACATATTCTACAATTTCCTTGTGTTCATATCTTAGACAGCGTTGTCTACATAAAAATAAACCTGGCCAGAAAAACTCTAGCATACATTCACACAACACAAAATCCAACTTATCTACCCATTTCCAAAATGTTTGCCCATCACTGGTTTATATATTAAAATTATTGGTATTAAGTCATACTAACACAAAGAATGCAGTATGTATATCAGTGGAATTTTCACGGATTCATTGAAGAAATGAAATGGTCGGAGAATAAGCAGCTATTATATGAAACTGTTCCTCATTTTAAACTTATTAAGTAACATTACGTCGGCATTAAACATTCAGAAACATGAAAAATTATTTTCGAAGTGAAACATAATCACACACTTTTACTACAACTACATTCATAAATCCGTATCACTGTCAGAGACGTTTCATGTGTGAGTTTTAGCTACTTATATTAAAACAGTAGGAAAGTATGACGTAGTTACCTTCCTTTTCTTCTCATTCATCGCAATCTCTGTAGAAATGGAAATTGTACTCCAAGAAGTCAATTCCAAGCTTGTCATTAGGGAGTAGGCACACGTTCTAAGGTCAAGAGAAGACAAAATCAGTCAAATTCATATCTACAGTCTTAACAGTCAGTGGACTTATTAACAGAAACTTGAAAGATAGACACAAACATTGGATTTGATACCAACAATAATTCTATTCTATTATTCTGAAAATGCAGACATCAGTAATGAACTTGTAGAAATCTTTCATACGTGAATAATAATAATAATAATAATAATAATAATAATAATAATAATAATAATAATAATAATAATAATATAATTAGGAACAGTAAATCCAGACGTTTGAGATGGGGAGGGTATGTAGCGAAAAAGACCTTTGGGGAGGCCGAGACGTAGATGGGAAGATATTAAAATGGATTTGAGGGAGGTAGGATATGATGATAGAGACTGGATTAATCTTGGTCAGGATAGGGACCGATGGTGGGCTTATGTGAGGGCGGCAATGAACCTCCGGGTTCCTTAAAAGCCAGTAAGTAAGTAAGTAAATACCGGTAAGTAAGTAAGTAATAATAATAATAATAATAATAATAATTATGATGGTGGTGGTAGTAGTAGTAGTAGTAGTAGTAGTAGCAAAATACAACAATAATAATATTAATAATAATTATGGTGGTGGTAGTAATAGTACTAATAATTGTGATAATTGTGTTAAAAAAATCCTGCCAAATCCTAATTAATCACATGGTGCCACATTAATAGCAATTGTAATTTTTCACGCCCTTTTCTTTGTTTCCCTTCTTTAAAATATATATCTATGTTTACATATGTCTAATACTTTTCTTTTGAGAATATACTGAGTCCATAAGGGCTACCCTCAATGGGGTAGTTTACTATTATTTATTTTTAATAATAATAATAATAATAATAATAATAATAATAATGATGATGATGATGATGATAGTGTTTGACAAGTACTACAAACTTATGCGAAAAATTTTTTAGAAGATTTTATTAAATCAGAATAAATTTGAGATATAGAATTACATGGAATACATTATTCCCTAATGTAAACTGTTACTATAAGTAAATAAATGAAGAAATGAATGAATAAATAAATAAATACTGAAATAAATAAAGAAATCAGTAACTAAGTAAATATCATTGTGTTCAAAGTTAAAACCTAAAAGAAAATATATATATATATATATGGCTAAGCTTTATTATTGTCCCTGTAACTTACGTTTAAATGATTTCATTATAATTGTTTCGATAAATGTTGTGCTTTCCTGACATGAATTATCGACGATAATCGAAGCTGTACTGTATCCAGATAAGACCCTAAATAAAATTCGTGAGATTGGTACTCACCGTGATGGACTGCAACAGAGGCACTCTGTAGCGCAGTGTGATGCGTGCAAATGATCCTACATCGACTGAGAAAGTTGCGACGGCACTGTTGCCACTGACTTCCGACTGCTGCTGGTTGTGGAGCCCCGAGGTCAGCTCGTCACTGGACCAGTTCTCGTTGCTGCGCCACGCGCAACCAAAGGGGCCGATAGGCGAGTGGCACAGCTCAGCTGATTGCGAGCGTGCCATCTGTGAGAAACTACAAGCAACACGCAATGACGTCTTAAAATACAGTAGTATCATTGTTAGAGTAATGTATACTGACGATGTCATGAATAATTGTATTTCAATGGCTAATAAAAAATTTTAACTGTTCTACTCTAATTTATCTGTTCTCAAGAACTCCATAAAATAATTAACCGCCATTTGCATTCTAATTCTTAATGCATGTTTTCTTTTAATTATCTCCTTTCTTTGGAAACATCTATACTCAACAATGTAACGTCGTTGTAATGAATAATTGTAATTATAACTCAATCAGTCGGAGCTAAAAGGAACTAACAAGGGAAGGGTTTCGGCTCGAACAGGAATTTCGTATCCAAAATTTGTATACAGGCCCATCTTGACATCTCTGTAAAGTTCCCAAAAGTATTCGTTTGTGTAATGTGTGGTTTGTCTGTTAGAGCACTGTACAAGTTGAGGGGTGGGGAGAGCACTGCACAAGTTAAGGGGATGGGACAGCTTACCCGTAAGCCTAGCCTAGCCTAGAAGCTAGTGCGAGTGGTACAATGTCTAAAGCCCATTTAAGAACATGTTTCTCCAACGTTCTGTCTGAAAATATTGCAGCTAATCAAAAATGTTGTTGTTTTCTAATGCCAGGCGTTTGACAATAAAGTCATTTGACCTCTTGCACTCCAATATTTTTGAAAAATGGCAAGTTGTAGCCGATTTAAGTGAACACCATATTTTAACGTTTTGGTGGCTACTTCATTCACACACCCCCCAGAATGTCTGGAGGACCACACCTGCTGTTGGTCGACGGGTCCATTGGACCTAGCTGGGAGATCTTGTTGATCACCAGCTTTCCCTCCTTAAGCCACTGGAGGACGATTTTAGTGCCATAGCAGGTCAGCACTAGGAACAGAAAAGTAGAAAGAGGAGGAAGGAAAGGGAAATGAACCCCTGGGCCTCGAATGCTCTAATGCCGTCAGGATCGAAGAAAGTAAGAGTTCAGTCAGAGGACTGGATAGGAAAGGGTAAAGAGGGAATTAGGTATTGGTTAGATAATCAAAAATGTACACTGTTGTGTGAGTCATTGAATGCGCACAAGGACACAACCTTAATAAATGAATCATTCCAAGGCTAGGACATGGAATGTATGATCATTCCACCTAAAAAACTAAATATTTCCAGCCTCTGAATATCTGTTTCCTTAGACAATACAAAGTATATGCTCGGAGGATAACAGATTACATAAGGACTCTTGCTGAGAATCCAGAACTTAACTTGGGAAATCGAGTGTTTATAATGAAAATGCACTCTGTTATTCATAACCAGTTCTCTGCTCCAGTGTACCGCCCTATGCTTCAGTATTCCTGGCAGTCAGCTGGTTACGTGAATCCTGAACAAGTCTCGGACTTCAAAAATGTAATTCAGGTGGCATTTGATTTTTCAGCACTGGAGTGTGGTTCAGAAGATTGTTCAGGTGTTGCTTCTGCGTGTTGTGCTTATTGCTCTGCTCCATGCTGTTTCATGCATTTTATAGAGAATCCTCATGTACATTTTTAAAGAAGTGTATTGACCAATACCAACCAAACAGAGAGTTACACATATGAATGCTTTTACGGTCTTCATCACCATTGTGAGGTAAGCCTTTGTACAAATTTTTAACCAAAAATTCCTGTTCGAGCCGAAACTCTTCCCTTGTAAGTCACTTTTCACAACTTTTCAGGAGAAGCAAAAAATATTCCACTAATAACACAAATATTATATTTTTGTATTATAGAAGACAAAAGAATATTTAAAAGTCTTAGTTCCTTCTTCTACCTTTCGATGCGTATGACATCTGTTGTTCAAATTGTTGCATAATCCAAAACTGCATATTTTGACTTCATTCCTTTTAGCTCCGACCGATTCAATTATTTTAAAGCCACCTACAGTTGTTGTTCCAATAAGTATACATGAATTTACTCACCAGATGCACAAATGAGACCTTCATGGTAACGTTTATTTTGTAATCTATTTGTGATTTAATTGACGTCTTCAGAACCTCAATACAGTAACAATATTTACGACTCAAACCTCAGGAACAGTAGACTACCGGTATTCTTGTTTTGTAAGTGTCGTGATTATAATGTGTATTAATGTAAATGAAACTGAAGGCGCATCACTCACTGAAACTGCAGAAGCAGAGACTCGTCGGGCATGAACCTGCTGAGGGGTATCATGTAGGTGTAGTTGTAAGCCGTGCGGTCTATGCAGGGCACGAACTCCACCCCGTCCTGTGTTGAGCAGAACTCAGAGCCCAGCGTCTGGTTGAAGTGCCTGCCCCTCACACTCACGGACACACCCGTTGGATCTGCATCTAGATGGAGGAAATCAATCTTACAATTAATAATATACGAATCTTTAAGCACACTTTTGTTTTACAATTAGCATAACCTATTTACCTAGTTCCTCACTTCACACTTTTAGCATCCCACCACAACCGTGATACACGTTCACAGCATAACCTTGTTCTATCAATTCCATTCCATCAAACATCTCTCTACTCTGCTTCCTTCACAATACACACAGCTCGTTCCTGGAATTCCTTGTCACAGGAAATCAGGAGCAGTCGAGTCTAAAATCTTTTAAGTACACTCTACTTAGAAATGTTTTTAATGAACAGAACTAGACTCTTGCGGAAGTTTCTAAATAGTCTTAAATGACCAAGTTGTTATTTTTTTTTCTCCTCTCTCTTCTTCTTTTTTTTTCTTTTCTTTTTTTTATTATTTTGATATATTACTTAATCATTTGTATTTGTATGCCATTTAGTACGACTTTGCTAATCAGCATTTTATGTCTTGTAATCCACAGGTATTCTCCTATTAGTATATTAACTGTATAATAAATCTCAAGTGAATTAATCGTCGAATTTATTTCGAACATTTTAGGTCTTATAAATTGTGTGTTTGTGTGTGTGTATTCCCCTTATGTTATGTAACTGATTTTGATTACCGGTATGTGTAATTTTCTACTTTATTTTATATATGATGTAACCGATCTTGACTATTTGTAATTTTATATTATGTAACTGATCTTGAATATTTGTAATTTTCTACTATATTTTATGTAATTTATAAGGTATTTTCTTTTGTGTTGTTTTGTAATCTAATTTTGTATTTCATGTATATTATTGAAACCTGGTTGAGTGGAAGAGAAGGCCTCATGGCCTTAACTCTGCCAGGCAAAATAAACCTACTATTACTACTACTACTAACTCACATTGCTTCAACGCTTACCAGTAATCAGAAAAACAGGACAAAAGTGATATTTTTACTAAAACGACAGGCAGGCCAGGATATAGGAAAATAACGGTACTGTCCCATTAAAAATGATATGTATGGTGACCCTAATTAATCAGGAATCAGCTTCACACATCCTCTGTGATTGTGTTGCTTTAGCCAGCCTTCGATTTATGATCCTGAGACCTCCTTTACCCAAACCTCAGGATTACCACGTCACTCCTGTTTTGAAGATTCCATAGAAACTAATTAAGTGATCAGGACTTCTATAGGAAGGAACTGCAGATATGGTAGGAATAACAAATTGCCACAGATCACAGTTCGAGGCATTTTAATGCGACATTCTACAGTGCATAATGTTGTGAGAAAATTTTGAGAGAGACTTGAAGCATACCCAATTAATGCAAAACCACCACTTCTATGTATATTCAACATGAAAACCCGAAACCAATTCCGAAGATACAACAAAAACCTACTTTTATAAATTAATAATACAACCTATACAGTAAAAATAAACTATAATTAAAAAAATGTAATCAACAACATATACAAAAACAATTAATTAATTTTAACATAAAAATAAAATAAAATAAAAAAAATAATGCATAATTAATTGATTAACTAGTGGACTTACTCGTGTTAATTATGGAGGTTTGTGCGGCTTACAGCTGTTTCAGTGCTTCACGCACCATCCTCAGAGCCTACTAGATCTCGGCGTCATCTCGAACTTCTCTGCCTGTTATGTGGGTGTGTTTGATTGTTGAAAGGTGTTGAAGAGTGGAGTCAAATAGTGTGTGTGTACTGAAACACACCCCGATCAAATTCTCAACACACAGATCAATTTCAGTACACACACACTATTTGACTCCACTCTTCAACACCTTTCAACAATCAAACACACTCACATAACAGGCAGAGAAGTTCGAGATGATGCCGAGATCTAGTAGGCTCTGAGGATGGTGCGTGAAGCACTAAAACAGCTGTAAGCTGCACAAACTTTCATAATTAACACGAGTAAGTCCACTAGTTAATCAATTAATTATATTCAAGTGTTAAAAGTAGTGTACCGGTATGCAAAATTCAAAATGAAATAATTTATATAATATTTGTACAAGAAAAAAAAAATGTTGAAGGAGGAAATTTTGCCCTTCGAAACTTTGAACGGTATAAAATTTCATGCAGAACATAAAAAAAACTATTACGATAATAGTGAGCAATTGCCCAAGAAATTCTTTTCTGACATTGCGGGCCACATGACGGAAACTGCAGCGCATCTCCAGGCCATGAAAGTGCTGCTTAACAGTAAGAAAATAAAACAGGTACATTACATCAGTAAAGACAAACAGACGTTGATATTTTCAATTGATTACCTGAAGAAGAGTCAATGTTGCTGTAAATATTCTCGCCGTCATTCCAGTCGTCGGATTCTCGTCGCCGACGAACAAGAATATCTGCTTTGTTCAGTCTGTGAGGCTTCAACCATGGAGAAGGCTAAACAGCAACAATGATGTCCAATAAGATACCGGTACTCTAATAATAATAATATTATTATTATTATTATTATTATTATTATTATTATTATGCACAAATTCACACTCAGTTTCAATTATATCTAGTCTAGTCTATTTTTATTTTATAATTGTTATTAACCCCGAATTTTCCGAGATTGAACTAGGTATGAGTCCTAATATTCCAAAAAAAAAAAAAAAAAAAGTCTGGTGAGATCAGTAGCGGCTCCCATTTTGAATTTGTGGTGCACTGTATTACTGGGAACTACTTACTAACCAGAATATATGTTCGACAATGCTACAAACAAGGAGTAAGCAAGTGAAGAACAAATATGTAATATTAGAAATATATCACTAAAGATTAGGGTTAGGAATTTGATGAAATTGCATCTTTTTTCTAGTAGGCCTAAGCCAGAAACATAGTTGCTTTAGTATTTATGTGTTATGTGATAAACTGAGTGTTTTAAGACATTTAGGGCATTTTTTTTTGCATTTTTTGCCTCTTACAACTCATAAGAGCATCTTTTGTTTTATTCGGACATTTTTGAGGCATTTTCATTTAATTTTGGCCATAAAGCCCCATTATTAATATAAAATAATGTTTATTTCCTTTGATATTTTGTCTACATATTTTGTCCATTAATACCATTATTATTTTACTTGGTTACGACGCTGTATCAACTACGAGGTTATTTAGCGTCGATGGAATTGGTGATAGTGATATGATATTTGGCGAGATGAGGCCGAGGATTCGCCATAGATTACCTGACATTTGTCTTACAGTTGAGAAAAACCTCGGAAAAACCAAGCCCAAGCAGGAATCGAAGCGCAACTCTGGATTGGCAGGCAAGCACCTTAACCGTCCAAGCTATGCCGGTGGCTAATACCCATTATTTTGTATAATATTTTAATCGTTTTTCTAAACAAATATTACCATTTTAACGTAGTACACTCCAACCACCCCTTCAATATAGACTCCTTTATACCTGCTAATTCCGGATAAGAGTGGCCTTGTGGTGGACTACACGGAAACTACATCAGGTAAAAAGTGTACCACTTAGAAAAAATTATGTAAAATTAAATAAACTTAAATGTTGGTACTCGAATTTAATTTAATATTACTAGTCTAAATATTAAGTAGTACAAAACCTCTTTTCCTATTTAGCCAATTATGTACCCGTACAAACAATTTTTAGGGCATTTTTAAAGGCATTTTTTTTAAGATTTTTAGGTCGTAAGTGCATTGTTTTTAGGACATTTTTTCACGATTTATAGGTCATCAAAATCCTAGTCCTACTAATGATAATACGTTAAAAAGTTGTTAAATTAACAACGTTTATTAATATACTGTGTTAAACTATTGAAACTTAAGAGGCAGTACGCTTTTGTGACTAAGTTTCAGCGTGATTCTCGCCACTTCCACAAGAATGTTCAATGGCAGGAACCACGCCGAAATTAGCCCCAGAGATAGGGTCTATAGTGCCTAAGTTTCAATAGTTTAACACAGTATATTATTAAATTTTGTTAATTTAACAAGTTTTTAGTAACATATTAACATTAGAAATACAAATAAAGAGGTACCGGTATGATAAATGTAACTGGAGATTAAAATAGTCTTCCTCCCATTTAAAAATCATATTCTATTCTCCGTCTTTCTAAAATGGCGTTGATACAATTATTGTACAGTTAAAAATTATTTCTTTCATGTAGAAACAATTCCAATGAAAAATTTATACACTACACTAAGAACGTTGAACGACAAACACGTGATCTAAGCATATGACAATCAATGCCAGTTCGTCGATCCATGGCTACAAATCTAGTAGCACATTAATAGTTTAAAAATTTGTGAGGAGGCTAAGCAAGTTAACGCGAACACGAGTTTGCAACCCAAATTTAAATGCTTTTTCACGTGCTTAAAAATAAAGTAGCATCAAGGCTCCGAAAACTGAAGTAGTAATTAATTTTCTCCCCATTATGAAAATTTGTTTAAAAAATCTATTCGTACCGGTAACAGAAAACAAATTATATTTCAACAAAACCAGAAATGTGTTCTAGAACCTGAACACATTACAAGAAGTCGCCGCTGATTATGAGTTAAAACAGGCTAATTTAGCATCTGGTCTCTATACATATACAAGGCGCATCCATAAAGTAACTTTCCCACTCGTCTCACAGCTAGCAAACCATATGTTGCGCGAAGCGACTGCGTTACGTGATAGAGTAATGTCCTGGCATGGCGCATGCGCTAGCGGAACTTCCCGAGTGCTCTCAGTAGCTTCGTTGGATTGGTTGAAGATGGACGCTCCTATTCCAGCTCCCGCCGCATGTGAAGTGCAGTCAGTGATAAAGTTTTTGAATGCACAGGGCATAGCACCAATTGAAATTTATCGTCAGCTGTGCCAGGTCTATGGACCTAACGTCATGAGTAAGCAGATGGTGCGTTGGTCCACAAGGTCGTCTGTGATGATGGTTGGCCTCCCACTGCACTCCTAGTCATGCACATTTTGGCATCCTGCTGAAAATTGTCTACAGCAGCAACAGACCATCTGCTTGCTCATGACGTTAGGCACAGCTGACGATAAATTTCAATCGGTGCTATGCCCTGTGCATTCAAAAACTTTATCATGACTGCACTTCACACGCGGCGGGAGCTGGAATAGGAGCGTCCATCTTCAACCAATGCAACGAAGCTACTGAGAGCACTCGGGAAGTTCCGCTAGCGCATGCACCATGCCAGGACATTACTCTGTCACGTACACGCAGTCGCTTTGCGCAACATATGGTTTGCTAGCTGTGGGACGAGTAGGAAAGTTACTTTATGGACGCGCCTCGTATTATTATTTTTTAATGATTATAAAACATCCAGTACCGATAATAGTATTTTTGTTTTCAGACATTGTGGCTCTAATGTATCCCACTGTGACGCGTAAAAGTCAATGATGGGCCTTGTTTTTGGACAGAGTACACGATATCTTATTTTTTCGGGAATTAACAAGTGACGCAAACAAGGTAAAAATTCTGTATGTTGTGTCAACACGATGAAGGATGTCCACTTACGTCAACATAGTACCGGTACATAACACTGAAAACAGACAGACTTTGAATCAATGTGGCTTCCACACAACGTTAAAGTTGCTATTTAGCTGTTGAGTACATGGCAGTTTACTTATAAATGTATCTACTTGATAATTTTTAATTATTATGCATACAATAAAGTATTTTCTTGACTCTGCCTTAGTATATTATAAAAATTAACTGACAATGAGTGATTCAGTGAGGGGATGACCTAACCCATATACGCAATTATTATTATTTTATTAAATCTGTTACAACTAAAATAATAAAAAAAATGTGTTGTTGTTTTCTAATGCCAGGCGTTTGACAATAAAGTCATTTGACCTCTTGCACTTCAATATTTTTCAAAGATATTATCATGGCCAGCCACTGAAGCACAGATGTTAAATGGCAAGTTGTAGCCGATTTAAGTGAACACCATATTTTAACGTTTTGGTGACTACTTCATTCACACACAACCCACAGAATGTCTGGAGGACCACACCTGCTGGTGGTCGATGGGTCCATTGGACCTAGCTGGGAGATCTTGTTGATCACCAGCTTTCCCTCCTTAAGCCACTGGAGGACGATTTTAGTGCCATAGCAGGTCAGCACTAGGAACAGAAAAGTAGAAAGAGGAAGAAGGAAAGGGAAATGAACCCCTAGGCCTCGAATACTCTAATGCCGTCGGGGTCGAAGATAAGAGTTCAGTCAGAGGAGTGACTTTCTTCGACCCTGACGGCATTAGAGTAAAGAGGGAATTAGGTATCGAATAGAGGAAAATTATACCAAATTCAGTCATTAACTCATCAAGCTGACCAGTGCTAATTGATGAGTAGCCCCTCCCTTTAGTTCAGCTCGTAAAATTATGCTTACTAACAGCTGCACCACGGGAAGGTAGGGATGGGACGTTGGGTATTTGTCCAGGTTGGTTCCTTTATGGTTGTGAAACGTGGACTCTCACTTTGAGAGAGGAACACAGGTTAAGGGCGTTTGAGAACGTGTTCAGGAAAATACTCGGGGCCAAGAGGGATGAAGTTACAGGAGAACGGAGAAAGATGTGTGTGTGTGTGTGTGTGTGTGTGTCTAATGCCTACCCACTTCATTTGCGTGATTCGGGTCCCACATATTGCGGATAGATGGCAGGACTGCGACTCATTACATCACTTCGGCGAGCTATGCTGTACATGTGTAGTATCTATGAAGAGTTATGTCGTGTACAAGGGTGAGTGTATGTGTAAGTGTAGCATAGGGAATGAGTGAGGATGATGGTGAGGAAGGGAGAAGGGAAAACCCAGTGCCGGGGCGTAGCCTACTCCTGTCGAATAGCAGGCTTAACGTCCCTGTTTGACGGACAGATCACTATCAACAGTGACATATGCCTTCCCTTCATATGCACTGCAGAGAGATTTGGGATTTAACCTGGGCATACTGGTGCACAGTGTAGTGATTAGAAGTTGTGCACCACCACCTCTCCTAGTCCCGAGGCAGAAATTTTCGTAAATAATATTTTGACTCATTAAACCTTGCAACTTGATGATATGCATTTCATTTATGGCATTGCAAAAGGCAATGCATGGAAAGTTGCGAGGTTTAATGAGTCAAAAGATCATTTACGATGTCAATTAACTTCTCCTATGTATATGAGAAATCACCAAAGTTTGCAGGAACAGGTCGTCTGCAACCAAACTCCAAAAGAATGGCCTTCAGTTCGATTCTAGCTGGTTACACAGACTAACATATCTAGGCTTGTAACTAGCAAATGGAATGTTTCCGGACATAGGTTCCTATATGAAAGTTGTTCATAATTGTCTCCTCTATCATCCCTGAAAGTTTATAACATAGTCAGTGAATCACCCTGTACACATTTATAAGACAATTGTCTTTGCAAAACTTGTCAAACTGAAACAGAGACAAAGACAGGACTATAAATTCAAGTAATTGATTAACTAGCGGACTTACTCGTGTTAATTATGTAAGTCTGTGCGGCTTACAGCTGTTTCGGTGCTTCATCACACCATCCTCAGAGCCTACTAGATCTCGGCGTCATCTCGTACGTCTCTGCCTGTTGTGTGGGTGCGTTTGATTGTTGAAAAGTGGAGTCAAATAGTGTGTGTGTACTGAAATTGATCTGTGCAATTTCAGTACACACACTATTTGACTCCACTTTTCAACACCTTTCAACAATCAAACGCACCCACACAACAGGCAGAGAAGTACGAGATGACGCCGAGATCTAGTAGGCTCTGAGGATGGTGTGATGAAGCACCGAAACAGCTGTAAGCCGCACAGACTTACATAATTAACACGAGTAAGTCCACTAGTTAATCAATTACTTATATTCAAATGTTAAAAGTAGTGTACGCAAGATTCAAAATGGATTATAAATTCAACTTTTCAGCACAGACAATCAATATTCCTGAGCTCATTTTTCAATATTTTAACCTATGCGTAATACATTAACAATGAAAGTAAAGCAATTATGAGCTTGACAAAAGTTGATATCTATTGTTTAGTTTATGGGTTAGTTCACACTCACTGAATCAGTCACTTATGAACCACACAAATTTTAAGTATTTTAACGAATGTATGCTATAATGTAATTTTTAAAATACAAGGTGGGTCAAAAGTCACTTTCCCCATTATTCGTTCTTAGGTTTCATACTTGTACACATATACAGATGTCATAACTTGAATAAATGAATAGCTGGTGTAATAAGTGGTGGGTTGACAACCATGTTCGTGCGTCAACTGTTTTTCCAATGTCATATCTTGATATTGTTGTTGTTTTGTTTTATTGTGCTGGGTTGCATCTCTGTGCAATAACTGCTAGTTTCTTGCAATGAATAGCAAATTAACCACAGAACAACGTGTTTTTCTGCTACAACGTTGATGGAAGCACACTAAGAACACACCATTGGTGATTGCAGACTTTGAGACAAGATTTCCTGATGTTCAACTGTCATCATGCCAAGCGATTAGAAACCTGAACAAACGACTTGAGCAAAAGGATAGTGTTATGTTCTGCCATCTGTAAGTCAATGTCTAAACGTTGTGAATTGTGTATCGAGAAACAGGACCTCCATTTTGAACAAAATCTGTAAAGGAAGTGTAGTCAAATGTAAATTTAATGTTAATTAAATGTAAGGAAGTGTTTGGGGAAAGCGACTTTTAAACCACCCTGTATAAAAAAATGTTAGATATTTAAAATAGTACAATGAGTAAATTAAATGATATTTTACCATGGAATGTTGGAACTTATTTTTCTTGGACTTTCTGAAGGAGCTGTCTAAGGCAGGCTGGATTGCTGTCTCAAGTCTTCCCTGTGTTAACCACCCATTAAAATTTTAAACACGTGACATTTAACTTTTTTACCAGGTACGCAAAATAATAATTATTATTATTTTAAGGAAAATAAAAATAAAATTGAATGTATTATAAATCACAAAATGTGTACGTTCTTGTTTATTGTGAGTGTTGAAAAATAAGAAAATTAAACTGTTCTTAATAAAAGAAGACAATTTTGTATCTATATTAAGTTATATAGAACTTTTTCCGCACTCAAAATGTAACATATAACAAGTAGGTCTATAACGCAAGTATATGATGGTTGGAAGATATTAAAAATAAATTTATAAACCATACTTAGCCGAAAGTAAGATGAGTTTATTAAGGGGTTAAGTACAGCTTACAGCAGTAAAATTTTGGGAATATTCAACATTTTTTCCCTCCTTTACTGTATCTTGTATAATAATGAAAATTGGTATGTGTAAAACACTGTCCTTCTGCTATATGAAAAAAATATATATATTTTTACGATTTAAAAAAAATTATTTACATTTTTTTTTTTGTCAAAATTCAGTTCACTGTGCAGTGATGAGGCGTTTCCCACAAAACTAAAAAACTATCGACCATTCTGTGGTGAAATTTTTTGTGTGTATTTATGCATGTCATATCTACAATATGATGCAAGATCACTTCTCTAGCTTTGATAGATTGTCTGATAAAAAATAAATTCATTTTAAAAATGGTCAAATATCAGTATTTTCTTCTAACACAAAATAAAAAAAAATATTGTTTATTAAGAAATGTAGTTGAAAGAGCATGATATTGTAAACATGAGTTTCAGCAATAAAATAAAAGAGAGAGAACATGAAAAAGTTAACAAGTTTATGAGTTATGAGGGAAATGCTTCATCACTGCACAATAAACAGCCATCATTTTGAATTTTGAAAAAAATATATATATATATATACTCGTATATATAATTTTTTAATCGTAAAAATATTTTTTTTTCATATAACACAAGGACAGTGTTTTACACATACCAATTTTCATTATTGTACAAGACACAGTAATGGAAGAAAAAAATGTTGAATATTTCCAAAATTTTACTGCTGTAAGCTGTACCTAACACCTTAAAGGAGAAGAAAATCAAAGTTGACATAGAAAGACAGATGAGAGATGCATAGACTATAACTAAAAATATAAAATATAATTAAGTGTATGCCTATATATTGTGTTTTCTAATCGGATCATATCATTAATCGAAATTTAATATGAATAAAATATTTTCAATAATATTGGAGAAAAGGATGTATACAGATAGACAATATGTTGAGAATCTCTTTACCAGTATCATGATATTGAAAATGTAAATTTACTTGCAAATCTCTAAATCACATTAATTTCTCTGTACTTCATATTACAATGTCGAGAAGGACAGGTGAATCGAACCCTGCAGCACAAAACGAGACATTTAAAGTGCACCTATGCTTAATATACAATAGAATTATATTGCATAGAATAAAAATGGAATAAAATAAATAAGCAGGAATTAAATGGAAGTGAAATAATAGAAAGAAAACGAAAAAAATTAAAATAAAATAAAACGAAGAAAAATGTAAGTGAAATAAATTAAAATAGGCCTATAACAACATAGAATAATATGCAATAAAAATGTTGAACAAATCAAAATGAACTTGAATTGAATTAACATTAATCAAAACAAAACAAAATAAATTAAAACCAAATGAAGTAACATAAAATGAAACTAAAAAGAATAAAAGAAAATACAATAAAATAATAAATAAATAAACTAAATTAAAATAAAGCAAGCTGAAATATAACGGACATAATATAAAATTTAATGACCTAAGTGAAACAAAACTAACTGAAATAAAAATTGTATGAAGCAAAAATAAAATGAAACAGAATGTAATCTGTTTGTGGACTGCACAATATAGTTATTAATAATTAACAAAAGCACACATAACAGATATGGATGAAAAAATAATTAAAAACATAAAATTACTTAGTCATACGTTAAAAAGTGTTGAAATTTTAAAAAAGGTATATACCTTCGACAGACGGCCCGTTTCGACGTTATGTCACATCTTCTTCAGTGTCTCCTGAACTACTGGTGATCTTGAATTCTGCGATGTGCATTTGTCGATAGTAGGGGTGGGGGTATGTTGCTCTTATGGTGGGGGCTGGTTGTTTGTGTGTTATGACGTATCATGACGTCGAATAATGTGTGGGTATTGAACTGTAATTGTGTGTTAAGTATATGTTGTGGGTATGTTATTGTATGTTTATATATTTCGTATTGTTCTAGGATGTTTAACTGTGTGATGTGTAAAATTTCCATATCTGTTTCTATATTATTGTAGTCATGATTATTGTTGATAATGTGGTCTGCATAATTTGATGTGATGTAAGGTTTGGTTATAGCTTTAATATGTTCATTATATCTTGTGTGAAAGGATCTTCCTGTCTGTCCTATGTAAAAATGTGGGCAACTATTGCATTTTAGTTTGCAAACTCCGGTTGAATTATATTTATTTGAATGTTTAATGTGATTATTTAGGTATTTCTGTGTTGTGTTATTTGTTTTGTATGCTATCTTGTATTTTAGTTTTCTGAATGAAGTTGCAATTTTGTGAGTATTGGTATTGTGATATGTTAATGTTATGTATTTATTCTCACGTGGTGTTTGTGTTGGTTTGTTCTGTTTTTGTTTTGCCTTTTTTATTAGTGTGTCTATTATGTTAGGGTTGTATCCATTGTCTTCTGCTATATATTTTATTGTGTTTAATTCTTCAGTGTAGTTGTCATTGTTCATTGGTATATTAATTAATCTGTGTGTCATTGTACGGAAAGCTGCATGTTTATGTTGTATGGGATGATTTGATGAATTGTGTATATGTGCTGTGGTTGTAGTAGGTTTCCTGTATATTTTGAATTCGTGTCTGTTATTTGTTTTGGTTATGGTGATGTCTAAGAAGTTTATAGCTTGGTTATGTTCTGTTTCTATTGTATACTTTAATTTGGGATGTATTTTGTTGAGTTGTTGATTAGGTTTTCTATTTGTCTTTTGTTTCCATTATATAGGACTATTATGTCATCTACATATCGATGCCAGTACATTATTTTCTCTGCGTGTTTGTTGTTGTCGGTGTTTAGAATGTGTGTTTGTTTTTAACGTTGAGTTGTTGATGTAGGTTTTCTATTTGTCTTTTGTTTCCATTATATAGGACTATTATGTCATCTACATATCGATGCCAGTACATTATTTTCTCTGCGTGTTTGTTGTTGTCGGTGTTTAGTATGTGTGTTTGTTTTTAACGTTGAGTTGTTGATGTAGGTTTTCTATTTGTCTTTTGTTTCCATTATATAGGACTATTATGTCATCTACATATCGATGCCAGTACATTATTTTCTCTGCGTGTTTGTTGTTGTCGGTGTTTAGAATGTGTGTTTGTTTTTAACGTTGAGTTGTTGTTTAGGTTTTCTATTTGTCTTTTTTGTTTCCATTATATAGGACTATTATGTCATCTACATATCGATGCCAGTACATTATTTTCTCTGCGTGTTTGTTGTTGTCGGTGTTTAGAATGTGTGTTTGTTTTTAACGTTGAGTTGTTGATGTAGGTTTTCTATTTGTCTTTTGTTTCCATTATATAGGACTATTATGTCATCTACATATCGATGCCAGTACATTATTTTCTCTGCGTGTTTGTTGTTGTCGGTGTTTAGAATGTGTGTTTGTTTTTAACGTTGAGTTGTTGATTAGGTTTTCTATTTGTCTTTTGTTTCCATTATATAGGACTATTATGTCATCTACATATCGATGCCAGTACATTATTTTCTCTGCGTGTTTGTTGTTGTCGGTGTTTAGTATGTGTGTTTGTTTTTAACGTTGAGTTGTTGATGTAGGTTTTCTATTTGTCTTTTGTTTCCATTATATAGGACTATTATGTCATCTGCATATCGATGCCAGTACATTATTTTCTCTGCGTGTTTGTTGTTGTCGGTGTTTAGAATGTGTGTTTGTTTTTAACGTTGAGTTGTTGATGTAGGTTTTCTATTTGTCTTTTGTTTCCATTATATAGGACTATTATGTCATCTACATATCGATGCCAGTACATTATTTTCTCTGCGTGTTTGTTGTTGTCGGTGTTTAGAATGTGTGTTTGTTTTTAACGTTGAGTTGTTGATTAGGTTTTCTATTTGTCTTTTGTTTCCATTATATAGGACTATTATGTCATCTGCATATCGATGCCAGTACATTATTTTCTCTGCGTGTTTGTTGTTGTCGGTGTTTAGAATGTGTGTTTGTTTTTAACGTTGAGTTGTTGATGTAGGTTTTCTATTTGTCTTTTGTTTCCATTATATAGGACTATTATGTCATCTACATATCGATGCCAGTACATTATTTTCTCTGCGTGTTTGTTGTTGTCGGTGTTTAGTATGTGTGTTTGTTTTTAACGTTGAGTTGTTGATGTAGGTTTTCTATTTGTCTTTTGTTTCCATTATATAGGACTATTATGTCATCTGCATATCGATGCCAGTACATTATTTTCTCAGCGTGTTTGTTGTTGTCGGTGTTTAGTATGTGTGTTTGTTTTTAACGTTGAGTTGTTGATTAGGTTTTCTATTTGTCTTTTTTCCATTATATAGTTTATGTCATCTGCATATCGATACATTATTTTCTCAGACTTTAGTATGTGTGTTTGTTTTTAACGTTGAGTTGTTGATTAGGTTTTCTATTTGTCTTTTGTTTCCATTATATAGGACTATTATGTCATCTACATATCGATGCCAGTACATTATTTTCTCTGCGTGTTTGTTGTTGTCGGTGTTTAGTATGTGTGTTTGTTTTTAACGTTGAGTTGTTGATTAGGTTTTCTATTTGTCTTTTGTTTCCATTATATAGGACTATTATGTCATCTACATATCGATGCCAGTACATTATTTTCTCTGCGTGTTTGTTGTTGTCGGTGTTTAGAATGTGTGTTTGTTTTTAACGTTGAGTTGTTGATTAGGTTTTCTATTTGTCTTTTGTTTCCATTATATAGGACTATTATGTCATCTACATATCGATGCCAGTACATTATTTTCTCTGCGTGTTTGTTGTTGTCGGTGTTTAGAATGTGTGTTTGTTTTTAACGTTGAGTTGTTGATGTAGGTTTTCTATTTGTCTTTTGTTTCCATTATATAGGACTATTATGTCATCTGCATATCGATGCCAGTACATTATTTTCTCTGCGTGCTTGTTGTTGTCGGTGTTTAGTATGTGTGTTTGTTTTTAATGTATGACTAAGTAATTTTATGTTTTTAACAAACAAAGTGTTAACATGAACTTTAATCAATGAAAAAATAATATCTCTATAAATTTCTGTCTCTTTTTTGTGTGTATGACTTATCTTCGAGTCCGACTTATATTCGGTGCAATTGAAGCACATTTTGTGAAGGCAAGTGTCTCTCATTATTTTACGTAATGCAGTTTAAAACCAAGGCTGTATTTTTACCTCTTTTATGAGCGCCTGGTTGCTGGCTGGGTCCAGGCCAGAGCTGTAGCTATTCTGCTGTGAATTCGCCTTCTTGCTATCATCCAAGGCGTTAATTGCTGGTGTCATATGTTGGTCAAGAGAGCTGCCCCCGTGATGGGCTACAAGAAAAAATATAGGCCTAAGTGCTCAACTTCAACAGCTGATATGCAGTGGCGGATTTTCAGAGGATGCAAGGGAGGCCATGCCTCTGCTAATATTTTACTAGAATACAATACCTACAGCTGAATTAAGATCATACACAAGTTCTAGCAAATGATGGACATTTTTCCTTTTATTTAATTTTACTATTCAATACATCTAGAGTATGCCATTAGGAAAGTCCAGGATAGCAGAGAGGGTTTGGAATTGAACGGGTTACATCAGCTTCTTGTCTATGCGGATGACGTGAATATGTTAGAAGAAAATCCACAAACGATTAGGGAAAACGCGGGAATTTTACTGGAAGCAAGTAAAGAGATAGGTTTGGAACTAAATCCCGAAAAGACAAAGTATATGATTATGTCTCGTGACGAGAATATTGTACGAAATGGAAATATAAAAATTGGAAATTTATCTTTTGAAGAGGTGGAGAAGTTCAAATATCTTGGAGCAACAGTAACAAATATAAATGATACTCGGGAGAATATTAAACACAGAATAAATATGGGAAATGCCTGTTATTATTCGGTTGAGAAGCTTTTATCATCCAGTCTGCTCTCAAAAAATCTGAAAGTTAGAATTTATAAAGCAGTTATATTACCGGTTGTTCTGTATGGTTGTGAAACTTGGACTCTCACTTTGAGAGAGGAACATAGGTTAAGGGTGTTTGAGAATAAGGTGCTTAGGAAAATATTTGGGGCTAAGAGGGATGAAGTTACAGGAGAATGGAGAAAGTTACACAACGCAGAGCTGCACGCATTGTATCCTTCACCTGACATAATTAGACGTTTGAGATGGGCAGGGCATGTAGCACGTATGGGCGAATCCAGAAATGCATATAGAGTGTTACTTGGGAGGCCAGAGAAGAAAAGACCTTTGGGGAGGCCGAGACGTAGATGGGAAAATAATATTAAAATGGATTTGAGAGAGGTGGGATATGATGATAGAGACTGGATTAATCTTGCTCAGGATAGGGACCAATGGCGGGCTTATGTGAGGGCGGCAATGTACCTCTGGGTTCCTTAAAAGCCAGCAAGTAAGTAGTTGCTCAGTATGCTGTGACCTAATTGATCGGTCTGCGAAAGAAGAGGATCATCGAGTGAATTCACTGCACAAGTATGTAATAGTATGGTAATGGACTAATGAGGTACTTGCCCTATATTTTTTAACACATAAAATGCAACCTTTCATCAGTCACGTCTTGGTCTCCCCAACTTTCTAATCTACCATCCGCCACTGCTTTCACAGTAATTGGTCTGTGATCTAATTGTTCAATATTAAGATTGTGTGGAAGAAGAAACAACTTTCAACATTCAAAGAAATATAGGTTGCTCAAGTACGCGAAATTAATGAAATAGTGTATCATTTTACTTATTGTGCGAGTACTGTCTACTCTATATAATCATACATCGGCCATGTAGGTACATGGTAGTGGGATTAAAATGATTTATGATTCTCATCCGAAGCAACTACAATTTATAAAGGAAACCTTAGTGTGAGTGATTGCTGCTAGCAAGATCATGTTAATGTTTACTTCGTTATATGCCTCATTCACAATGAAAATTAAACACAAACATAAGGTAAGCACAAAAAATTGTGTCTACCTATGTTATTTAATGATACCCTTCACAATGACTTATGTTGTTGTTGTTTTCTAATGCCAGGCGTTTGACAATAAAGTCATCTGACCTCCTGCACTCCAATATTTTTCAATTATCATGGTCAGCCACTGAAGCACAGATTTTGAGGTGTTCCGAATCCATTTCTTGGTTTGAGTTGCACAATGGACAGTTAGGGGACTGATATATTCCAATTCTATGCAGGTGTTTGGCCAAACAATCATGGCCTGTTGCCAATCTAAATGCAGCTACAGACGATTTTCGTGGTAAATCGGGAATTAACTGTGGATTTTGATGCAGAGAGTTCCATTTTTTCCCTTGGGATTGTGTTATCAAATTTTGTTTGTTGAAGTCTAAGTATGTAGATTTAATAAATCTTTTCACAGAGGAATACGTAGATTTAGTAACAGGTCTGTAAGTAGCAGTGCTGCCCTTCTTTGCTAAAGCATCCGCATTCTCGTTTCCCAGGATTCCACAATGGGATGGTATCCATTGGAATACAATTCTTTTATTGAGTGATATTAATTGAGAGAGCATTTTAGTTATTTCTGCTGTTTGAGATGAAGGTGTGTGTTTAGAGACTATTGATAGAATAGCTGCTTTGGAGTCTGACAATATAACTGCATTCTTAAATTTATTGATGTGGCAGAGAAGATTCCTGAGACTTTCCCTTATTGCAATGATTTCTCCATCAAAACTTGTTGTTCCATATCCAAGTGATCTATGAGGTGAGAAGAGACAGCACGTAACGCCTGCACCGGCACCTTGTTCTCTGGAGATCAAGGATCCTTCGGTGTATAAATGAAGCCAGTTTTGTGGAGGGTACCTAATATTAATCGTCTCTAAAGACAATTGTTTCATTATTTCACTGTTTACTTCAGATTTCAGTATTTTTTCAATTATATTTAGATTATATTCTATATTTAATAGAGTTGAAGGGTTTGGTTTAATTTGTAAGTTTTCTTTTAAATCCGGAATATTGATCTTCTGTTTTAATTCTAGAACAATGGATATGAAACTTTTTTGAGTTTTCAATCTACAGAGAGGACTGTATGGATGCCAATACAGCAATACAATGAATTATGTAACCGTCAACTAAGACGTTAAAATACAAGTTTGCCTGGAATTTCAATGTACCTACCTACTGTACATATTCTATCTCTTCTCTTGCTTTCATGTTATATATTAATAAGAGGTTTAAAAATCTACATAATTTTAATTCTGTGGATTACATTTAATAACTTACAAAACTGCCTAGAAGATCTGACTTCAACTGAAGATATACGAGATGAGGTTGTTGCAGGTTCCACGTGTTGTTCCTGATTTTCTTCCAGGTGGTACACATCAGGAGAGCAGCAGTATGTCTGCAATATGTGAAGATTTCATGTTTAAATAATTTGTTACTACACTTTCAGATAGAGTTCCGAACATTAATAGGTGCAAAACCAATGTCCAGAGTAAAACTGAAAATCATTTTATCAGCATTCTTAAATAGAGGAAAACGAATTTCATCTCTATCTTACAATTTTAAGTCGACTCTATCTGCCCAGCAGTGTTGAAAAAGGCTCTATCTGACCATGTCTACGATTAATGAAAATCAACCAAACAAAGTTCATAAATGTGGAGGTTGTGAACAAAACTGGTCATTTCAACCGAAAACAAAAAATAATTTTTTATGGCTTTTGTATGTTCAGAGAGGCATCTTTCTGAATATGTTACTGTTTATATTCTAACTCGGTCATTTCTATGAGAAACAGTATATGGTAAAATCAGTACCGGTATTTTCAATGAAAACCAGATAATTCCATACCGATATCACTTACTTACTTACTTACTTAAGGTACCCGCAGGTTCATTGCCGCCCTCACATAAGCCCGCCATCGGTCCCTATCCTGAGCAAGATTAATCCATTCTCTACCATCATATCCCACCTCCCTCAAATCCATTTTAATATTATTTTCCCATCTACGTCTCGGCCTCCCTAAAAGTCTTTTTCCCTCCGGCCTCCAACTAACATTCTATATGCATTTCTGGATTCGCCCATACGTGCTACATGCCCTGCTCATCTCAAACGTCTGGATTTAATGTTCCTAATTATGTCAGGTGAAGAATACAATGCGTGCAGTTCTGCGTTGTGTAACTTTCTCCATTCTCCTGTAACTTCATCCCTCTTAGCCCCAAATATTTTCCTAAGCACCTTATTCTCAAACACCCTCAATCTCTGTTCCTCTCTCAAAGTGAGAGTCCAAGTTTCACAACCATAAAGAACAACCGGTAATATAACTGTTTTATAAATTCTAACTTTCAGATTTTTTGACAGCAGACTAGAAGACAAAAGCTTCTCAACCGAATAATAACAGGCATTTCCCATATTTATTCTGTGTTTAATTTCCTCCCGAGTGTCATTTATATTTGTTACTGTTGCTCCAAGATATTCGAATTTTTCCACCTCTTCGAAGATAAATCCAAAGAATCAGTCCCATTCCGAGGCTTATTGTTAGGTTTCGTAACAAGCTGTTTTTTACGGTGATGGGTTATTAGATGGGAAGATAATATTAAAATGGATTTGAGGGAGGTGGGATATGATGGTAGAGACTGGATTAATCTTGCTCAGGATAGGGACCAATGGCGGGCTTATGTGAGGGCGGCAATGAACCTCTGGGTTCCTTAAAAGCCAGTAAGTAAGTAAAATATACCTTTAATATTTGCCACAGGACATGTTTCACTTCATCACTTTTCTATATTAAATTCAATAACGCTACATTCACATACAGTTTGTGTGACTGCAACATGCGCATATTTTTGTGTGGCTTTACTTTGTTTATAGTGTGACTTTTTCTTTTTATTTCTATTATTGTATTTGTATTTCTGGTGGTGTGGAAGAGAAGGCCTCATGGCCTTAACTACACCAAAACAAACAAACAAACAAATAAATAAGTAAATAAATAAATAAATAAATAAATAAATAAATAAATAAATAAATAAATAAATAAATAAATAAACAAACAAACAAATAAATAAATAAACAAACAAACAAATAAATAAGTAAATAAATAAATAAATAAACAAACAAATAAATAAATAAATAAATAAATAAACAAATAAATAAGTAAATAAATAAATAAATAAACAAACAAACAAACAAATAAACCAATAAATAAATAAATAAATAAATAAATAAATAAATAAATAAATAAACAAATAAATAAGTAAATAAATAAGTAAATAAATAAACAAACAAACAAACAAATAAATAAATAAATAAATAAATAAATAAATAAATAAATAAATAAATAAATAAATAAATAAATAAATAAATAAATAAATTCACATTGGTAAAGTGCCAATGAATGTTGCGGAAAAATGACACGTGATAGAGAAAATCTGAGTTCAGGTTTGGATTCAGCATCCTAAGAAACCATAAATGTAGCATTAAGTTTTAGAAAAGCTTTTATGACCCTTAATTTTGCAGGCCTGTGTTATGTGTTACAAATATCTATACCATTGTATCAGCCATCGTTGCGATCAAAACTTTCTCCCATGCTGTTCAATACAGTTAACAGTTGATCTACTAAGGACAGGGGATTGTTCTCAGATGTGGATCACACCTACATACCGGACACATTGGCATCTCAGCATCTAAGTAGTGGTGGAGATTGCTGCTGCCTCCGATGTTGCTGCCAGTTCCTCCAGACATGTGGGAGCATTCGTGTGGTCTTCCCAGCACGGGGGGCGACGCCCTCACAGCGCCACTGCCTCGCAGTGACGACGGCGACAGGAACGAGTCTGCATCCGGAGGACCGTCCGACGCAATGGTTGACTGAGGAGTGTTAGGGTTAGTGCGGAGGGGGCCGACGGGCTTCGTGGACAGTGCAGAAGGGTCGTCACTACTAGGAGCTTTGTTTATCAGTCTTTGTGGACTTCCTGTGTAATACCAGGAGCTGGTCATGAGATCTTTTGTATAGTAGGAATGTTTTACTGATGGTTTTGATGATGCTATGTTCAATGGAAAGGATGTGGGGGAACTTGTACTACTGATTGGGGGTGCGTTGGGATGAGAACTAAATACTGGTTTGAAGGCCAGCGATGATGCCGTCTGTCCCAGATGCTGGCTGCTGAAGAGCAAACACAAGTACCGGTAAGTACAAAGTGGTAACATGTAAAACCTTGCAATCTTACATTCTGCTTATAAAATAAACACAATTGTTTGTGTTTTGTTTCATTACCTGTACAGACTGTCATGGTCTTGTTTGTTTCTCTTCTGGAATTCCAGAAAGTACAAAGTGGCCATTGCTACCAGGCTAAAAGAAATTGAAAATTCTCATGTTAGAAAATTATGCATAAGGAGAGAAAGAATGTATTTAATCATGTTCAGAAATAAGCACCATTGGCACAATCAATATACTGGGTGTTCATTTCAAAGTGTGTCATGACGCCACTGTTATGAGTCAGCGATTTGAAGCGAGTTTTAGCTTTATGTCAGAGGAGTTGCCTATTATTCAAGGCGTTCAATCTGAACTTGAGAACGTGTACGGTATAACTTGAACGTCTTAGCAACAGATGGCGGTCTGTATGGTCTGTGTGCTACCATAACCTCTTTCGAACTGTGTTTCGCGTGGGCAAGTAGTACGCAGGGTATTTTTTATCATCGGTTGCATACGGCAACATTCCACAACACAAATCAAATGCTCCGTGTCCATGTTGACTGTCGAAGTTAATGTGAACAGACTCGTAAGTAATCGTCTTAACCCTCTCCCCATATCCCGACAGTAAGAAAAAAACTCACTTCAGTACGTGTTTCCAAACAGTTCACATGCGTATCGGTAAGTACTCTTCAGAATGAACGCCATGCTTGCCAGGCAACTTCTCTGGCACATAGGCAATACGCCTCTGCAGAAATGTAGGAAGATTGAATTCTCTAGGCTCATCAACTAGCCACATGATGGCATACAGCGAGCCATGACACACTTTGAACTGAACACTCAGTACAACACAGTGTGTAATTTGTAATGTTCTTAGATGAAAGGATACGCAAATTATGACAAAGAAGTAATAATTTTTTTGTCACATAACTGATGACAAATCATTCTATGTATTGTAATTATTTGCTCCATGTACAATCTATTAAAGATTATAGGTTCATCATTAGGTATTCATACAAACACACACACACAAAATAAAATTTCTAATATGAATTTAATTTTAATATACTTAAGTTCTTCAAAGAAATAATAAAACTACCAAAAGAAACAATAAATAATAAAATACATGATAAATTTCAGTTTACAAAGACATCTGAAAGAAATTAAATAATATAGATTAAATAAAAACAAGACACATAATGAGATTACAAATATTGAACATTGTATCACAGTCTAGTATATACAGTCACAAAGCTCAATACTTACTAAATATGCAAACATAGACAGTTGAAATATGCATCCATAGATAGTTGCTAACCACCAGGATCGCTACTATCACCTCATCACAGACCCTTTCCCCAGCAGGCGATAAAATGTATTGTACTTTTGATATTGTATTCTTTTGAAAAAATTAATACCTTCCTTCCACTATTGAAATATGAAATACATAAGTTTTATATATTATTTTCATAAAGTACGGTATATATTATATTTTAATAAACTCACACAACCGATAACGAACATTTCACAGTTTACACAACTTTTCACAACAAAGCGAATTACGGCACAGTCAATGCCTTTTCGATCTAGACCAGGCCGTAATGTATGTTCAGGTTTTTCTATTTCAGTGTATGTAGCTCAGAGAAATATTATATTATAACTTTATTGCGTATCATTGCTAAGTTTTATTTAGTGTAATGTGTCCATAAGTTCCGTTCACTTCTTGTTGCATAATATGTTGCAGAAATAATTACAAAACTGTGTTATTTTAATGTGAAGAGAATTTTACGTGTTAACATAATCTGTTCGCATCAACATTTTAAGTTTAGAATGGAAGCTATTTTGTGGTTCAATAAAAACGAATTTATATTATGATTTTAATTTAGCACATCTACCTTCCTTAATTGTAGACAGAAAATTTACCATACCACTCCTATGAAATTAGTGTACGTACAATTGTTACTTCATCTCTTAGGTAGTAGATAAATACAATAATTCAGTACTCAATTGTAGTACGGTATTAAAATACAGACGAATAGAATGTGATGGGTGTCATACATAACATTATGTTTAATTATAATGTATAATTGCGAATATAGGAATATAAGTTAAATATAGTACACATAACCTATAATTTCCATATGACATAACATACATATGTAGTGGCAGGGCATTGGAGACCACTAAAATTAGACAGAAAGTGGCAACTAGTACAATAAACATAACCTACTGTATAATTTCAACATAATATCTAAATATTCGTGCAGTGCAACTGAAAATTATTTCATCGTGCATAAATGAATGTACAAGAATTTCGCAATATTTAATCGAAATGAAGGCAGGTATTACACATACGAACAACGTAATTTTCACACCAAAAATAATATTACACCTTAACTCGCAAGGAATTATGTCTGAAGTGTCTCCTAATCATTGTTTTAAATTTTATTAATGCAATTACACTACATTTTAGAGAAATATATGTTACTCTTTATGCATTCCAATTAATTTATATGCTTGAAACGCCGCCCTTCGTGATCGGGTTAAGCAAGTCACATGGCCTGTATTAGATCACGATGGCAGTGACACAGTCTATTGTTCCTAGTACTCATAGCACTCCAAGCGGCTAGCAACTATCACGAGAAATGCAAAAAATCATCCCAAGCTTCGTGACTGTATATAGTAGACTGTGATTGTATCCTTAATGTTCTTAGTATGCGTAAACTATGTCCCTCAATTTACACCATTTTTTCAGACTCCCTTGAAAAGTGTAAAGGAGGGGTTCGACTGTAGTAACCACACATGTTTGAAGGTGTACGAAGTAAGTAAGTGGGTATCATGCAATCTTCCCTGGGATCGAACCGCAGATTTCTTTTCTGAGAAAATGTCAGCTAAATGATTGAGTTGTGGCTCGCCATTTCATTTACAGCAGATGTTACACAAGGAAGAAATCATGAAGGTAGCTAAATGAGAGAAGACAAAACGTTACTCACCAAAATGCCATGATGAGCACGAGCACCACTATCGTGATTTGGATGAATTTGTTGGAGCACACAACATCGTCGTCTGCATCCAATCGGTTGCGCCTTCTGTGCTTCAAGGCGGCTCCTGACAGTTTGCTCGCTACTACAAAACAAATTAATAACAATAAAAAACATTACAGGTATGAGCTATTCCATCTCAAATCAACCGAAATATAGAGAAAATTGACCTTACAATTTCTGAATACAATGAAACTTTTTGTACGTAGAGAACTGTGATACAATGCTTTGTGCAAAGTTCGAGGGATCAGAACTTCGTAGTGTTTAAATTTAAAATATTTAAATTTATCGTGTTTTCATAAAATTAACAACTTTAAACTGTTGTAGATCAAAATCATGGTTTATTTTGATGCTGAGATATTAAAGTTTATATTGACATATAAACAGATTTTCTTACTTTTTATGGAAATGGATAAATTTAGTTTTTTCATTTGCCTAGGAAAAATATTTTTAAAATATATATTTAGATTCCGCATTGAAAGTACAAATAAACACATATTTTTACTGATGGTATGTTGATAAGAAAGTATTGAAAATATCAAATAAAGAAAATAAATAGTACGTGCGTGAGCTAACCAGCTGACTGTGAGGCGGGAGCTAGCCGAGGATGCAAGCCCAGGAGACATAAACACGTGATGTTTCGTCTAGTAGCGTATAGCTGGGCTAGCTTTATCACAAGTTTTCATAAACACAGGAGTAAAATGACGCCCAACGCTCCCTTATCTTCAGCTTCCGGCCAGTGCGTGCGGTACTGCGCCGTTCAAGTCCAGGCGTGTGAAAATAATTTATTTAATACCCTCGAAACTTATTGTCGTACCACTAACCAAACAATGCCGAATTCCTCTTAATAACGCAAGGTTTTTTCTCAATATTTTTTTTTACATTTTTACAAATGGGCAAAAAGCCTAAAAGTAGTAAAATCAGATTATCTGTCTCTCTGTACACAATAAAAATAAGGATTACTTCTTATCATAACCTACCAAATGTCAGCTTCAAAATGAGCTCTCTTTCAATGTTCTGCAGTAAACGGTTCCAGAGTTCTGAGCGCTGAAAGAGGCTTGTTTTTATAAAATACGCTAAATTTGTCGCTCAACAATACGAAAACTGTTTGACTTTCGATAGTATATTTTTGCAATTGCACTCTCCTCAGCACCTTCTATAAATAGGGAAAAAATTAGAGTATAAAAAAAAAATGCGAGGTTTTTTACTGATTGATTTCATATGGAATAGCCCGTACATAAAGTTGGAGCTAGTGCAGGCTACATTCCATGTGAAAACACTGACTTTTTCAATACCGGTAGCAATTTTCTTATTATTTCTGTCTCAAGTTCAGGTACAAACTTAATACTCAATGCATAATTAAAATTCAGATTAAATTATAGTAATTTTAAAGTTACTATAGGCAGAGAGCTGGGTACTATTTGAAATACATGTATTTAAAATACGCATTTTAAATAGGTTAGATTTGCATTTTATAATTTGAAAGAATATTCGAAAGTCTTTCATATTTGTTATATAAATATATGAAATTGAATCTTTCGTACACTACTTTTAACACTTGAATATAAATAATTGATTAAATGGCGATCTTACTCGTGTTAATTATGTAAGCATGTGTGGCTTACAGCTGTTTCAGTGTTACTTGATACCATCCTCAGAGCCTACTAGATCTCGGCGCTATCTCAACTTCGCTGCCTGTTGTGTGGGTGCGTTCGTGTGATGAAGAGTTGTGTCAAATAGTGTGTGTGTTCTGAAATTGATCTGTGTGTTGAGAATTTGATTAGGGTGTGATTTAGTGTGTCTGTATATTTCATATTGTTCTAGTGTGTTGAGTTTTTGGTTTTTGGGTTGTATGTGTAGGATTTCCATGTCTGTATTTATGTTATTGTATGTGTGACGTTATTATTATTCATTCAATAACTAAACATTTCATCAGTGGGTATTAGTATGGTTATGAAACTAGCTTTTGGTAACTGACTCAACAGACAGATTCAGTGTCTTATGCATTCCTGATGACGAAGACGACATGTAGCTTCAAAACAATGGATTTTTCTACATATGTGACATGGTTCAAAAACATCTCTCCATACTGAACATCATGAAAACCATAATTGAAGCATCTGAAACCCGGCATAACTAAGCGATATAAAACATTCAGAGATATTCGAGGTTTAAGTTCAACTGCGAAAAGTTAAATCCATATGCTATCAAACTTAACCTCACAATTGCGGTCTTCAGCAGTTAAGGAAACAGTTATTTATGCTTACTAGAAAGTAGATTAATATAAGAAGGTGTGATTAAGATAAGAAACTTAATTTTTGTGATATTGTGGGATAGAAACCCTTTCATTAGTTATAGTTGTGTTACCACTAGAAATACTGGACGATGTGGACTTGAGGCTGTCAATTCGCTTCAGCTTGGCAAGTTTGCGGTTCATTCTCTCCAGCTCGTCGATCCTGGTCTCCAGGTTGTCCGTCACCTTGCAGAGCTCCTTCACCGCACCCACATTCTCCATGAAGATCCTTTCCTGCAACACGAAATGTTTAGAATAATGATTTTTATATTATGCAAAAGTTCCGTTTTCTTGGCCTGAGGAAATGCTCCTGCATTCCACTGAAGGATCTTAAGTTGTTCAGAGTAATCCTTAAAAGGACAATTTGTTGGCTTTCTCATTTTCTTTGCTTTATTATAGACCATTTTGCCGCAAAGTGTTGTCCAGAGTGCACCACGTGGAGGTGGGACTATGTCGATATACCCAATCTCCTTCAACCTCTAATGCTTCCACAAAACTCACTTCAGATAGATATAATTCAATCAGAAATAGACCTCGTAGAACAAATCACCAAAAATCAATCACAGTTAAATATCCTAGAACAATACGAAATATATAAGAATACAATAGCACACCCACAATACATACTTAATACGCAACTACAGTTCAATACGCACACATTGTTTGACGTCATGGTACGTCATGGCATACAGACAGCCAACCCCCACCATAGGAGCAACACACCCCCCACCCCTACCATCGACAACTGCACTTCGCAGAGCCAAAATCAGCAGTGGTTCAGGAGACACTGAAGACGACGACAAATAGCGTCGAAACGGGCCGTCTGTCGAAGGTAAATACCTTTTTAAACAATTTTAACACTTTTAACGTGTGACAGAGTAAATTTTATGTTATTGTATTCACACGTGTGCTTTTAATCATTTGACGGTAGGGTGTAGTCACACAAGAAAGACATATTTATGTCCTAATTATCATGTTTTTATCATATTGTATGCTTATTAATATATATTGTATTTTGGTTTTAGAGACATATGTACCTGTCACGTCCAAGGTCAGTGTAACAGAGGTTTACCCCTCCGAAATGCCAGACACCATCATGTTCGATCCTTAATTGCAACTGCTTTAAGAAAAAAGTCTTGGATAGTAGAACAGGAAGTTTTTTGCCTTGCTACTAATGGCTCCTCTAGACGTATTGACATCATAGCATATTCCCAGACTACCAAGAAAGGATATATAATTGATCCTATCATAAGGATTGAAACGGGGAGTAGCCAGCCGGAGGATGTCAATAAAGAAAAGATCAACATTTACCTGCCAACAGTTGATTACTTCAAAGCAAAATACCAGCTTGAAGACATTGAGGTGATTGGTCTTCTTATTGGAGCTCGTGCTGTGATTCCCAAGTTCTTTGAACGCTTCAGGAAGACTTTTGAACTACCACAGACACTTACTGCTGACATCATAACTTCAGTTTTGAAACGCTCTTGCCAAATTCTGAGTCATCATATTCACTCTGTTTAATTTTTTTTCTTCACTTTATATTCATATATGTTTATTTTAATTTTCTTTCTACAAAATTTATGTAAACATTTAATATTGTAAAATTCATGTAGGAGAGTATACTGAGTCCTTCTGGGCTACCTCCAATGGGAGGCAGTTATTATATTATCTTATCTATTCCTACATAGAATGCTGTATCTGATGATGTTGGTATGAAACTGACGAAAACGTTCATACAATATTAAATCATGTAATGTAAGGACTCGCACCTTACATATATTAATAGTAAAGTCTGAAAATAAATATTCATATTATAAAAGTAAGAGAGAAAAATGCTCGAAGAGAAGAAAAATACGGGAGCCGGAAGTGTGTTGAAAATTTAGGGCAAATACAGGAGATCCCGAGAAATATGGGAGGGTTGGCACAACACTAGCTGTAAACTGTACTTATTCACACATTCACAGTACGACAACAACTGAATACAGCTTGCTCGTAGAAAAAATACTTGAAGTCACCAGACGATTATCCTAGTCTCTGATGTATTTAGAAAAGATTCAATCTACAGTAAATACAAACCTTGTTCACCACTAGGAAATTGTCTATCCTCTGTCCGTTTGGAAGTATGATGTCACCTGCGGCATGAACAGCCTCTGGCAACACCCTCTGAACATCCTGTGCGATTATGCCTGTATCGGAGGCCAGGTGCGGATTGGCTACCAATCCAGCATGGAGAGCAAATTCTGGTGCATAGGTGTACCTCACCACGCGAAGCTGCTGGACGTTGCGAAGCTGTTCTCTGGTGTCACACTGCAATTATAACAATGCGGTGTTATTAAACACTTCATTCCCATAAAAATCTGTAAAGATGATATGTCTTCAATTTATCAAATACTTTTATAATTTTTTTGGGCGGCCGGGTAGCTCAGTTGGTAGAGCAGCTGGCTACGGACTGGAAGGTCCGGGGTTCGATCCCAGGTGGTGACAGGATTTTTTCTCGTTGCCAAACTTTCAGAACGGCCCCGAGGTTCACTCAGCCTTCTATAAAATTGAGTACTGGGTCTTTCCCGGGGGTAAAAGGCGGCCAGAGCGTGGTGCCGACCACACCACCTCATTCTAGTGCTGAGGTCATGGAAAGCATGGGGCTCTACCTCCATGCCCCCCAAGTGCCTTCATGGCATGTTACGGGGATACCTTTACCTTTTTTTTTTTTATGATTTTTACTAGAATTACTCAGCTCCATGCTGATTACACGATGTCCATTGTGCCATTTCCCAAGTAAGAATTTCTTGTAGTACCAGTAACTGTATTTTTAATCACTTATGAATAAGGATAGGCCTACCATGAAACGTTGGATAAAATAAATTAAAATCGGTGAATAAAACTACTGTAATTTGGGGAAAAGTCCTTATTTAAATAATGTAAATCGCGAAAAAAGTAGTTATTTAAATATTTAAACCATGAAAAAAGTTGGTATTTAAATATGTAAATTGTGAAGAAAATCGCTTTACAAATTTTATAATAAAAGTCATTTCCCTTCGCTGGTATTAATAAGGCCAGTTACACACCAGATGGAGAAACGTGTCACGTAAATATAAAAAAAATTAGCCCTATGTTCACGTGCACACTATGACAGACCTGCTGAATTATCAACAGTAATCTCACTAGAGGTTTTGATTTATCTAGATAAAATCAAAACTCAGGAGAATTTAATTGACTATTACACGATTAGAAGAAGGTATATTTTGTATTCAACCTTTCCTCTACTGAACTTACCCATTTACTACTTTTCAAGTGACATTTCAACTTGTGATTTTGAAAGATGCCTTGAAAGGGCATATAGTTATCAATGAATCTTCTTAATGTATCCAGCTGTTTGCTGACAACATAAAGTCCACTATAGTCCACTGTAGTCTATTCAGTTGTTGTTTTTCACGAGAAATGAGGGGTATTTTGATCGGTGTTCATTATAGATGCCTGTTGCTAGTAGCCAGAGTTGGGGTGTAGTCAATATATACTGCAGGGCTGTGTCTTCTGCAACTGTACTGATGATTTTAATTTACTTCTTTTGTGGTTTATGGACGGACAGTATAGAAGAATGTGTTCCAGATCTTCATCATGATTATTACACCACAGACAAGTAGGATTATCAGAAATGTGAAATCGGTGTAGGTACAATTGAGTGACAATGTGACCTGTTCTGGCTCTTGTTAAAAATGTTTGAACATGTCTGGGCAAGTTTTTGTACATTTTCAGGTCATTTGGTTTCTTTTGTACAGACTGTAAAATTTTTCCTTTGTCAGAAGAGAGCCAATTGTTGATCCATAGGTTTATAAAATGAGACTTTACTGAAGCAAAAGCACAGTAAAAAAACAGACATATAGTTATAAATAGGTTCATTATGTTAGAAGTCAAAATATTAGGCACAAATGAAACATTTTTAACATTTCAGATAAAATAAACCACTATTAAAGATGGTGTGACCACATTTAAAGGAATGGGACTTGTGGAGCTTGGGAGAAACCTAATAATTTTTATCAATGTAACCTAGAAGGTGGTGTGGAAGAGAAGGACTGATGGCCTTACCTCCACCAGAGAAAATAAATAAAAATAAAGGAGAATAGAAAGTAGAAAAACACAAATTTACGATAGACTGACCCAGAAATTATGGAAATTTCATTCTAGCAGTGAGCAGCTACATTTTTCTCACCTCCTGTATGTTCTCCTTTGCTCGCCTGTCGCTAGGCTGAACAATATGGCCGGTCACCTTGAGGTTCCCGTGGATGACCATTGCCTCATCGGGTCTGTCTGTGTTGATGCCCACCCGACCAGCATGGAAGATGGACTCTGGCGTGTGACCCTTCTGCCAGCACAGTTCCACATCGCTCTCAAACTGGCCAGGGTTTGACGCCTGAAACAGGAAAGCCTGGTGTCTTCAGGTACACTGCTCTATCAAGCACTTCCATTTATTAATTAAATTGCTTTGGAGGAACAAAATGACGTGACAACTGGGTGCCTGGACATCTAACCACCAAAAGAAAATGTGACTCAGGTTCTAAAACTGATTAGGGTTTCAGGGCTGCATTGGGGATGAAGTGTTCAGGACTAACCTAACCTGTCTCTAGTTATATTGTATTGTATTTATTTACATTTCATGGTATTTGAACATCACTTCACAGCTAGATTATGGAACATGTCAAAAAAAATCTTAATAATACTACAAAGTCTTAATTATAGTCAGTCTAGAATTAGATTGTGTACATAGGTACAGAAGAGTTTTACAATATTATAGTCTACTAGTACAACATAAAGTTTTAGAATCAATACTTAATACAACACAGAAATATTCATGAAGCGTTGTTGAATGCCATGAATTCACTTACAAAATAGAAGGCGTGAGAAATTAGGTACTGTACTTCTTTAATTTGGCCCTAAATAATCTTTTGTTTTGAGTTTGATTTTTTACAACTGTAAGGAGGCTATTAAAAATTTTTACTGCGATATAACACTCCTTTTTTGATAGCATGATAGAAGTGTCAATGGAATACAATAGTAATATACGTTACAAGAGCGGTATGTTGACGTTTTCATGGTCGAGGAAAAGATTGAAAAAGCGAAACGTAGTTGAGCTTTTTTAATTTCCGAGAACATGAAAACAAACATACCGCTCGTGTATCGTACATTATTTTGTGCGAAGATCGTTTATTACATACCTGAAAGACGAATTTCTAATTAGTTGCAGTGAAATCTCCATGTTGGTTTCTGTTTAATGACGGCAACTTCGGAAAACCAAAATATCTTTCTTCAACATTGTTGCTATAAAATGTTTTCTGTGTTTACTATACTCCAGCAGGCCGTGATATAGTCTGTCTTTTTTTTCCCCAGTCTATAAATGCGAACTTAAAACAAACGTAAGGTTATGTAATGATTTATTTTTCATCTTAATATTTTAACAATATTATTTATATAACATATTGCAGTAATAACATCCGCATCTGGAATCTTGTTGATTTTTTCACGGCTTCCTTAATGTTACTTGTATCAGGAATGCAATAAGTTTCGTGGAGTAGTAGACTTTACTTAATTTTTGCAAATATTTAAAAACAATAATTAAGATTACAATTTAGGTGAAATTGCAGTGGTAAGTTTCCAATTTATAATTATTACTATGTTAACGTCTCTAAAAATAATATGTTAAAAGCCTAAAGCAGTAAAATGAATGTCGCGCTTAAGCAGTAAGAGGAGGGAAATTGTTGTGTGTGTTACGTTCGGAATACTGAATGTGGTATTTCACATTTACCGCGTATTGGTTCTGTGCAGAAAACAAGCAAATACGCACGATCTCGCACAAAAGTCATTTTTGACACGTATTCATACTATGAACTGTTGAATTAGTTACAAAATTCTCACGATTACATATGAGGAAGATTATTAATAAAAAGATATACTGACAAGCCATGGCATTATTTGCAGTTTTTTGTAAATGATCCAACACAATTCCCTAGATCTGGTATCTACTATTATTCTAATTATTCTTGTTTGTAGTAGAAAGATACTGTTACTATCTGTAGAATTTCCCCAGAATATTATTCCAAAACTCATTACCGAGTGGAAGTATGCAAAGTATTTGTATCTGGTCTACTTCACATCGTGATGGAGTTGTAATACTTACCCTGACAATGATCCGCTCAGATGCGTGGGACACAATGGGGTAGTTGTTGCTGTCTGCACAGTGTGCGTGCAGCCCCACCACCAGGTAGAAGTAGCGCTGGTCGGGGTTTGGCTTTCCTTTCTTTCGCATGTTGTTGGACGTCGTTTCGCTGAAGTGCAGACGTCCAACAGTCACCTTCGTCACTTGTTCTCCTTGGAGGTCAACACTACACACAATAAAATTAAACTCAAAACTAAAATACTGCAGCTTATTTGCATTAACAGGCAACTGCGATAGCCAGTATTTTGTTTAACAATAAATTATTACAATTTATCAGGGGCGAATGCTAGTCACGAAAGTTAGGCTTGCTCTTTTATTCATAGGGGAAGATGGGAGGATATAATAATTCATAATTAAAAAAAAAGCAGACCCACATAAATAATTTATTTTATAATTATGAAATCATTATGAGTCATGGATCATATTCGCTTATCAGATGTAGAAGTTCGATATAATATTACAAACATGGCCAACAAAACAGTTTATTTAGTTTTTTCGACCCTGCCAACCAATGCACATTGTTGCATTGAGATGCACTGAACAAGCGCACATATTCTCTATAATGTCTGTCTTCTCTTGAATAGTCCTTCGGGAAAATGTATTTAATAATAAGGTTTCAATGACACACAGTTCCGAACTCATTGCAATACTTCAAATTAATGTTTAAGAATTAATAATACATGCAGCAACTAACATAAGCATTCCGCTCATACAATTACATTGCACTCGCAAATCACAGCACATTCCCGCTGTCAATACTGCTCTGTGTAACGTTAAATAGTCGTTGGTGTAGCTCTCGGACCAGAGCTTCAAACAACGCATCAGAAGCATGTGTGCCTAGGACGGACTAAGGAGGAAGGCACTTGCGCGCGCATCATATTCTCGTCTTTCCTGTAGCTCCGAGAAACGAGCAAGCGTTGCGATACTTGCGGTGTGCAACCTGCGGATGGTATTACGCCTATACAGTATTCCAAAAATCAAAATAAATTTTAATGTATGGAACGCCATTTTGAGAAATACATATTCTACGAAAATATTGGCCTTGTGCAACAAGCATAGCATTCCCTGAGAAATCGCTCCTGCAATTTATTTATTTATGCTCGACCATGCCGAAATGTAGTAATTATACACCTGGTAGCAGTCCTTTAATGCATGTCATTAAAGTACACCTACTCATTAAAGTACAGGTGTTTTCAGCCAATGACAACTCAGCTTACAGGTGTTCAGCCAATAACAAGTCAGCTTTGTACCGTTATAAAACCGCAAGTATCGATTATTCTCGGATATGCAATCAAAAGAGAATTAGCGAAAAGTCACAGAGGCTGGAAATCCAATACTGTCGCAGAAGGTTATGTTCTGTTACTATAATAATTAGCGTTAATTGTAAATAATATTCAAATAAATTCAATTTGTCATCTCGTTTTTCAATGTCGAATTCAATAATCAAGGTTATACCAAGTTTAACGGGATTACATCAAGGTCAATGACATTATTGTTCCTCGGAAAAAATAAATACTTTCGCGTCTGCGCACATCTCACAATTCACGACCTAGAATAAGGTCACTTCCGATCTTGTCAGATACAAATAAAATGTATACATCTGAATAATTTCAAGTTAGAAATATGGTCGAGCATAAAATGTCGTATGAAACTCGCCTATAATGGTAATTAAGAAGCTCATATGAAAATTATGAAACTCGCTTGCGCTCGTTTCATAAACATCCACACTCGCTTCTTAATTACTATCATTATAGGCTCGTTGCATAATGTACTATTATTTAATTTGACAGAATTAAAGCCACATGGTCTTCTCTTGCACCCTACCATATAGCATACAAATACAAACAGTAAAGTTTATTTGTTGGATCATTTGATTTTTATTGTAGTGAGTGCATAATTATTGTTCTCCAGCTGTGTTATGCAGATTCCAAAGGTTACACCTTCTGAAATAAGCACTGTAGGAAACTGCTACAAATAACAGGCAAAAATAAATACGGTACCTAAAGAATATGACTTACAGCACTGGGTGGAAGGGCTTCTTGCTGCGGTCACTTTGCGACTGCTCCACCTTGATGGTCTGTGTTGGGGACTCTACTTTGACTCCATAGAAATGCAGATGGAAGCTTGCAATTTTCTTAAGACCTTCCGGCGTCTTCACAAATTGCGCGTCACCTTGAAGTTGTGCATGACAAGTGATCTGTGTGCAGAAAAACAAGAGATATTCAGGTGGCTCAGAAACTTTTCCATTGAATAAACAATATCATAGAGTGCAGAATTAATGATACAATTCGATATTTTAAGATAAATATCCATCAACAATAATCCAGGTCTGTAAAAATATATGTCCTGGTTCTCAACAACTGCCAGTGCAAGTACAGTATCGAAAAAAGTTTAACACCAACCCTACAAATCGTTTTATTTGCCTACTGATATACTTTTTTCTGTATCAACTATGTGATAATTTTATTGTACCGGTAATATGTTGTTGTTGTTTTCTAATGCCAGGCGTTTGACAATAAAGTCATTTGACCTCTTGCACTCCAATATTTTTCAAAGATATTATCATGACCAGCCAATGAAGCACAGATTTTGAGGTGTTCCGAATCCATTTCTTGGTTTGAGTTGCACAATGGACAGTTAGGGGACTGATATATTCCAATTCTATCCAGGTGTATTGGCCAAAAAATTATGGCCTGTTGCCAATCTAAATGCAGCTACAGACGATTTTCGTGGTAAATCTGGAATTAACTGTGGATTTTGATGCAGAGAGTTCCATTTTTTCCCTTGGGATTGTGTTATCAAATTTTGTTTGTTGAAGTCTAAGTATGTAGATTTAATAAATCTTTTCACAGAGTAATACGTAGATTTAGTAACAGGTCTGTAAGTAGCAGTGCTGCCCTTCTTTGCTAAAGCATCCGCATTCTCGTTTCCCAGGATTCCACAATGGGATGGTATCCATTGGAATACAATTCTTTTATTGAGTGATATTAATTGAGAGAGCATTTTAGTTATTTCTGCTGTTTGAGATGAAGGTGTGTGTTTAGAGACTATTGATAGAATAGCTGCTTTGGAGTCTGACAATATAACTGCATTTTTAAATTTACCGATGTGGCATAGAAGATTCCTGTGACTTTCACTTATTGCAATGATTTCTCCATCAAAACTTGTTGTTCCATACCCAAGAGATCTATAAAGTGAGAAGAGACAGCACGTAACCCCTGCACCGGCACCTTGTTCTCTGGAGATTAAGGATCCGTCAGTGTATAAATGAAGCCAGTTTTGTGGAGGGTATCTAATATTAATTGTCTCTAAAGGCAATTGTTTTAGTATTTCAGTGTTTACTTCTGATTTCAGTATTTCTTCTGTTAAATTTGGATTATATTCCATATTTAATAGAGTTAAAGGGTTTGGTTTAATTTGTAGGTTTTCTTTTAAATTCGGGATATTGATTTTCTGTTTTAATTCTTGAACAATGGATATGAAACTTTTTTGAGTTTTCAATCTACAGAGGACTGTATGAATGCCAATTGTTTCCTGGTAATCTAATAAGTTTTTCATATTGAATCAGTACTTTTTCTTCTACTCTACCGGTAATATAAGTTAAAAATATGATAAGAAACAGTCAGCTGAAATGGCTCAAGACCTACCATTATTATCACTGGCTTTCAAGATAAAGAAATAGAATCAAAATTGTGGTGAATAATAAAATAGTAGAGCAAGTGTCATCATTTAACTATTTAGGGAATATTATATCAAATTCAGGAAATGAAGAAAAACAGAAACTACATAAATATAATGCAGTGAATGGAATTATAAGAAGACATTTCGAGAAACAAATGTTAAAATAAATTCAATTCAGAGTATACAATATTACAGCAAAACAAATACTAAAATTTGGCAGTGAAACAAAGATCATAAAGTAAAAAGAGAAATCTAGTATACAGGCAGCTCAAATGAAATTTCTCAGATCAATTTTTAGGATTTACAAAATTAGACCACCAGAGGAATGAAGATATTAGAACAAAACTAAAAGTTAAAAATATAATAACAGAAATAGTAGAATACAGAGAGAAATGGAAACAACATGTTGAAAGAATGCAAAATTCCCGTTATCCAAAGGCAGCTCTAGACCAATAGGACGAAGAGATCAGGGAAGACGGTTAGAACAGTGAACGGAAAGAGGCAAAAGTGTCTAAACCAGAAAGTCAGAAGAAGACGAAGAAGATTATTTTTAGGTAGACAACAAGTAACTGCACTTTTTTTTATCAAAGAAGATATTGTAGTTCAAAAACTGACTGATATAGAGTTACGATTTTTTGGTTATGAAGGGTATACAAAAGCAAAGTATGAAATAAATACCGGTAACAAAAAAAAAAAAATAAAATAAACTTCAAATTTCGGGAGATTTAATGCTTCTGAAATTCAAATTTCAGAGACTTAATGTTTCTGAAATTTGGACCTTGGCACTAAAATGAGGTGGTGTGGTCCGGAAAGACCTGATACTCAATTTGACAGATGACTGAGTGGACTCCGTGGTTGTTCTGGAAGTTTGGCAACGAGAAAAATTTCACCACCAGTTGGGATTGAACCCAAGACCTTTCAATCCATAGCCATACCAACTGAACTAGCCAACCACCTACTTTCTCTTTATACTTCGTTAAACGTTTAAAACAAAAGAAGAACAAAATAAAATATAAAGAAGTAGAACAAGTGACAGATTTTGTATATTTAGGAAGTCATATTGCTTTGTATAATTATCAAAAAAGACATAAATAAAAATATATTGAAATATAATCAATTAAATGGTATCTTGAGAAGGAACTTTGGAAAACAAATGCGAAAAGAGGTCCAAATCCGATTTCACAACATAATATCAAAACCAGCTCTGTTATATGGCAGTGAATGTTGGACACTGCGGCAAAAGGAAATACACAGAACCAACGCATCACAAATGAGATTTCTACGATCACTGACAGGAGTTACCTTGCGGGACCGCATTAAGAGTGAAGACATAAGAAATCAGTGCGAAGTTGAGGAGATGACCGCAGACGTCCAACATTATCAACGTAAATGGAGAAACCATCTTCTTAGGATGCCTGAACATCGTTTACCAAAGAGACTTTTGTATTACCATCCACGAGGACGAAGAGATTTAGGCAGACCTCACCGACGTTGGACGGACCAATTCCATTTGTAGTTCACAGACGGGAAACAACCCAAAACTGTGTATTGAAGAAGAAGAAGAAGAAGAAGAAAGAGGGAGAGAAGTATAAAAAGACGAGACCTAAGAAATTAAAAAGAAAAGAAAGAAGAGAGGGAAAAGAGGAAAAGGAAGAATAAGAACAAAAGAAGCGAACAATAAGAATGGGAACACAAGAACAACAAGAATTACTGATTAAAAAGATTTAGCACGAATAACTGAAAAAATAAGTGTGTGAAATAGATGTTTATTGTATTTTTTTATATCTGCACCTGTATAAGAAACGATAAAGGTTAAGTTCAGCAGGCTCGTGGTCTATGAACTACAGATTTGCACTTTACCTGAAAATGGTTCTTCTTCTGGCATACAAATGCGTCATCAGCATTTGAAAAGTTGAAACCCTTGTCTGCATCCACCCGGTAGTGTGGGACAGGGCTGCAAGAGAAGTTGCATGACTGTGGTAAGCAATCAAGTCTGCAAGAACGTATTACCCATAACTTTTGATGTACGATGCATTTGGAGCATGATCTACATATTTCACTCTTTTTATAATTACATTTTTTACCTATGATGCCATTTTAAAATACATTAAAATTATGGTGGAACCCATATCCAGAGATGTGGAGGTACACCATAACTGGTATAAATGTTGATGACAATAAAAATAAATAAATATCTTTATGCTCGACCATGCCTAAATGTAGTAATTATACACCTATTCATTAAAGTTCAGGTGTTCCACCAATCAGAAAATACCATTGTAGCAATATGAAAGCGCAAGTATCGATTATTCTTGGATATGCAATCGAAAGACAACTAGCGAAATCACCGAGGCTGGAAATCCAATACTGTCGCAGAAGGTTATGTTGAAGAATCGATCCAAAATAAAATTGAAATCTCAAATACAATATTAAACTCAGTCGAAAAAACAACACACAAATTAACATCAATTCACCGTCATCTTCCAGCCTTTCACAAAGCACATTCCTGCAAATTCATTTCACCAATTGCACAATACATCACCTATATTTGAAATAAAGTCAGTTCTGTTACTATAATAATTAGCGTTAATTGTAAATAATATTCGAATAAATTCAATTTGTCATCTCGTTTTTCAATGTCTAATTCAATTTCAAGGTTATATCATGATTAATGTTTATTTTACTCTCTAGATTATATCAAGGTCAATGACATTTGTTTATAGGAAAAAATCAATACTTTCGCGTCTGCGCACATCTCACAATTTACGAGATATTGCACAAGGTCAGTTCCGCTCCCCAGTCAGATAAGAATAACATGAATACTTATGAATAATTTCAAGTTAGAAATATGGTCGAGCATTAAAAAGTCGTATGAAACTTGCCTATAATGCTAATTAAGACGCTCCTATGAAAATTATGAAACGAGCACAAGCGAATTTCATAAACATACTCGCGTCTTAATTACTACCATTATAGGCTCGTTGCATAATGTACTATAAATGTACTGAAATTGAAGGGAAGTTTCGAAATGAGCTCATGTGATCATATGGGACATCCCTTGATATTGCCATTAACCAAAGGGTCCTGATACATAGGACTGCTATTAGAAAAAATAACCAGTCTATTTTAACAATAAAGACAAATAAGATGAAATTGGAAACCCCATTCCTGATCTGACATATGTGATATGTATCTGATCATTTTACATGAACTGAAATATGTTACGGTACAAGCCATCAAGAACTCCTTCCTGCAAATTCTGACTTCATAACTAAATCTTTTATTATGTAGTAACTTATTTCTGTGTAAGTCTGTAACGTTACTTCATTATTTAAATCTGTAATGGTCCTCGATTGTACAAATAACTCACAGTTCTTTGAGGTTCTGATCACACAGCACGTGCCATGCTGTCTGTTGGAATGGCTGGAAGCGAATGCACTGATAGCTGGAATCCAGATACATCCCAGACTCCCCTGGAATGTCAAATCCATAGTCATCATCCAGCACTCCCGTCTGGTTTGAACTCGAGTCCGGAGATAATTCTGCGGGAAAAAGAACAGAGGGGAAATAATTTACATTAAGTATTCCAGACCAGAATAAAATATGGTGCAATTTTTATGTGCAACATGGAAAGCCATTTTCGGCTTAGCCCTCATATTCAGCCATAAGACGTAGTTTATAATAGTCTGTTACAATAAATTTGATTATTTGTCGATATAATCAACAATTGAAAACAGCTGAATTAGAATAAAAAATGAAAACCAAATTAAATATTCGACAGTTACATTTCGTCACATTGTTTGGAGACCTAAGCATGCGCATTAGAGTTAGCCTCATTGACTATCCAGTGGTACCAAACTTGGTCAATAGTGGCTTCTGCTTCTATTTAGCCGCAAAGTCTCTATACGAGTTTAGACACAGAGCTAATCAATTCTGATAGCTTGCTTTACCCATAGAGCACACCATATTAAATTTAATCGTCAAATTAATTTGCAGGTGGCTTTTCAAATTTTTCTGCTTTCATTACAAAACGGAACAATACAATGCTACGTATTTTTTCTGTCCTGTAATAAGAAACAAATTACGAGTCATTTATGAATTGATCTGGTATGGTTAGAGTAAGCTGCAAGCCCTATGGCATTTTCTGCTTGGTTGTCAAAAAGAGATGATATTACAGGCTGATATTTACGAAGACTTCAGGAGAACAAACAAAGGAGTATGATCATACCCGAAACAAGAAGTTCTGTTCGCCGAAATTCATTAATTCTATTGGATTCGGTTTGATTCGACGCGCAGCTTTCTGCTATCTTCCATTTAAATACATTGTGTGGAGAAATTCTGTTTGATTCGATTCCTCTAAGTGTGAGCAGGCCTTAAGAGTGAATACATTTGGTAGGCAACTCGTTTTATTTTATGTCACATTTACCTGATCAAGTAATTAAATGCTACACATCGTACACAATCAGACCTATATTGGAGGCATTTCGCAGTGCTCAATGCTTGCCATATTCACCACCATATTTAACAAGGGAACCTTTCAAAATCGTCAGGTCGAGACATTCAAGAAAATAACAATAAAAAAACCCTTTACAGGTCAGTCCATGGAGAGCCAAAGGACTACCAGCTCACTGCTGGCCTCATGTCCATATGTCTCAGCAGAGGTGAACGATCATCCAATGAGCAGGGGGTTAATGTGTGACTAGCAAGATAACCCTTCCCTCTCCCGCCGTTATAATTGGCTTGTGGAACCAGATTTCATTATAGCTCCTCAAATTCGTAATGATGCTGGATAGATAAAAATTTCATGAGAAAATTTCTCTCCTTATGAAGATTCGAAACGGCACTCTTTCCGTAAGCCTAGTACAAGCCACGACGCCTTAAACCACGCAGTTACGGCGCGGAATAGTCATGAAAGAATGATGAAAAATTTCAGTTGCAAATTGTATGCCACACATTAGTATAGATGAGGTCCTATACTTAATCTAGCCCTTCTACTTTAACTTCTGACATTATTTATTTGTTTAACTGTTCCTTTTAGGCGGCCTGGTAGCTCAGTTGGGAGAGCAGCTGGCTACGGACTAGAAGGTCTGGGGTTCGATCCCAGGTGGTGACAGGATTTTTTTTTCGTTACCAAACTTTCAGAATGGCCCCGAGGTTCACTCAGTCTCCTATAAAATTGAGTACCGGGTCTTTCCCGGGGTAAAAGGCGGTCAGAGCGTGGTGCCGACCACACCACCTCATTCTAGTGCTGAGGTCATGGAAAGCATGGGGCTCTAACTCCATGCCCCCAAGTGCCTTCATGGCATGTTACGGGGATACTTTTTTTTTTTTTTTTTTGTTCCTTTTACTGCTGAATAACTTTTATATTTATATATTTGTATTATTTGTATTGATCGACACATCTTTGAGCGTATATCTCACATGTATCAAGGTATATTTATGTTTATGAATGACTTAATTTGATATATATGAATTGGCAATGAATATAAATACGATGGTAATGCACACATTACTGAAGAGTAAACAAATTAATTAAAAACAACAGAAAAATATAGGAAATTAAAGACTTCGATTCTAGAACACCATAGCCAATGTCGGCATCAGCATTTTTAATTTTTAAGGGCATTTCGGTGAACAATCAATCTTCTCTTAGAGCCTGCATTACTGATACTGTTATGGAAGTAGAGTATTGCTAGTGTTGACTTGCACATTATTCAGTTCGTCATTTCGCGATACAATAATAAACAAGTTGAAATCAAAATTTAGAGAAAATGTAATTAATTGAAACATGAACATTATTGGTTCGTTTGCGCACAGCAATAAGAGTGAAATAGGAGCAAAGAAAAACTGATACAATGAGTCCCAGTGAACGTTTCTGGTGTTTCTGTCAGCCAGCCAACCAGTGGCAGGTTCCCTCTCACCCTGCTACCACCATCCACTTACTTATTATATTATATTCATAAATTAATAAGTTATAAGAATTGGACATCTCTGTTTTATGACTAACCACTAAAATACCAATTCAACTCGGTAGAGGGGGTTAAGTCATTTTTGTGCAAATAGAGTTCTATTTCTCAGGTAAATACACAAATTAAATTCTACAAGTTGTTTTTCTTTTTTTTCTTTTTTTTTCGTTGTTGGTAACTCTATAGCATCTATTAGATGCTTTATGGTTGTGCTAATAGATGGAGTTACTTGTCAACAATGTGATGCTGAAACGTATGTTCAGGTTACTGCCCAGCGACAGTCCTGATGTATTTTTTTATTTGTGATGATTACTTACTTACTTACAAATGGCTTTTAAGGAACCCGAAGGTTCATTGCCGCCCTCACATAAGCCCGCCAGCGGTCCCTATCCTGTGCAAGATTAATCCAGTCTCTATCATCATACCCCACCTCCCTCAAATCCATTTTAATATTATCCTCCCATCTACGTCTCGGCCTCCCTAAAGGTCTTTTTCCCTCCGGTCTCCCAACTAACACTCTATATGCATTTCTGGATTCGCCCATACGTGCTACATGCCCTGCCCATCTCAAACGTCTCGATTTAATGTTCCTAATTATGTCAGGTGAAGAATACAATGCGTGCAGTTCTGTGTTGTGTAACTTTCTCCATTCTCCTGTAACTTCATCCCGCTTAGCCCCAAATATTTTCCTTAGCACCTTATTCTCAAACACCCTGAACCTATGTTCCTCTCTCAGAGTGAGAGTCCAAGTTTCACAACCATACAGAAGAACCGGTAATATAACTGTTTTATAAATTCTAACTTTCAGATTTTGGACAGCAGACTGGATGATAAGAGCTTCTCAACCGAATAATAACACGCATTTCCCATATTTATTCTGCGTTTAATTTCCTCCCGAGTGTCATTTATATTTGTTACTGTTGCTCCAAGATATTTGAATTTTTCCACCTCTTCGAAGGATAAATCTCCAATTTTTATATTTCCATTTCGTGCAATATTCTGGTCATTTGTGATGATTGGTTAATTAATATTAACCCAGCACAATCACAATCACACTCACATTCATACAAATTTCCAGACTCTACACACCCAGGGAATTCCTCTTCAAGAAAAATTCACAGAGAGCCGAGCCCAGGAATCGAACCCCGAACCCGGGACCTCCTGATCTGGAAGCCAATATGCTGACCAACAGACCACGGAGGCAGTCAAATTCTACAAGTGGGTGTACAAAAACAAAATAATACTAGCATTTGATGTGTTTTATTTGTGTAGAAAATTATTTGCAATAAATGTTTGAAGTTTAATTTTAATTTATATCAAAATTCATTTTTATGACTTATCTCCCTTTACCCAAATACCATCGAACTGTTCTCACGAGTTTGTCTCCCCGTATCTGCATGGCTGTGAATTCCTAATGTTTAGCTTATTTCATCACTCCTGACTGGTGTTTATGTTATTCTTCACGCTTCAGTTCTTATTGCATATTTGCCAAGAGAGAGGGAATGAAGGAGACATGCAGATCAGCACGTGAAAGCAGCATGGTTGGTGAATCCCTATACCTGAAATTAGTTGTGTCTTTGTGTCTGCAGCAAAGGCAAGCATTGAGTCAGCTAAGAATAATTATGTGTCTTGTAATAGTTGCATATTCAGTGTGTGAACGTGTACATATTTTGAAAATGTGTATATGGAGAAACAAATCGTGTGGCAGGGCAAAGGAAAATATTGGATGTTCATTTCCTGGCCATCCAGTTTCTATAGAAAACAACACTAAATATAGTAAATAGGTTCAGTTTAATGAAGGATGTGATGTGAATTAAGTATCACACAAGTTGGGTAATACTTTCAGCAGTTCCCATGAGGAGGTTGAATACGAAATATTATCAACAGTAATATCACTAGACGTTTTGATTTATCTAGAGAAAATCAAAACTCGAGTGGGATTTAATTGACTATTACACGATTAGAAGAAAGTATATAAAGATTAGAAGTAACGAAGTACTCCAATACAATAAAATATTAATTGACTTACGAAAATACAACTGTCTTCAAATGTATTATTGTACCATCTCAACGTTACAAATATTACGCTAGATGCATGCCAGATGGCAGTAGTGAGCAATGCCTTCTCGTCGAGAAGTTCTCGATCTATTATAGGCCTACATGATGGCAATGTTACTAGTCAAGAAGGCTTTGTTGATTCAGTTTCATTTTTATTAAAATGCAACATTCCACTTCAATTATCCGAATCCCAGTAATCAACGTCACTTGACAGATGATTTTCAATAAATCTTAGTATTAAACAATCTCTGATACGTGACTATCCATAATATCATATAGCAGAAGCTATAACATAACCTAACTAATATACACAAGTGTTAGAAAAGTTTTAATTAACGACGATGACATAAAAAATAAACATGAATAATTTTAAAAGGAATACTGTAATTATTGAATGTACAATTTTCAAATTTGAATGTGGTTGGTGGTTCAATTGATGTTATATTAGACGTGTGCGTAATAGAAGTGGAACTCGTTGATTTAGGCCTACATGGTGTATTCAACTTTTCAGGATTTCCGAATGGTGCTCTTCATTTATTTGTAAATCGGATTTCAGAAGATGCATAGGTATGATAAGTGATTTTTATTAATTCTTGTTCTTGAATGCCAATGCGAGTCATATTTGAAACTGCTGTGCATCGACTGGAGTGGTTTGTAATTTCACATATATATATATTTTTTTTGACGTCCAGACCAGTGCAGTTTCAAATGTTGGCAAACAAAGAAACAAATGCTAGGGACGCGATAAAATTAAACAAATGCTAGGGACGCGATAAAATTAAACAAATGCTAGGGACGCGATAAAATTGTGCGATAAGCAGCCATGATTGGTTGAAATACGTCCTTTCGTACCGTTTTATTCGTCAAAAGTAGTATGACGTAGTAAGAGTGTAATAGTCAATATAACGATAAAATTTCCATTCACTACTGTGCATGGCCTTGAGGCGTTTTTTTAAATGCTTCAGTAAAGGAAACTGTTTGTTGAAACGCAATTAGGTCAGCTGACTGCAAAATGATGGACAGCTGTTGAGTGATTCTTAAGGCTGGTTCACAATAAACCGGGAACGAGAACCAGAGCGAAAACGAGAAGCAGAGGACGTGAATATGAAAATTTTTATTCACAATAAACCGAGAACATGGACGACTATGCTTATCGATATGAATGTTAATAACGATATGTAAAGTCGATATTACGCATTCTGATGTTATTTGTGTATAATTGACCAATGGCATTCTCTCATGAGTACAAGACAGCCAACATAAACACAGGTTAACCAACTTCAAAATTTCAATGGTACTATAAATATGCCCATGCATCTTTATTATCACAACCTATTTTAAGTCTACCATAAAGTAAAATAATTAGAGAAGAAACATTTGTAATAGAACAAAAATAAACACAACAGTAGTTATTGAATTGAAGCATGAATATGTAGTGTGTAATACAACCAATAGAGTAATAAAATATGATTCACTTACGATCGGTGTTCAAAGATGCAGCTATTGAAAGCCACGTATTCTCCTTCATTTTCTCATCTTTATACGAGGCGCGCCGCTTATCGTAAACGTGAGGATTTTCCTCAACACTCAATATTAGAATCTCATCAAATAAAACTTGCTCCATGATGCACAGCACAGAACAAAATAATGCATAGGTTATGTCACGGTCTTCTTGCTACAAAATATACGACGATAAAATAGCTTTTATATGGCAATAGAATGAATCTAGTGGGCTGTGATCGGAAACGTGAACGCCAAAGTTGAAACTTGGCCAACTTTCCGTTCCCGATCCTGGGCCCGCAAGCTTTTCGTTAATTGTGAATGCTCACATTTAAATGTACACATTTCAACCATTTTACCGTTTTCGTTCCGATTCTCGTTTCCGGTTTATTGTGAACCAGCCTTTAAACACGGGTGGCAGCACGTTGGTAGGCTATATTATTGCTGCTCCGCTTGCTTGCTGTTCATCGCCCGCCACAGGGGAAGCAAACGCACTGTACTTGCGTTTTAATTTGGCGAAGCACTGTGAGTTCAGAGATGCAAGCAGTGGTGATAGCAGGGGAGGAGAAGGGTAGCTGGGGGGGGACGTACTGCTGGTCAGCTGATAGAAACACCAGAAACGTTCATTGAGACTCAATGTAAAACAATAATTGAAGTATTTGTTGGAAGCACTGTGAAATGTTTTGGCTTCATTTTTAATATTTATGTGGCATGAAAGAAGGGACCGAAGGGCAGGCACAAGTCAACTTTGGGTGATCATTAGGCCACCATTGGTGCTGCCCCTGCACTAGAAGCAGCCACCAATAGACTTATATTGGACGGACAGACATATATTATGCAAAAAACGACTTTTTTGTTATCAGAGCTACTGAAAACTGTGAAAATCTCGAGATAGAATATAAACTTTGTCTTTTTACTTGGTGTGATGAAGTGGTCACTCCTGGCAGGTGACACTTGGTAAATAATGATGATATCTAATCACCTGGTTCTTGTTTTACATGCACCATATTGTTCAGGCCCTGTTGCTGACCTCCAGTGGCCCCGTTTGAATTTCCATTGGCGCCCGGTCCTGGTGTCCCTCCGTCTTGAGACAGTTTCCTCTTCTTGGAGCCGCCTTGCAGGGTCGAATAGATGGCGATGTTGCTGGACTGGTGCTCGTTCGTGAGGCCCGCCAGTGCTAGGGTCGAAGTATTTGGCACTAAACCTGAACAGAACAACGTCACAACTTGTAAGAATAAATAATGTCACTATAGTACATTATCGCTCTAGAGTATGCCATTAGGAAAGTCCAGGATAACAGACAGGGTTTAGAATTGAACGGGTTACATCAGCTGCTTGTCTATGCGGATGACGTGAATATGTTAGGAGAAAATCCACAAACGATTAGGGAAAACACGGGAATTCTACTTGAAGCAAGTGAAGAGATAGGGTTGAAAGTAAATCCCGAAAAGATTAAGTATATGATTATGTCTCGTGACGAGAATATTGTACGAAATGGAAATATAAAAATTGGAGATTTATCCTTCGAAGAGGTGGAAAAATTCAAATATCTTGGAGCAACAGTAACAAATATAAATGACACTTGGGAGGAAATTAAACGCAGAATAAATATGGGAAATGCCTGTTATTATTCGGTTGAGAAGCTTTTATCATCCAGTCTGCTGTCAAAAAATCTGAAAGTTAGAATTTATAAAACAGTTATATTACCGGTTGTTCTGTATGGTTGTGAAACTTGGACTCTCACTTTGAGACAGGAACAGAGATTGAGGGTTTTTGAGAATAAGGTTCTTAGGAAAATATTTGGGGCTAAGAGGGATGAAGTTACAGGAGAATGGAGAAAGTTACACAACGCAGAGCTGCACGCATTCTATCCTTCACCTGACATAATTAGGAACATTAAATCCAGACGTTTGAGATGGGCAGGGCATGTAGCACGTATGGGCGAATCCAGAAATGCATATAGAGTGTTAGTTGGGAGGCCAGAGGGGAAAAGACCTTTGGGGAGGCCGAGACGTAGATGGGAAGATAATATTAAAATGGATTTGAGGGAGGTCGGATATGATGATAGAGACTGGATTAATCTTGCTCAGGATAGGGACCGATGGCGGGCTTATGTGAGGGCGGCAATGAACCTCCGGGTTCCTTAAAAGCAAGTAAGTAAGTAAGTATAGTACATTATGCAATGAGCTTATAATGGTAGTAATTAAGACGCGAGTATGTTTATGAAACGAGCGCAAGCAAGTTTAATAATTTTCATACGAGCGTCTTAATTACCATTATAGGCAAGTTTCATACGACTTTTTATGCTCGACCATATTTCTAACTTGAAATTATTCATAAGTATTCATGTTATTCTTATCTGACTGGGGAGCGGAACTGACCTTGTGCAATATCTCGTAAACTGTGAGATGTGCGCAGACGCGAAAGTATTGATTTTTTCCTAGAAACAAATGTCATTGATCTTGATATAATCTAGAGAGTAAAATAAAGATTAATCTTGACATAACCTTGAAATTGGTTTAGGCATTGAAAAACGAGATGACAAATTGAATTTATTTGAATATTATTTACAATTAACGCTAATTATTATAGTAACAGAACATAACCTTCTGCGACAGTATTGGATTTCCAGCCTCCGTGACGTTTCGCTAGTTGTCTTTCGATTGCATATCCGAGAATAATCGATACTTGCGCTTTCATATTGCTACAGTGGTGTTTTCTGATTGGTGGAACACCTGAACTTTAATGAATAGGTGTACTTTAATGAGGTCCATTAAAGGGCTGCTACCAGGTGTATAATTACTACATTTCGGCATGATCGAGCATAAAATAAATTATTTCTCATTATAGGCTATTTACTACGAAGAAATTAAAGTAAACATTACCGGAACTTTAAGTAAAGTTTTATTCGGCAATTCAAGATCCCTTTCATCCAACTCGCCTCCATCTTCATTTTCTTCGCGAGATAACAATACTTTTAAATGCAAGAGTTCTGTCTAATACAATGCCAACCCAAGAGACACAACGTACAGTGACAATGAAATGCGTCACCATGGAATAGTTCAACTCAAGTCAATTTCTTATCAAGAATAATTGCATATATTATGTTACCATTTTTAATAATCTTAACACTTTTAAAGTTTTTACAAAGTTTTGCATTTTAATAACATGTGTTAAAGTGAATCTCGGAAGAATCAATAATAATAATTACAAGAAATTTAACAAATTTTAAAGTATCAATTGAAGTATTTGTTAAAGAAAATAATATAGACGGTGTTTCAAAACTAACGCAAAATTGCAATTAAAATTGAATGAGGGGGAATCTGGACGAATACCTCAGACACGTTAAACCTTGTATTTAGAAGGGAATATTTTTATTGAAACAAATATTTTTGCGACTATTGTTGAGCAAGTTATGACATCATCGAGAACATTTTTAAATGGCATCCTAAAGTTTTTTAATATCATCTGAAAGAGGGTATTTTTATGTAATATTTCATTTGTTTTGTACAGAAGCACTATGGTTAGGTTACTATGGTAACAATTTTATTTATTGATATATTTTGTTAGTAGCCTATCTGTATTATGAAAGCAGTTTTATTGATGAAATGAATATAAAACAAGATGTTCTTAACAGAAAATTATCTTTTTATGTCTTAGACATGTCCATGTGCTCTGAATTTCGCTTTTATTCTACTCACAGATGACAAAGAAATAGGTGGCCGATTTTGGACGAGTTTAATTGAAAAGTGTGCGTACCTCTTGTTGTGGTAAATCTTGTCACCAAATACTATCTCAATTCTTTCATTTTCTGTCAAGAACATCTTGTTTTATGTTGCTTTCATCATTAAAAAAAAAAAAAAGTCGACCTGGTTGGCGAGTTGGTATAGCGCTGGCCTTCTATGCCCGAGGTTGCAGGTTCGATCCCGAACCAGGTCGATGGCATTTAAGTGTGCTTAAATGCGACAAGCTCATGTCAGTAGATTTACTGGCATGTAAAAGAACTGCTGCGGGACAAAATTCCGGCACATTCGGCGATGTTGATATAACCTCTGCAGTTGCGAGCGTCGTTAAATAAAACATAACATCCAACATCATTAAAAATGCTTCCATAATGCAAAATATATCAACAATAAAATTGTTACCATAGTAAACATAACCATAGTGCTTCTCTATAAAACAAATTAAATAGCCTATTATACAAAAAAGTATGCTTTTTCAGATGATAATTACCGTAAACTGGAGTTAATTTGAACACAGAGGAAACTTTGAACATTTTTGTCAGAAAATCATATTTAGGTTCCTACATGCTGTACTTGTTATAGATGGAGGTAAATTATCATAAAAATCATTCTCATATCAAATTTACCTCCATCTATAACGTGCAGCATGTAGAAAACTAAATATGATTTTCTGAAAAAATGTTCAAAGTTTCCTTTGTGTTCAAAGTAACCCCAGTTTACGGTAAAAAAACTATAAAGTGCCTATTTAAAAATGTTCTCGATGACGTCATAACTTGTACAACAATAGTCGCAAAAATATTTTGTTTCCATAAAAATATTCCTTTCTAAATACAAGGTTTGACGTGTCTCAGCTTTTTGTTCAAAATCCTGTAATTCAATTTTAATTACAATTACGGGTTACTTTTGAAAAACCCTGTATATTGTGTTTTATTGGTATTGGATTTGAGTCCTTTGCTGCAAACCAATGGGAGGCATTCTTAAAAAAATTGAGCGTAATGAAATATAATTCATCAATAACATTATTGAGGAGAATAAGGCGGTATTATATGCAAAACAATCGATTCAATACTGATATTATAAGATGAGTCGTTTGTTTATCATAACTAAGATAAGGATAGTGTAATAGTTCTAAACCTAAATTCGTTCATTATGATGGTAATTTATATAATTTCAAGGGAAAAATTGTTCCGGGGCCGGGTATCGATCCCGGGACCTCTGGTTGAACGTACCAGCGCTCTTACCAACTGAGCTACCCGGGAACTCCACCCGACGTATACGTCACTGTGTACGTTAACAAAAAACCACAATTCCAAGTCACACAGAGATTGTGTGCACTCGATGGTGGGTCTCTGGCGTTTCGTCAGCCCACGCGAGTTGTGTGGATATAAAGGGAAAAGTTGAGATGGTGTCGGGTGGAGTTCCCGGGTAGCTCAGTTGGTAAGAGCGCTGGTACGTTCAACCAGAGGTCCCGGGATCGATACCCGGCCCCGGAACAATTTTTCCTTGAAATTATTCAAATCTGCTTTACAGGAGCTTTACCTGAAAGACTAGATTTGCATGGTGTAATTTTATATGATATTCTTATTGAATTTGGTATTCCCAAGAAACTAGATCAATTAATTAAAATGTGTCTCAGTGAAACATACAGCAGAGTCTGTATAGGTCAGTTTTATCTGATGCTTTTCCAATTCACTGCGGGCTAAAGCAGGGAGATGAACTATCATCTTTACTATTTAACTTGGCTCTTGAATATGCCATTAGGAAAGTCCAGGATAACAGGCAGGGTTTGGAATTGAATGGGTTACATCAGCTTCTTGTCTATGCGGATGACGTGAATATGTTAGGAGAAAATCCACAAACGATTAGGGAAAACATGGAAATTTTACTTGAAGCAAGTAAAGCGATCGGTTTGGAAGTAAATCCCGAAAAGACAAAGTATATGATTATGTCTCGTGACCAGAATATTGTACGAAATGGAAATATAAAAATTGGAGATTTATCCTTCGAAGAGGTGGAAAAATTCAAATATCTTGGAGCAACAGTAACAAATATAAATGACACTCGGGAGGAAATTAAACGCAGAATAAATATGGGAAATGCGTGTTATTATTCGGTTGAGAAGCTCTTATCATCCAGTCTGCTGTCCAAAATCTGAAAGTTAGAATTTATAAAACAGTTATATTACCCAGTTGTTCTGTATGGTTGTGAAACTTGGACTATTACTTTGAGAGAGGAACATAGATTAAGGATGTTTGAGAATAAGGTGCTTAGGAAAATATTTGGGGCTAAGAGGGACGAAGTTACAGGAGAATGGAGAAAGTTACACAACACAGAACTGCACGCATTGTATTCTTCACCTGACATAATTAGGAACATTAAATCCAGACGTTTGAGATGGGCAGGGCATGTAGCACGTATGGGCGAATCCAGAAATGCATATAGAGTGTTAGTTGGGAGACCGGAGGGGAAAAAGACCTTTAGGGAGGCCGAGACATAGATGGGAAGATAATATTAAAATGGATTTGAGGGAGGTGGGGTGTGATGATAGAGACTGGATTAATCTTGCACAGGATAGGGACCGATGGCGGGCTTATGTGAGGGCGGCAATGAACCTTCGGGTTCCTTAAAAGCCAGTAAGTAAGTAAGTGAGTAATTTGATAGTTTCCACTCACCTAAGTTCTGTAACGCCGGGCCTGCAGGCGCTGCTGTGACATTTAAACTAATCGGAGTTTGAGCCTGTGCGGGGGGATTTGTACTGTTGGGGGACGGGATGTTGGGCGGGTTGCTGGCCTGCTGCGTCAGGAGCGGCGTGAGCACCGGATGCTGCACCAGCAAGGTCTCGCTCACGGGCAGGTGCTGCTGCGGGTGGTGTGGGGGCGTGGGTGGCGGGGGCTTCACGAGGTTCATGTGGTGCGGCTGGTACAGGTGGTGCGGCAGCGAGTGGTTGTGGTGGTGGTGCGGGTGCTGCAGCAGCATCTCCTGGTGCAGCCCAGTCGTCCCCGACGAATGCTTCTGATCTGAAAACATTTGAGATGGTACTTGAAACAAGTTCCTATTGGTAGTAAGTGCGTGAAATAGTAATATCATCGTCACCATCATCATGATTGTTGTCATCACTACAGTACTGTCCAAATCTCATGACGTTTGGGGCGTGTTCACTTATATGACAATGGCCAATAGCAGCAGTGCTACGTTGCCGCGTGGGACATTTGTTGATGCCACGTGTAAAAATAATACGTGCGCCCGGACACGTTTTTCGTAACATATGATTAGGTTGAATGATATTATTTTTCTGAATGTATAGAAACAAAAATCTCATTTTTACGCCAAGCAGTTCGCATGTTATGCGTCTTAATCACGTTCCAGTTAATTCATGGTTTTCATGGTCTTCCACCAGTAATATTTACATGGCTGCGTGTCGATAACAAAGCTTTTCGAAGATCCAAGACGTCCAAGACTATTAACTCTAAACAGTATCCATTCAGCAACATAAATATCCAATAATAGTGCATTATGCAACTAGCCTATAATGGTAGTAATTAAGACGCGAGTATGTTTGTTTATGAAACGAGCGCAAGCGAGTTTCATAATTTTCATACGGGCGTCTTAATTACCATTATAGGCAAGTTTTATATGACTTTTTATGCTCGACCATATTTCTAACTTGAAATTATTCATAAGTATTCATGTTATGGTTATCTAAGTGAAGAGCGGAAGTGACCTTCTAAATTGTGAGATGTGCGCAGACGCGAAAGTAATTGATTTTTTCCGAGGGACGAATGTCATTGACTTTGATATGATCTAGAGAATAACATGAACATTAATATTGATATAACCTGGAAATTGATTTAGAATTGAAAAACGAGATGACAAATTGTATTTATTTGAATATTATTTACAATTAACGCTAATTATTATAGTAACAGAACATAACCTTCTGCGACAGTATTGGATTTCCAGCCTCCGTGACGTTTCGATAATTGTCTTTCGATTGCATATCCGAAAATAATCGATACTTGCGGTTTTATAATGGTGCAATGGTGATTTCTCATTGGCTGAACAACTGAAGTATAATGAATAGGTGTACTTTAATGAGGTGCATTAAAGGGCTGCTACTAGGTGTATAATTACTACATTTCGGCATGGTCGAGCATAAAAATAATTATGAAACGAGAGCCGACAATGCCAGTTCGAATTGAATCGGTCATTTGTAAAACAACATGAGTCACAGAAAATAAGTTTCGAGAAAAATAGAAAAAAAAGTTTATACAAAAATAATGTCATACAGATTAAAATACAAGATAATACAAAAAAAATGGCCGAAATAAACCAAGGAGTTCGACAAGGGTGCCCTCTCTCGCCCACTCTTTTCAATATATATATATTAAATAACAAGAATGTGGTTTGAGAAGATTAAACATTTTAATATTGACAATGTAAATTTTACAGCACTTTTATTTGCAGACGATCAAGTAATTGTCAGCCGTAACGAAAATGATCTGCAAATAGCAATTATTAAATTAAATGAAGTTGCCAGTAAATATAATATGATTATCTCCACAGATAAAAGAAAAGTAATGGCATTCTTAGGATCTTACCCAATCAGAACAAAAATTGTACTAAACAATAAAATCATAGAATAAGTGAATACGTTCAAATATCTAGGCTGCAACGTCACTTATAAGCCGAGAAATAGATGATAAGTTAAATGCTTTTAATTATTTTTGTGGAACAATACGTCGAACTTTAGGTAGGAAAGTTCGGAAAGAAACGTTACTAAAGTTTTACAAAGTGATGGGTCTACCAGCTTTACTGTATGGATGTGAGAACTGGGTTTTAAGGAAGAAAGACGAGAGAAGAATTGAGGCTGTTGAAATGAAATTTTTGAGGTTTGTGGCTGGCTGTACACTACTTGATAAAAAGAGAAGTGAAGACATTAGATCTGAATTAAACATGCATAATATTATAGATATAATAAGAAGACATCAAAACAATTGGAGGGAGCATATACATCGTATGCCAGAAACATCAATTACCAGAAAATATACAATCACGACCCTCGTGGGAGAAGAAACCCAGGAAGACTCACAAAAAGATGGCGGGACCAGTTTTGATTTGATTGGAGTGGAACGGATCTTATGGTCCATACCGTAAGGCAGATGATGATGATGATGATAGAAAAAGAACTACCTATAGTTAATGGAATTTCTGTTAGGTCTGTGAAATTTTGACAGGCAGACCATACATTAGTATGTCTGATTACAAAAGCACTGTATCTTAATTATCTCATTTCATATCACCTTAAAATATTTTTTTAGTTTCTTGGACTCGTGTTGTTTTAACAAGTACCAATAACCACAATCCCAGTATTCTGACAATATATGGAGTGTATTGTTTGTTGTAGTGTGAAATACATTATTATACGTTAAATTTGTTACTTATTTGTGTTACGTGTAATATTTAAGTAATGAAAGATCGAAGTAATGCATTAATTTCTTACTGAATGAAGTTTGTACGTTGAATATTACATTTTCTTTGGCAGTGGCTAAAGTGATTACTTACTTTTTTTACGCACTAGTGTTTTGAAGGCTCACTTTAGGCACTGATAACAGTGGGTAAAACATAAATTTACGCATTATCGTAGAAAAAGATATTTTGTGAACTAGTTTAGCGAAGATTGGTTTATTTTGTGTGTGCTCTAATCATTTCTGTCTTTAGTTTCCGTAGTTCTCATTTGATAGAATTATTAGAGTATAATAAAAATGTAACACTGTTTACCAAATGCACAGACAAATAATTCTGGTCCCTTAATGGAAACACAATTAATCTTAAATACAGCAATAAATACAATCAATATCATTACGTACGTGGGGAGTGGGCTCCAGGATCAGGAGGTGAATACGGTGGCTCTGAACCAGAATCTGGAGGGCTCTCTGGAAGATTGTGACTGAAATATCAATGAAGTACGTTAGCGCTCTAGACGCAAGTGCACTGTTATATACAAGTTATTATAATAAAGGATGCGTCAGAAAGAACGGATGGATTTCAAACTATCGATACGCAAAGAGGAGAGAGATATAGTGAGGGGGACCACGACTGTTGGGTCAGCCATAGATTGCAGTTTCAGTTGAGAATATGGAGTTGGTCTGGTGTACAACGTGCTTTCATCGTAGAGACATTTTTTAAAAATGAAGAGTCTGTGATCGCCACTCAGGACTCATTTCGACATCGGATGTCACGCTAGGATTCCAACTCGGAATACAATTTTGCGGTGGGTGGCTTCATTTCGTATCACAGGTTCAACATTAAAGAAGAAATCACCTGGACGAAATTCTATTGCACTGAGATTGTCCGAGGCTACGGTAAGATCTCGCGCCCTGCGACTTCTTTCTTTAGGACCATTTGAAGGCGTAAGTTTGTAAACATCGATCACATACACTGGACGAACTGAAGACGGCGATTCGTGAAGAAATCGTGGTAATTGCAGCAGCTATGACTGTGAAAGTGATGGCGAATATCAGAAAACGCCTCGATGCCTGTATTGAAAGCCAAGGACATCATATGGATAATGTTGTTTTACATAAATAAACTGCATGTATTGGTGAATATGTTGATAACAATAAATTTTTGATTTGATGAATCTTTACAATTTTCTTGCCATGTGAAATCCATCCGTTCTTTCTGACGCACCCTGTACAATAACTAATTACAAATAGCTTTACACAAATTATGCAATGAAAAATACAAATTTTGAAGCACACGTGTTATTCAGAATTATATTAACAGGTATATTAAACTCATGCTTACAAAATTGATGAATGGACATAGGCTATTTAATATGTCACTAATGAGATGTAGGTGTGTCATACGTGAAGAGCAGGTAGATTACATTTGTCCAGTGAGCTGTTGTGGCGGATGTTATCGCGTTCTTCCACTCCTCAGACATCATTCCGACGATACTGAATATTATTTCGTTTTACCGCCAGATTAATGAATACAAGTCTCTGTCCATATTAAATAAACAATTACTAACATCCGTGCAATTTAAACGAAGGAAGCTGCTGTGCTAAATTTGGACTTACATTTAATTCCGTTCGTCATCAGTCATCATGATCGTAAACAGTCATTACAATCAGTCATCATGATTGTCAACAGCCATTATAATCAGTCATCATTATCGTCAACAGTCATTATAATCAGTCATTACCGTCAATAGTCATTATAATGTCATAAATATCAACAGTGATAATCAGTTATCATTACCGGCAACAGTCATAATCAGTCATCATTATCGTCAACACCTATTATAATGCCATTATCGTCAATAGTTATTATAATCAGTCATCATGATCGTAAACAGTCATTATAATCAGTCATCATGATCGTCAATAGTCATTATAATCAGTCATCATTATCGTCAACAGTCATTATAATCAGTCATCATTATCGTCAACAGTCATTATAATCAGTCATCATTATCGTCAACAGTCATTATAATCAGTCATCATTATCGTAAACAGTCATTATAATCAGTCATCATGATCGTCAATAGTCATTATAATCAGTCATCATTATCGTCAACAGTCATTATAATCAGTCATCATGATCGTCAATAGTCATTATAATCAGTCATAATTATCGTCAACAGTCATTATAATCAGTCATCATGATCGTAAACAGTCATTATAATCAGTCATCATAATCGTCAATAGTCATTATAATCAGTCATCATTATCGTAAACAGTCATTATAATCAGTCATCATGATCGTCAATAGTCATTATAATCAGTCATCATTATCGTCAACAGTCATTATAATCAGTCATCATTATCGTAAACAGTCATTATAATCAGTCATCATGATCGTCAATAGTCATTATAATCAGTCATCATTATCGTCAACAGTCATTATAATCAGTCATCATGATCGTCAATAGTCATTATAATCAGTCATCATTATCGTCAACAGTCATTATAATCAGTCATCATTATCGTAAACAGTCATTATAATCAGTCATCATGATCGTCAACAGTCATTATAATCGGTCATCATTATCGTCAACAGTCATTATAATCAGTCATCATTATCGTCAATAGTCATTATAATCAGTCATCATTATCGTCAACAGTCATTATAATCAGTCACTACCGTCAATAGTCATTATGTCACAATTATTAACAGTCATAATCAGTCATCATTATCGTCAACAGCCATTATAATCAGTCATTATCGTCAATAGTCATTATGTCATAATTATCAAGTCATGAACAGTCATCATGATCGTGAACAGTCATTATAATCAGTCATTACCGTCAATAGTCATTATAATGTCATAATTATCAACAGTCATTATAATCAGTCATCTTGATCATCAACAGTCATTGTGATCAGTCGTCATAATCGTCAACAGTCATTATGATCAGTCGTCATTATCGTCAACAGTCATTATAATCAGTCATCTTGATCATCAACAGTCATTATGATCAGTCGTCATAATCGTCAACAGTCATTATGATCGGTCGTCATTATCGTCAACAGTCATTATAACAGCCATCTTGATCAACAGTCATTACAATCAGTCGTCATAATCGTCAACAGTCATTACAATCAGTCGTCATAATCGTCAACAGTCATTACAATCAGTCGTCATAATCGTCAACAGTCATTACAATCAGTCGTCATAATCGTCAACAGTCATTATAATCAGTCGTCATGATCGTCAACAGTCATTATAACAGCCATCTTGATCAACAGTCATTACCAGGGAACGGATTTATATGGACTAAAAATATATGAAATATGTAAATATATATGTAGTTATTTTTACCAAAATATGGAATTAAATATGGATTTTTACCAAAATATGGAATTAAATATGGACTTAAAATTATAAAAATGACTATGTACGTTAAATATTGGTACATTTTAATCAAACTAAACAAAAATATAATGGACGTACCTTATCTTCCAATGTAGTTTCAACAAAACACAATTTTTATTGTCTGTTACCATAACAATAGGTTACAAACATTTCTTTCAAGTGCTGAAAAGTGAATCTTCTTCTATTGTCTCTGAGGATAGATTTATACTGACTAAAAGAGCGTTCGACGTCACAAGAAGTAACTGGTACATAATTCAATTTCACAATGTCTGCTGGGGATAAGTCCAAGTTAATCTTCACTGTTGATTCACCACTCATCACAGCAACAACCTTTTGTAGTTCTTCATATCCAGGGTTTTTTGAAAGTACAGTGTCCACCTTAGCTCTTACTGCATCTGCAACTTTACCTCTACCACGATTCAGTTGTTCCACAGTACTATTTATAATTTCAAAACTTTCAGATAGTGAAAGGTGCCTATTTTGGAGACTTTTGAGCGTTTTTATGATGCATGAAAATGTATGCTGAATGTGAGCTAAGTCATTCTTCACACTTATGTCACAGGTAACTGTTTTCGCAGTATCAATTGAGACTGCATCTTCAGAGTCCAATGCAAGGAGAACATTGTTAATAGAGTCTATATGTTCGGCATAATATTCAACTGCTTCTAGCCATGTACCCCATCTAGTTAAAATTGGCTTTGGTGGCAATGGAATTTCAGGGTACATTTCTTTCAACACGTTAACTCTACTGGGAGCTTTGAGAAATACTTTTTCACTGATGAAATCAACAAATCTACTTTAGGAAATTGTCTCTGACCACTTCTGCCACACGATGAAATGCATGCGCCACACAAGTAAAATGAGTCAATTTAGGATATACAACAGATAATGCTTGTCCAGCTTTGACCATATAAGGGGCAGCATCGCTAATAAAGAATAACACATTATCGTACATAATACCCTTTGGCCACAGGATACCCATAGCTTCGTTGAACAGTTTAACTATAGTTTTGTTATTGCACTTTTCTAGAACATCACAATGTAAAAGAATTCGTTCAGAATATTGTTCACTTAACAAACCGATAACTACATTACCAACAAGTCTACCTTCTTTGTCGGGAGTCTCATCAATGGAAACCCAAATTGAACTATCTTTAATTTCATCTCTTATCTTCTGTATTGTCTCATCGTAGATGGATGGAGCATACGTCTTCCTAAGTGTTGACTCATCCGGGATTGTATGTTGAGTATATTTTTCAAGGAATTCCCTGAAGACCTTATTCTTTAGTTTGTAGAGAGGAATATCAGCAGAGATGAGAGAACGGCACAGGTCGATGTTAAACTCAGATCTTACATTCGATGTTGTTGGTTGTGTTAAAAACAATTGTCTCTGCTTGGAATTTAGTTGTTTGTTGGCCTGATGTTTACTAGTTGTAATGTGTTGTTGCACCAGGAACTTTTGTGTAGATGATACTGCACACTGACACAAATTACAAAATAATATTTTATTGTCAGTTGATAAACCATCTTCTTTAAATTCTGAAATGTAACTTGTTAGTTTTGATTTTAAATTGACTGAATGACGTACTTTTGGCATATTTACCGTCTTTATAGTATGATTTACAAAACTGAACCTATCTGTACTCTGACTGGCATTTAACTGTTGAGCTGCACAACTGAAGTCTGTTAAAAATTTTAAATTAAATTAATACAGTTTTGTAACTTACTTTCCCATTGTTGATAGGACTGCTAATTTTCAAATAACTCTGATGTTAAAGGGATTACTGAACATGTGTTTAAATCTCTATTGTTGAAATGTATTTTTAAAAGTTAATGGAATTTTGTTTTGTTTTATTGTTAAACCTAATATAATATGGACTGTTTTATATGAAATATGGAAAATATATGGAAATTAACGAAAATATGTACTAAACTCTAAAATATGGAAAAATATGGAAAATAAAAGTAGGATTTTTCAACCCTACACATTGTGAAACATAAAGATAATGCAAAATATAAATTATATTAGCTTTATAAGTAAATATGTATTTACATATAAATCCTTTCCCTGGTCATTACAATCAGTCGTCATGATCAACAGTCATTATAATCAGTCACCATTACCATCATCAACAGTTATAATATAACCCATAGATGTCCAATTTTATTGTAATTCGTACGAGGTAACCCTTGGCGTAAGCAAACCGGAAAGTTATTCACATTAGCAGAGCATGATTGACGTGCAATATCTCCTGGTTCTATAGGCGTTTGGACACACATGATATAACCAATAATCATTATAGTCAGGTATTACTGTCACCGTGGTCGTAATTATTTATTATTTATTCCTATCATGATTTATTTACTGTCGTCATACTCGTCCAGGGCAACTACTCGTATTTATCGTCAGGCTGCTGTGCACTCACGGGTGTGTGTACGTGGCGGGCCCGTCGGCGGCGCCCGGCTTGTAAGCCGCCGCGACGCGCACGGCCTTGCTGGAGCTGATGACGCTCGTCATGTGGTGGCTGGGGCTCCCTCCAGGCTCCACCACCACGTTCACGATGGCGGCGGCCGGCGGCGGCGGCGGAGGCGGAGGGGCCACGGCCGCCGGGGTGCCGTTAGGCTGCGACGGGCGGGACGCCTCGTTGTGGGCCAGCGTGTCCGCGAAGTACCTGCAGCAAAATAATAATAATAATAATAATAATAATAATAGCAACAACAATAACAGTTAAAGTAATAACAATAATGATGATAATAACAATAACAATAATAATAATAGTAGCAACAACAATAACAGTTAATAGTGATAATTATAATAATGATGATGATAATAATAACAATAATAATAACAATAAAAATAATAATAATAAGAGCAACAACAACAGTTAATTGTGATAATAATAATGATGATGATGATAATAACAATAATAATAATAATAATAATAATAGCAACAACAATAACAGTTAATAGTGATAATAATAATAATAATAATAATAATGATAATAACAATAATAATAACAATAATAGTTAGGCTAACAGTGATAATAATTATGATGATGATAATAATAACAATAATAGTTAATAGTGATAATAATAATAATAATAATAATAATAATAACAATAACAACAATAGTTAATAGTTATAATAATAATAATAATAATAATAATGATAATAACAATAATAATAACAATAATAGTTAGGCTAACAGTGATAATAATTATGATGATGATAATAATAACAATAATAGTTATTAGTGATAATAATAACAATAATAATAACAATAAAAATAATAATAATAAGAGCAACAACAACAGTTAATTGTGATAATAATAATGATGATGATGATAATAACAATAATAATAATAATAATAATAATAATAATAATAATAATAGCAACAACAATAACAGTTAATAGTGATAATAATAATAATGGCATATCACAAATAGGAGATTACTTGTTGTATTATGGGAAGGAAACAATAATCACCAATTAGGAACAGGATTCTTTGTACATAAAAGAATAAAATCAGCAGTAAAAAAGGTCGAATTTATCAGTGACAGGTTATCATATTTAGTACTTAAGGGTAGATGGTGCGACATCATAGTTATAAATGCTCACGCCCCTACAGAAGAGAAAGACGACTATATAAAGGATAGCTTCTATGAGGAATTGGAACATACTTTTGATCAGTTCCCTAGGTATCACATGAAAATTTTATTGGGGATTTCAACGCTAAAGTAGGACGGGAGGATATTTTTAGACCAACTATTGGAAAAGAGAGCCTACACGCAATTAGTAGTGACAATGGAGTTAGATTAGTCAACTTTGCCACATCGAAAATTTAATTGTCAAAAGTACAACATTCCCCCATAAGGATATACATAAATATACTTGGACTTCTCCAGATGGATTGACACACAACCAAATAGATCACATCTTGATAGATAAACGGAGACATACTAGTATAGTAGATATTCGAACTTTCAGGGGTGCAGACTGTAATTCTGACCATTATTTGGTGATTGGAGAATTAAGAGAAAGATTATCAGTAGCCAAGCGAGTAGAGCAACAAGTTAATATTACTAAATTCAATATTTTGAAACTAAAGGACGAGGAAGCTAAGCAAAATTATCAGGTCGAAATTTCGAATAGGTTTGCCACTTTAGAAAGTTCCGACGAAGTTGAGAAAGAATTAGATGTTAATAGCGTGTGGGAAAATATCAGAGATAGTATCAAAATTGCAGCTGAGCAGAGCATAGGTTATTATGAAACTAAGAAAAAGAAACCGTGGTTTGATGAAGATTGTTGCATGGTAGTAGAAAGAAGGAAACAGGCAAAATTGAAATTCTTGCAGGATCCAGTTGAGGAGAAGAGAGATAATTATTTCAATGAAAGACGGGAAGCAAGTCGTACACTTAGGAATAAAAAGAGAGGTTACTTGAAGGAAAAACTGAATGAGGTAGAAACAAATAGTAAGAATAAAAACATTCGAGATTTATATAAGGGTATAAAGGAATTTAAGAACGGATATCAGTCAAGGGTAAACGTGATCAAGGATGAGAATGGTGACTTGCTTGCAGACTCTCCATCAATCCTAAACAGATGGAAAACTATTTTGCGCAACTACTAAATGTACAGAGGCCAAATAGAAATGATCGGGACGATATTGAAATACAAACTGCTGAGCCATTTATACCCGAACCCACGCTTTCAGAAGTCGAAATTGCGATAGAAAATCTGAAAAAGTACAAGTCTCCAGGTATCGATCAAATTCCAGCAGAATTAATACAAGAGGGTGGAAGTGCATTATATAGCGAAATTTATGAACTTGTACTTGCTATTTGGGAAAAGGAAATTGTACCAGAACAATGGAAGGAGTCCATAATTGTACCTATTTTTAAAAAGGGGACAAAACCAACTGTGGTAACTTTCGAGGAATATCACTTTTGTTGACGTCGTACAAAATTTTGTCCAATATTCTTTTGAGGAGATTAACTCCGTACGTAGATGAAATTATTGGGGATCATCAGTGCGGTTTTCGGCGTAATAGATCGACTATTGATCAGATTTTTGTATTCGACAGATAATGGAGAAAAAATGGGAGTATAAGGGTACAGTACATCAGTTATTCATAGATTTCAAAAAGGCATATGACTCGGTTAAGAGGGAAGTATTATATGATATTCTTATTGAATTTGGTATTCCCAAGAAACTAGTTCGATTAATTAAAATGTGTCTCAGTGAAACATACAGCAGAGTCCGTATAGGTCAGTTTCTATCTGATGCTTTTCCAATTCACTGCGGGCTAAAGCAGGGAGATGCACTATCACCTTTACTTTTTAACTTCGCTTTAGAATATGCCATTAGGAAAGTTCAGGATAACAGGCAGGGTTTGGAATTGAACGGGCTACATCAGCTTCTTGTCTATGCAGATGACGTGAATATGTTAGGAGAAAATACACAAACGGTTAGGAAAACACGGAAATTTTACTTGAAGCAAGTAAAGCGATCGGTTTGGAAGTAAATCCCGAAAAGACAAAGTATATGATTATGTCTCGTGACGGGAATATTGTACGAAATGGAAATATAAATATTGGAGATTTATCCTTCGAAGAGGTGGAAAAATTCAAATATCTTGGAGCAACAGTAACAAATATAAATGACACACGGAGGAAATTAAACGCAGAATAAATATGGGAAATGCGTGTTATTATTCGGTTGAGAAGCTCTTATCATCCAGTCTGCTGTCCAAAAATCTGAAAGTTAGAATTTATAAAACAGTTATATTACCGGTTCTTCTATATGGCTGTGAAACTTGGACTCTCACTCTGAGAGAGGAACATAGGTTAAGGGTGTTTGAGAATAAGGTGCTTAGGAAAATATTTGGGGCTAAGCGGGATGAAGTTACAGGAGAATGGAGAAAGTTACACAACACAGAACTGCACGCATTGTATTCTTCACCTGACATAATTAGGAACTTGAAATCCAGACGTTTGAGATGGGCAGGGCATGTAGCACGTATGGGCGAATCCAGAAATGCATATAGAGTGTTAGTTGGGAGACCGGAGGGAAAATACCTTTAGGGAGGCCGAGACGTAGATGGGAGGATAATATTAAAATGGATTTGAGGGAGGTGGGGTATGATGATAGAGACTGGCTTAATCTTGCACAGGATAGGGACCGATGGCGGGCTTATGTGAGGGCGGCAATGAACCTTCGGGTTCCTTAAAAGCCATTTGTAAGTAAATAATAATAATAATAATAACAATAACAACAATAGTTAATAGTGATAATAATAATAATAATAATAATAATAATAATGATAATAACAATAATAACAATAATAGTTAGGCTAACAGTGATAATAATTATGATGACGATAATAATAACAATAATAGTTAATAGTGATAATAATAATAATAATAATAATAATAATAATAATAATAATAATAATAATAATAGGAGAATATCATCGAAATGATAGCCGTCCAAATCTTGGATTTAAATATCGGCATCCTAATCAATTCAAATGAACAAAAAAGAAAATGTAAATTAATGTTAAAAATACATAATGAAATTTAAAAAAAGAATATTCTGCGGCAAGATGTGGTAGGTATCAAAACGATAAAAATTTATTGAAAATAAATAATATACATTGAATATTATAAAGATGAATAGAGATGGCGATTGATGATGTTCAATGAAGATTTTAAAATGGTTGATGCAATTGTCTGAAGTGTCTTATCAGGAACCTTTAATTTTCTGAGGATCTCCAATGTAAATTTGGGAATTGTTCCTCGCGCACCAAACATAAGTCCAATGACATTCCAATCTTGAATATTATATTTATGACTGAGATCATCACAGCGTGGAAGGTAAATAGCGCGTTTCTCTTCATGTACCTGCTTTGGTTGATCTTCATTAATTTCGAACCTTACAGTGGGGTCAAGAATGAGACCAGTTCTTTTATCTCTGTCAATTATTATGATGTCAGCACGCCGTGTAGATCCTTCCGTAGAAAGACGTTGAACTTCCTCATATACTTCGTATTCACCATGTTCCCTTAATCTGTTAGCAATTATTGAGCGGACTGTGTTATGTCTGTCAATTCGCAGTAATTCTCCCTGAGGACAGAAACCTAGCACGTAAGGTAATAAACAAATGAAAGTAAAAGAAGAGTCCATCTCATAAGGGAGTAGCATAAATAGCAGTACCATAAAGTAAGAAACGCCATTGCTCAAGCACTACGTGTTTTCGAAGAGGTTCATGGCCTACATCAACCACCGGCATCACCCGTAGGATAGATATAATCGCTTTCCAGGACCATCGGAGAGGTTTTATAATTGACCCTACAGTTCGTTTCGAGACTTGCAAGATGTTCATAAGGAGGAACAATTCATCTCTTAACCAACAATCCTGTATTATCAAGAGAAATATCAATTACAACAGACAGAAGTAATAGGCTTTATGGTCGGCGCAAGAGGATCCATCCCGAAGCAGTTTATTCATTTTTGCAAGGATTTTCATTTGCCATCTTAATATATAAAATTGAATATGGGTATGTATATACGTATGTGTGTGTTCTCTATACAAATCTATACGCTTTGACCCATATGTGCCAAAGTTTGCACATTTAACCTTCATAACCAGGAGAAGAACATAGGCTACATTAAAATTGTGCAAATGGAAGTTAAATTAATTAAATATATAAAAATAAAAATAAATAGATCAAATATTCATGTATTATATTAAAATGCAAAATCTTCTACAGTCAATTGTTCTTTATTATTGTCTGTTGTATTCAACATAGACTTTCACGAGGTCTTGGAAATTTTAACACGAAATTAAATTACATTGTTGTCACACATCACGAAGGCTAAAACTAGATAATTCATGCAATAAGTATCTTTACGCAGTCCAGGACCGTATTATGAATTCCTCGATGCAGTTTTGTAGATAGTGAGCAGACTGTTTTATCCAATTGAATTGTAGAATTCTTTCAAACTACAAGGATTGCTACCACATAATTTAGTTAATATTGAATAGCCATAGTAGACCTACTATTACGAAATATTGACTCACAAAAATTATACACTAACAAGAATTTGTGTCAAAAACTCATGCGAAACGTAATATGAGTGGCAATATTAACTGGAAAAACGAAAGAAGATGATGTTTTTATCCCACGTATTGCTATCATAGCCATTCGATTTTAAGCAATTATTATAAGTTATAGTAATATTTGTGATAATATTACAATATTGTAACATTGCAATAATAATATAGAGCCTATTTTACTGTTACTGTTAACCAGTCTCTTATTAATAAGTTATGGTCACTAATGACTTGGCCGTTTATGGAAAAATATGATTTTCTGTTGTGGTAGTGTTCTACATTGCCTTCTCCAGGAGAGTGAATTCTGATGAGTATAGTCTCCTTTACTGCAAAACACCCTGAAATCCATGTATTTGATATAATCCATCCGTTACAGATTGTAGTTTGGCCTTGAAGGAAATTAAATATATTGTGGGCAGAAAGGCTTAATAATGCATAATGCCGTGGTACGATATTATCATCAATCACAATGTTAAATATCTTAAATATCCCTGTAGCATAAGGTCTTAATGTTGTTAAAACTCTATTCATAGGTGAGATGGAATTATTTCGATTAGTCAGTTTCTTTGGATATTAGTGGCACTTTCTTTAATATTCGTCACTAGGGAGGAGAAAACATAAGTAAATATGGTTCGTTTTGGTTTTATATAGTTCCCTTGCCGAGGTCTCCGATAAGTCTAACAAACAGTTTATTTAGAAATAGACCAAAATTTAAAACCCGGGCAACGCCGGGTAATTTAAGCTAGTCATCTATAATTACCAATTTTTGTTTACTTGCGTTGAAAGGTTCGATTGCATTGTTAAGAAATCACCTCAGATAAGACATTGCACTTAAATTCATTTTTTTCTCTTTCTTGCACTGGTTTTGTATTCATAACAAATTATCCATGTAATATGTACTCTTCAAAATTTTGTTTTGTAAATGGTATACTTTGTCTTCTAGCTAGTCCCTGTTTAGTGAAAGTTTTTGATAATGATAATAAAAATAGAAGACACATCAACCATTATTGCGCCATAGTTACGCAATGCTACGGCACGACGTCACATTCTTAGTCGTAACATGGCCAACATTGAACAAATTTATATACCTATAAGTGCACGTTTAACATGAGTTTAATATAGCTATTTCTTTGTTTTTTTAGAACTTCGAACACGTATTTATATTAGGTGATTGTTAATATGACCATGACTAGACCACAGTATAAAGAAGATACAGTAAGGTCAACTAGCCCATTTCGTGGGAACAAATTCTGAGTGCGCATGTCACGAAACCGGGTGTATTGTCTGGAACCTCCACCAGATGGTTCTCCATCTACGACAGGCTGGCATAATTTAATATTAACTGAAAAGATTTATTACTCATCTTTTAACAATATGAAAGACATGAGGCAAAGGAATGGCAACATAATCATAATAATTTGTATAAACATCATGAAAATATTTACTAATTGACGCTAATTTTAAAGTCACTGGTAGATGCTTATGTTGGTAACGTAATATTCAATCATTAGCTACATAGATCATGACATTCGTTTCGATGAAGTTACGTCAACAATGGCTATAATAAAATTTTGTTGACTAGCTAATAACATTATATGGAAAGAAATGCAATGGATATGAAGTAACAGAATAAAACGGTAAGCACTTCGCTAATAGTAGTCTATGTTTTACTTCAATCATAAACACTGCAATTTTATATGTATTTTGAAAAGAAAAAGTGAATTTTCATTAGACCTACATAATAAGACACAAATATCACTACAGAACAAAGGGATAATTACAACAGTTAATACAAAATTTCATCTGAAAGTTTAGCATGTCTGAACAGCTGATCGCTAAAATCAGCTGTTAGCGCTGCCGATACTAGCGACATGGTTGGATTCATTGAGAACTACACCTCCTAAGTTTGATTTTAGTACCAACAACATCAAAGGTGCCGACAAGAGTTGTCTCTACTGTATCTTCTTTATACTGTGACTAGACCATGATAACCACGTGACTCCGAATCATGCTGCAGCAACGTACACAGCAACAGGAACTGAACCCTTAAATTGGCAAAGCTTCATTTCTCACACTTGTTTATTAAACCTTGTCGGACCGTAAAGAAAACAAGTATCGCAATGTCCATATTTTATAATTATGTCGTATAATATTATAGTATTGTAAAATTTTAATTTTCCTACCATTTTTTTGTGCGAGATCGTGCGTATTTTCTTGGTTTCCGCATAAAACCAATCCGCGGTAAGTCTAAAATTCCATATTCAGTATTCCCAACCTAACACACATAAATTTCCGTCTTCTTACCGCTTAAGTGAGATTTTGATTTTACTGCTTTAGGCTTTTAACATATTATTTTTAGACACGTTCAATATAGTAATAATTATAAATTGAAATTTACCACTGCAATTTCACCTAAATTGCACTGCTAATTATTGTTTTTAAATATTGCAAAAATTAAGTAAACTCTACAATTCCACTAAAGTTACTGCATTCGTGATGCAAGTAACATTAAGGAAGCCGTGAAAAAATCAACAAGATTCCAGACTCATCATGGCGGCTACTTTGACCGGCAAAATTAAACTTGCCGATGTTATTACTGCAATATGTTATATAAATAATATTGTCAAAATATTAAAATCTATACTAATAATAAATCTGTAGCCGAAATTTTTCTGGTAATTTTCGATTTTCCAAAAATAATTGGTCCTAACATATATAATTAACCACCCTGACACCGAAAATCGCTTTTTCGAAATTTTTGTTTCTATGTCTGTCTGTCTATATGTTTGTTACCTTTTCACGCGATAATGGCTAAACCGATTTCGATGAAAATTGGAAAATAAATTAAGTTCGTTGTAACTTAGATTATAGGCTATATGGCATTCAAAATACGTTATTTAAAAGGGGGTTATAAGGGGGCCTGAATTAAATAAATCGAAATATCTCGCTTATTATTGATTTTTGTGAAATATGTTACATAACCAAAGTTTCTTTAAAAATGATTTCTGATAAGTTTTATTCTCTGAAAAATTTTGATAGGACTGATATTTAATGAGATAAATGAGTTTTAAAATTAAAATAACTGCCATCTAAGGCGGTGTATTGAAATAAAAAACAAATGACTTCGTCTATAAGGGGCCTTGGACACAACAATCGAAAGCTATGAAACATAGCCTACAGACAATGTTTCTGTGTTTGTATGGTAATATCGGAAGCTAAATTAACCGATTTGTATAATTAATTATTATTTCATCATTTTGGAAAGTGTAGTTTCTCTGGATGGACATAATGCTATAATGTTATTACAGTAACTTGTGAGTGAATTGAGGGCAGGTAAGATTAAAATAGCTTCTTATGGACAGAAAACTTGATAGGCTATTCTGTATATTCATTTCCTGTATTTCTTATAATAATGTTTATGAACATATACATTTTTATCTCAGAGAATCAACGAACAACGAGAGTGTATTGATTTAGTATGCAGTAATAGTACGTTAGCTTAGCAATCCATTATTGTATAATTCAAATTTTAACTATGCTCAATAGAATCGTGTTAAAATACATAAAATATATATGCAATAAATGCAATGCAAAAAAATTGGGTAATGAGCCAAGCAGATTATGTTGCGCTGTTGTAAAAGTTGTTCCTCCTGAGATTCAAGAGCTCCCACAACAAATTAAAAACTTTCTAATTCAGTACATCCGTTATCAACACACTTTTTCATAATATAATATAATATAATATAATATAATATAATATAATATAAACATAATAATAAATCCGTAGCCAAAATTTTTCTGTTAATTTTCGCTTTACCAAAAATAATTGGTAATAACAATTAAGAAACATGTTAAAGGAATTTTCATTGCACCAAATGAGTGGTCTCTGGATCAAAATGATCGCATTTTAATATTTTAAATACAATTTAAATTAAGTAACATATTAAACGATTTATCCTTCTATCAAACACGAATGTTCCCTGGATCAAATGTCCTATTTTAATTATGTAATTACTTTATATTTATTTCTAACGGGTGCAGCGGAGCGCACGGGTACGGCTAGTGAAAAATAAATCATTACATAACCTTACCGTTTGTTTTAAGTTCGCATTTATAGACTGGGGAAAAAAAGACAGACGTATATCACGGCCTGCTGGAGTATAGTAAGCACAGAAAACATTTTATAGCAACAATGTTGAAGAATGATATTTTGGTTTTCCGAAGTTGCCGTCATTAAACAGAAACCAACATGGAGATTTCATTGCAACTAATTAGAAATTCCTCTTTCAGGTATGTAACAAACGATCTTCGCACAAAATAATGTACGATACACGAGCGGTATGTTTTCTTTAAATTCTCGGAAATTAAAAAGCTCAACTACGTTTCGCTTTTTCAAACTTTTCCTCGAACATGAAAACTTCAACATACCGCTCTTGTAACGCATATTACTATTCTATTGTTCTATTAAAATTATAGCCTATAGGCTACTTTGCCAATTTAAGGGTTAAAAATAAAATTCCATGTCAGTTTTTTCACGTTTGTTAGGTTCCACATTCCCTAATTTTTACCCTCATTCTGCTTCTTTTTCATTCTTTCGTACAATGAATAATATAGTGATTAATTTATCCAGTCCTTCAGTCTTCGCTTTCCTTTTTCCTTAAATTAATTAATAATTCATTCATTCATTCATTCACTGAATCATTTATTAATGCTTTCCATTTCTTCCATAGGTCTACTGATATTGTTTCTTTCTTCATACATTCATTCAACCATCCATTCCTATACTTATTTATTACCTCTGTCTTCACTTCTTGCAGTCTCCTTTTCTTTTCCTTTTCAGTAATTCGTTCCTTGTTCCATAGTTCTATTATTTATTTCTCTTTAATTTCATTTAGTTAATCAATCAATCACTAAGTCAATCAATAAATAAGAAAATCAACCAGTCAAATAAATCAATCACTCAGTCAATCAATCAGAAAATTAATCAATCAGTAAACCAATCAATCAGTAAATCAATCAGTCAGTCAAACAATCTGTAAATAAATAAATAAATAAATAAATAAATAAATAAATAAATAAATAAATAAATAAATAAATAAATAAATAAATAAATAAATAAATAAATAAATAAATAAATAAATAAATAAATCTTTTTGACAGCCGTTTCATAACGACGATTTGTCTATTCTCATTTTAGTAGGCTATCGAAAAGTAATCGATTTCTGCGTCCACAAATTAGCGTATTTAAAAGTAAATTTCCGTGCCTAAAAGTACCCTACTTTTAAGTACGCTAATTAGAAATACTGAAAACATAAATTCCAACTATTTATTTATATATTTTAAATACTGTATATAGAACACAATTATTTACATTGGAAATTACAACATTTGGAGATGTGATACACACATTATTCACTTCCGAATCACTCATTAATCACTCATTCTTCTAATTTATACTCATCACTTTCGTTATAGTAAATTGTACATTGCAAAATTACATGACAACCAGAACTCCACTTTAACAACTTCTTAACAACCAGCAAAACAATCACCATAGCCTACTACATTATCCGAAGGCCGTGAAATCTATCTCTTTCCATACGAATGTAATACTTTTTCGTCTTTAACATCAGAAGTTCGTCATTGCTAGAGAACGAATCAACAATTTTATTCTCTTTAAAATACAGATACATTAGGGATTCTCTGTCTAAACAATCTTCTGGTCGGTGGACAATCTTCACTTCTCGTGCTTAAAACGCTATCATTTCGCAACTTGTTGCATAAATAGCTATTCAAGTCTTTTTTTTTTTCCTTTCATTCTCTCTTTGCTCAGTCATTTGTTTTTATTCCTTTGCTCTTCTCCAATTTCATCCTTTTTTATTTCCATTGATTAATCCATTTATTTCCACCTCCTTCCTTTCTTTCACGCGTTTTATTATTATTATTATTATTATTATTATTATTATTATTATCATTATTATTATTATTACACTACACTACACTTACTGGCTTTTAAGGAACCCGGAGGTTCATTGCCGCCCTCACATAAGCCCGCCATTAGTCCCTATCCTGAGCAAGATTAATCCATTCTCTATCATCATATCCTACTTCCCTCAAATCCATTTTAATATTATCTTCCCACCTACGTTTCGGCCTCCCTAAAGGTCTTTTTCCCTCCGGCCTCCCAACTAACACTCTATATGCATTTCTGGATTCGCCCATACGTGCTACATGCCCTGCCCATCTCAAACGTCTGGATTTAATTTTCCTAATTATGTCAGGTAAAGAATACAATGCGTGCAGTTCTGTGTTGTGTAACTTTCTCCATTCTCCTGTAACTTCATCCCGCTTAGCCTCAAATATTTTCCTAAGCACCTTATTCTCAAACACCCTTAACCTATGTTACTCTCTAAAAGTGAGAGTCCAAGTTTCACAACCATAAAGAACAACCGGTAATATAACTGTTTTATAAATTCTAACTTTCAGATTTTTGACAGCAGACTGGATGATAAAGCTTCTCAACTGAATAATAACACGCATTTCCCATATTTATTCTGTGTTTAATTTCCTCCCGAGTATCATTTATATTTGTTACTGTTGCTCCAAGATATTTGAACTTCTCCACCTCTTCAAAAGATAAATTTCCAATTTTTATATTTCCATTTCGTACAATATTCTCGTCACGAATTATTATTATTATTATTATTATTATTATTATTATTATTATTATTATTATTACAGAAATAGTAACGCATATTTTTTCCAAATTCATGCCCAGTTAAACGCTCCACGTTAAAATAACCTTGGGCCGTTGGACTTGCGACACTTCTGTACATTTCATTCCACAAAGCATTGCACGTACATGCAATGCCATCTATAGGCTATTATACCGTCCACTGACAAGGACGATTAATCCACTCGCATGGTTGTAAGATCAAAGTTAACTTTGTGTACTTAATTACAACGGTGTTAGCTAAGTTCACATGTCAGTAATGTGTAAACACAGCATGTTACAAAAATCAAAGAAAACGAATCCAAGCTCTGAAAATGTTCCAAGCGAACAACGAGGAGCCCTTGAGTCGTACTGCAGTAATAAGTGGCTCATGAAGAAGGGCTAGAAGGGCTTGTCGGTGACCCCTGAATTGTGAGAAACAGAAACATGCGAGGTTCAGACTTTTTCAGGAATCGTACCAACTCTGGCACAAATGCATTCGTAACTGGGCAGATTACCATAAGGTGCTGCAACTGTGCCACCGAGATCAGAGCACGCAATCGTCAGGCCTACCTACAGCCATCTTCGAACAACTCGTAACTAGTGCTGTATAGTCAACACAGATGCATGTCAGATATCACGAATGCTCCTCACAGAGCAATCTGAGAGACATCGGAGCTGATGCAATTATTTTCACATTACCTACAATTATAATCATACATCTTGATTTCACAACTTTTAACACTGTATCACTTCGGAATATGTATGATAAGAACTATCTTGTGTTAAATTTTAACGTACCTTGTTAACATGTTTCGACCTATTCTGGGTCATCTTCAGAACTGGTCGTTGTTGGTCTTGGCGCCTCTTGTTTCCTGTGAGGGTGCGTTCGTAGTGTAGAGTCAAAGAGTGTATGTGTTTTAAAATTGAGTTGTGTGTTGAGAATATCGTTGGGGTGTGTTTTCGTGTGTCTGTATATTTCATATTGTTCTAGTGTGTTGAGTTTCTGCTTTTTGGTTGGATGTGCAGTATTTCCATGTCTGTGTTGATGTCTCTGTAGGTGTGGTTGGCATTTGTGATGTGTTCTGCATATGTGGAGGTGGTTTGTAATTTTGTTATGGCTGTGATGTGTTCTTTGTAACGTGTTTGAAATGATCTGCCTGTCTGTCCTATGTAGAAGTTGTTGCAGGTGTTACATTTGAGTTTGTATACGCATGTGTGGTTTATTTGTTTGTGTGTTGAGATGTTTTTGGAGAGTTATTTGTTCTGTATGCGATGTTGTAAATTAATTTCTTGAATGAGGTTGCAATTTTACACACAAACAACACAAACAAACAAATACAACCACATGGAAATACTGCACATCCAACCAAAAAGCCAGAAACTCAACACACTGGAACAATATGAAATATACAGACACACGAAAACACACCCCAACGATATTCTCAACACAAACTCAATTTTAAAACACATACACTCTTTGACTCTACACTACGAACGCACCCTCACAGGATACAAGAGGCGCCAAGACCAACAACGACCAGTTCTGAAGATGACCCAAAATAGGTCGAAACATCGAAACATATTAAGGTACGTTAAAATTTAACACAAGAAAGTTCTTATCATACATATTCCGAAATACAATGATACAGTCCACACCTGTGGAGTAACGGTTAGCACGTCTAGCTGCGAAACCAGGTGGCCCGGGTTCGATTCCCGGTCGGGGCAAGTTACCTGGTTGAGGTTTTCCGGGGTTTTCCCTCAACCCAATATGAGCAAATGCTGGGTAACTTTCGGTGTTGGACCCCGGACTCATTTCACCAGCATTATCACCTTCATCTCATTCAGACGCTAAATAACCTAAGATGTTGATAAAGCGTCGTAAAATAACCTACTTAAAAAAACAATGATACATTGTGAAGAACTGTTTTCAGAATACGTGAGGGCTGATGTAGGAGGAAGAAGAATAAAGTGCATAAGATTTGCTGATGATATGGCGTTGTTAGCAGAAGAGACGATACTAAGGATTATCCTACTGGTGCTAAATGACAGCTGTGAGCAGTGTGGAATGAAGTTAAATGCCAACAAGACGAAGACCATGGTCATAGGAAGAAAACCAAAGAAAGTAAACGTGCGAATTCCAAATGAGGCAGTAGAGCAGGTGAACAGCTTCAAATACTTGGGGTGTAATATAAGCAGTAACATGAGCAGCTGCCAGGAAGTCAATAGGAGAATAGCAATGGCAAAGGAAGCTTTTAATAGAAAAAGGAGCACCTTCTGCGGACCTCTAGAGAAAAAAATAAAGAAGAAACTAGCGAAGTGCTTTGTATGGAGTGTGGCATTGTATGGAGCATAAACATGGACATTACGACGAGGTGAAGAGAAACGACTAGAAGCATTTGAAATGTGGATATGGAGAAGAATGGAACATGTGGACAGACAGAATAAGAAATGAAGTTATGTTGGAAAGAGTGAAGAATAAATGATGCTGAAACTGATCAGGAAGAAGAAAAGGAATTGGCTGGGTCACTGGGTGAGAAGAAACTGCGTACTGCAGGATGCACTGGAAGGAATGGTGAACGGGAGAAGAGTTCGGGGTAGAAGAAGACATCAGATGACAGACGACATTAAGATATATGGATCATGTGAGGAGATAAAGAGGAAGGCAGAAAATAGGAAAGATTGGAGAATGCTGAGTTTGCAGTGAAATACCTGCCCTTGGACGGAACACTATGAATGAATGAATAATCATACATTTTACGTGACTATATATATATATATATATATATATATATATATATACATATATATATATATATATATATATATATATATATATATATATATATATATGTATGTGTGTGTGTGTGTGTGTGTGTGAGAGAGAGACTAATAATGAAGTTTGGAAAAGAAACGAAAGAGTTTGAAGATAATGCACATGAAGCAAAGAAATGAAAAATAAAATGGGCAGAAGAATATACGAAATAATAAAGAAGTGCTTTTTTTAATTGGTTTACTTTACGACGCTTTATCAACTTTACTGTAATGGTTATCTAGCATCTGAATGAAACTGAAGGTGATGTTAGCGCAATGAGTCCAGGGTTCAGCACCGAAATTTATCTAGCATTTACTCTTATTGGGTTGAGGGAAACCCCCGAAAAAAACTCATCCAGGTAACTTATCCCAACGAGGATTTGAACCCTACATGGTCAGACACGCTAACCGTTACTCCACAGCGGCGAACATAGAGAAGTAAATGAAAATTGAGATAAGAAACAAGAAAAGGAAAACATAAATAAATTTTAAAAAGAAAAGAAAACAAATGAAAGTAAAATGAAGGAAATAAATTATTTTTCCCTATCACGGGAATTCTCTTATTGCGTCATTCACCTGTGCCCCCTCTAGGAGGAACACGCAACACTTGTACTGCTTTGAGCAGAGCGAAGAAGTGAAAAACGAACTGAAGAAATGAAGGAAGGGACAAATTAAGAAATTACAAAGGAAACTGAGTGAAAAACGAAATGAAAAAATGAAGAAAGGGACAAAAGAACAAATTACAAAAGAAATGAAGGAGTGAAAAACGAAATGAAAAAATTAAGAAAGGGACAAAAGAACAAATTACAAAAGAAACGAAGGAGTGAAAAACGAAATGAAAAAATGAAGAAAGGGACAAAAGAACAAATTACAAAAGAATCGAAGGAGTGAAAAACGAAATGAAAAAATGAAGAAAGGAAGAAAGGGACAAAAGAACAAATTACAAAAGAAATGAAGGAGTGAAAAACGAAATGAAAAAATTAAGAAAGGGACAAAAGAACAAATTACAAAAGAAACGAAGGAGTGAAAAACGAAATGAAAAAATGAAGAAAGGGACAAAAGAACAAATTACAAAAGAAACGAAGGAGTGAAAAACGAAATGAAAAAATGAAGAAAGGGACAAAAGAACAAATTACAAAGGAATCGAAGGAGTGAAAAACGAAATGAAAAAATGAAGAAAGGGACAAAAGAACAAATTACAAAAGAAACGAAGGAGTGAAAAACGAAATGAGAAAATTAAGAAAGGGACAAAAGAACAAATTACAAAAGAAACGAAGGAGTGAAAAACGAAATGAAAAAATGAAGAAAGGAACAAAAGAAGAAATTACAAAGGAAACGAAGGAGTGAAAAACGAAATGAAAAAATGAAGAAAGGAACAAAAGAAGAAATTACAAAGGAAACGAGGGAGTGAAAAACGAAATGAAAAAATGAAGAAAGGGACAAAAGAACAAATTACAAAAGAAACGAAGGAGTGAAAAACGAAATGAAAAAATGAAGAAAGGAACAAAAGAAATTACAAAGGAAACGAAGGAGTGAAAAACGAAATGAAAAAATGAAGAAAGGAACAAAAGAAGAAATTACAAAGGAAACGAGGGAGTGAAAAACGAAATGAAAAAATGAAGAAAGGGACAAAAGAACAAATTACAAAAGAAACGAAGGAGTGAAAAACGAAATGAAAAAAATGAAGAAAGGAACAAAAGAAGAAATTACAAAGGAAACGAAGGAGTGAAAAACGAAATGAAAAAATGAAGAAAGGAACAAAAGAAGAAATTACAAAGGAAACGAGGGAGTGAAAAACGAAATGAAAAAATGAAGAAAGGAACAAAAGAAGAAATTATAAAAGAAACGAAGGAGTGAAAAACGAAATGAAAAATGAAGAAAGGAACAATAGAAGAAATTACAAAGGAAACGAAGGAGTGAAAAATGAATCTGAGAAATGAAGGAACAAATGAAAAAACTGCAAATAAAATGGAGTGAAAAATTAAATTAAAAAATGAAGGGACAAGTGAAAAAATTACAAAGGAAACGAAGAGAAAAAATGAAATTAACAAAGGGAGGAAGGAAGGGACATATGAAGAATTACAAAGGAAACGAAGTGGAAAATTAAATGAAGAAATTCCAAAGGAAACGAAGGAGTGAAAAATTAAATGAAATTAAGAAAGGAAACGAAGGAGTGAAAAATGAAATGAAGAAATCACAAAGGAAACGAAGAAGTGACAAATGAAATTAAATTATAAAGGAAACGAAGGAAAGAAAAATTAAATGAAGAAATTACAAAGAAAACGAGAAAATGAAGAATGGAATGAAGATATTTCAAAGAAACGAAGGAGTGAAAAGTTAAAAAATAAATTATAAAGAAAACGAAGGAGTAAAAATGAAATTAAGAAACGAAGGAATGGAAAAATGAAGAAATTACGAAGAAAATGAGTGAAAAATTAAATGAAGAAATTACAAAGAAACGAAGGAGTGAAAAACGAAATGAAATTAGAAACGAAAGGGAGTGAAATATTAAATGATGAAATTACAAAGGAAAGGGAGTGAAAAATTAAATGAAGAAATTACAAAGGAAAAGAAGGAGTGAAAAATTAAATAAAGAAATGAAGGAAGGACTAAATGAAGAAATTACAAAGAAAACGGAGTGAAAATGAAGTAAAGAAATTAAAAAGGGAACGAAGGAAAAATTAATAAAAAGGGGATAAAGAAAAGACACAATGAAATAAGGGAATGAAAATGCGAACAGAAAAAAGAATTAAGGAAATCTGAGAGCAAAAACTATTGAAAGACAAAGAAAAAAATTGAAAAAAAAAAACGAATGAAAACATTTAGAAGAAGATAAAATATTTAGAAGGAATGAAAACGGAAAGAAAGAATGCAAAGGAAATAAAGGAATGCAAAGAGAAAATGAAAGAACAAAAAAGACGCTTTGAAAGGGGGAATAAAGGAACGCAGAACAGTAACAAAAAAAGAGAAGAAATACATTAAAGAGAAATTTTCAGAATGAAATAAGAAAGGCAAATAACGGGAAAGAAAGTGAGGGCAGAATGGAGAAGAAACTGCAAGAGAAGAAAGGACAAAAATGGAGAGAAGAGGTCAACAAGCAAGCAAACGACGGACTAGACTGCGGAACATCAACCTGCGAGGGGGGGGGGGTTGGCTGATGTTTAGCCGTGCGAGGGTGTAATGTTAACTTATCAAAGTCAGGGGAAGACGTATGCAACAGTGGGCCGTCGTAACACAGAAAACTTTCCCACACAAAATCGATAACTAATTTCAAGGGAAATGTTTTATGGGGGAGGGAAGAAAGCGAGCGGTGGGTCGGACTCGGAAATTAACTAAGCAGCGCTCTAGCATGTCCAGCGTTCCCACCCTGCCGGTCACCATTTTTGTTTTCTCACACCGAACTTTAATTCCAGCTTTAATTTTCGAAATTGACCAGATCCAAGGCGCCAACGTCGCTGGACAGTGCAATCCAAGTTTGCTTCATTATGTCTGATGAGCAGCTAAATTGCAGACGGTCATTACACAGCCTTCGCTTCTCACAGCGTCAGTCCGTGAGAGAGTGGGCTAACCCACAGTCCAAACGAAAGAGCTTCGAATTTTACAAATTTCAATTACTGCTGTAGAAATGTGAAGGTTGTTTACTTTCCAACAGTACTGCCATCCAGTGGCCAGAGCGTTGGATTCATAATTAGGTAACGGATTTCTAGGTGTTAATAAAGATTTGGAACTTTATAACATTCAATTTAAGAATTTCAGCAGTTAATATAAAACTAGTGGCTTGTGCAGCAAATGCTCCAAACTAAGTTCATTAGACGTTCAAATAAACATTTTTCAGATTTATTTTCAATGAAGAATACCAGACATTTTGAAAATTATTTGCTTCCATAATAATGAAAGATACTCTCTCTCGAGCCAATACTGAAGAGAACCACCATATAAATATCTACACCACACCGCCATTAAAAATATGAAAAAGACCCAACCCCACTTGATTAATAAAATTATAAAAATATTTGATTTTTAATAATATTATTATCTTACGTAAGTTTTATAGCTTTCAGTAACATATACTATATATACTATATAGCCGCCACTCAGTAAAATATAGAAATCAAAATCTAATTTAAGTTAATCTCTACATCTACTTATATAATCCCAAAACGTTTCACTTTCATATCATCAATATGGAATTAATATGTATAATTAATGAAAAATAGTCACATCATGGCATTAACTACAATAATATTTCATTTCTAATGGTAAAAATGTCATCAAACCACCTCAAGTTTTGTAGTTTTCATTATCCAATACACAGCTGTACCCAGAAAATTACACACCACAGAATCGAACCTGTAAATTATTTTTAGTAAGTTAAGTTTTTAATAACCAATTTAATTTGAGCTCTAAATATGTCAGCATTCTTGCAGACATGGCCTTCGTGTAATATTGTTTACTGTAGTGTGTGTTTTGTTTTATTCTGAAATGCAATTAGCTAGTTCTCAAAACTGACGACAGATGGATTTTGAAAAATAGGAAAATTATTTTGAAAAATTGACATTTCACTGAAAACTACTATTTTTCTGAAAATCTTTGAGTTCCAAGCTTCAAAATGAGAGGTCATTTATTAAAATCCGTTCAGCCGTTTTCCCGTAATTTCCATTACCAGTTCGAATTATATAGATTAACTAATAATAATTTCAATTTTAGTAAATATTCCCTTTTCGGTGGAATTCATGTACCGTATAAGGAATTGATGCCAACAATGAGTGCTACTCAACCGAGGATTCAAATTCTACCTGTGAAAGATACTGATTGCTGATTGGTCAGTTTCATTTCGCATAACGGGGGTGAACTGAAGTGAAAACTAATCTGTAAGCTCTCGCCTAATATGAACAACCTACCACACCTTATACAGTGTGTTTCAAAAATACGGGGCATAATTTCAGGCGTGTATTTCCCACATGTAGACAATCAAAATAGTTCATTACAACATGTGTCCGGAAATGCTTTATTTCCGAGTTATGGCCTTCACAACATTGAAATTCACCGGAACGTTTTTCTTTCCGCAGGTCGTTGCCGTCAAAGGAGACATTAAGAGGGCACTCTGACAGTTCATTCCGAGGCGAAGGTTACATTCAGTGTTGTGTAGGTGTTAGACTGTGCGACATGTATTCAAATCAAGAGCTGGCAGAGATACACTTCATGTACGGTAAGGCGGACGGCAATGCTGCGCTGGCTCGTCGTTTGTACCAGGAGAGGTACCTACAGCGACAATGTCCAGATCGGAAGACATTTGTACGTCTCCATTACCGTCTGTGCGAGTATGGAAAATTTAACTCTCCCGGTTTGGGAAGGGGACGACCAAGATCTACAACTCCAGAAGTACAGGAGGAGATTCTGGAGGCTGTGAACATGACTCCTATCAGCACACGAAGGATAGCGTTGCAAGTCAATGTTCATGTTCTCGATTTCTACTTGTGGGGCCATTTAAGATCATTGGTTTATTCGTCTCCGGTGCCTGATTTGGAATCCCTTCGGAATCGAATTGTGGCATGTTCTGAGGACATACGCAATACTCCTGGAGTTTGGGATCGTGTTCGCAGGTCAATGAGACATCGATGTGAGGTCTGTATTCAAGCAGGAGGTGGACATTTTGAACATCTTCTGTAATGACAACGACCTGCGGAAAGAAAAACGTTCCGGTGAATTTCAATGTTGTGAAGACCATAACTCGGAAATGAAGCATTTCCGGACAAATATTGTAATGAACTATTTTGATTGTCTACATGTGGGAAATACATATCTGAAATTATGCCCCGTATTTTTTAAACACCCTGTATATTAGGATGGACTTTTCCAAACACACTTCCGTTCCAGGAAATTTTGTAGCATTTTTATTCTTCCCTTTTTAAGACCAATACTTGCCAGATCAGTGTTTGCATGTTTTTGTATTTTATTTATTTATTTATCTATTATTTCGTTGTCACTCTATTTCAATTTACTTGTTCATTGTATTTGTTCATTGTTTTCGTGCTTGCTTTCATTTTCCATTCCTTTTATTTTTTTATTTTAGTTGGTTATTTAACGACGTTGTATCAACTACGAGGTTATTTAGCGTCGATGAGATTGGTGATAGCGAGATGGTATTTGGCGAGATGAGGCCGAGGATTCGCCATAGATTACCTTGCATTCACATTACGGTTGGGGGAAACCTCGTAAAAACCCAACCGAGTAATCCAAGCGGGGATCGAACCCACGCCCGAACGCAACTTCAGACCGGCAGGCTAGCGCCTTAACCGACTGAGCCACGCCGGTGGCTTTTTCTATTCTTCGTTACAATTCACTTATTAACTCATTCAGTCAATCTTTTATAATATATTTTTACTCACTGTTAGGTTAATTAATTAAATTTATCAATTCATTCATTCATCCTTCAAAGAATATATTTTATGTTCTTCCTCCCCTTAGCCATCCGTACAGTCTTTGTTTCTCTTCAATCAATTCTTAATTAATTAATTTTCTCCTCATGCCTTCGCTTGTCAAGAAATTCATATTTCATTTACACATCAGACGAAAAAACAATGGGGCTTGCATGACGTTTCATTCGACAGACGCCAGAAATGCACCTAATTCGTCACAGAACATGGCGCCGACAACGGAAAAACATCAGCCGCGATCTGTAGCCACAAAAGAGCTAAAGCTTGGCGACGTTGTGATGCACCTCTACATTGTACTCCGTGAAACACACCTGTGCTAAAATTACATCAGAGCTTCCCCTTTTTATGCTTACACAAACAAATTAAGTGACCTCCCACATAATATGGGTTCTTAGGACGAGTCCTGCTTTCTCTTAGGCCCAATTGTATAGAACTCCTGACTAAAGATCAACTTTGATCGAAGATCGAAAAGTAAACCGAGTTCAGACACTTCTTCTATTGTATAAAACTTGTCTGCGATCAAATTACCTTGGTTGAAATGCAATCTAAGTTCAAATGAAAAGGATTTGGCAACATCGCATAAACAGGTGAAATACGTGATGCGCGGACCATGTTATACAGGTTTGTTCAGTGTTGCCAATCTAGCGATTTTAACTCTTTTTCAACAACAATTTCTTTTAACTTTTATATTGCTTAAATAGGGATTTAGTGACCTTTTTAGCACCCCATAGTGACAAAATTTAATCTTTCTTTGTCGATAATGAGAAATCTAGCGACTTTACAACTACTTTTTCGCGACTTTCCGTATTACACTCTGTTGGAGACACTGGTTTTTTTTTTTTTGCAATGTAAATAATGGCGGACAATAAGAAGAAGGTTGACTGTTCTCCAAGTTGTTATCATGTTATGGTGTTTGATACTGCTAAACATAATAAAGCTTTATAAAACGACAATTTTTGTGTATTAAGGCAAGAAATTGAAAGAAATATATATAAATGCACCTAACATATCTGTTAATATTAATAATAATGGATATTTTATTTGCACAATCTGGCACTCGTATATTTCAAACAGAAAAGAAATAACTGAACTTGGATCATCTAACTTAATCGGAGAAATTTCTTCAGTCAAAGTTGACTTTAGTTTGAGACAAATTAATCTCAGATTAGACTTTATACAACACAAAATTCCAAGTTCAGCTGAAACAAGGATCAATTTAACCTCTGATCTAAGATTAAATGGTTTATACAAACGGGCCTTAATCACTTATTTCAAATTCTACACACCGCTATCCGATTCTACTTGGCTTTTCGTTTTCAAAATTTATCCGCATATCATCATTTAAGCACCAGGTCTCATCACAACAATGTTCTCACTCCACCCTGCCACGAGACATCTTTATATTCTTCATCCTGTAGCCTACAATCTCAGTTGCTACAAATTTATTGGAACTCGCTTCCGAGACGAAGTACGACTTAATTAGACAAAAAGTAAGTAAATTCTTGCTTAATATATTAATTACTGTTTAATATTTCATGCTTTTTCGTATAACGAAACTAACATCTGTCCATTATTATTATTATTATTATTATTATTATTATTATTATTATTATTATTATTATTACTATTTAAAATGTATCTCAGTGAAACTTACAGTACAGTCCGCATAGGCCAATTTCTATCTAATGCTTTTCCAATTCACTGTGGACTAAAGCAAGGAGATGCACTATCACCTTTACTTTTTAACTTCGCTCCAGAATATGCCATTAGGAAAGTTCAGGATAACAGACAGGGTTTGGAATTGAACAGGTTACATTAGCTTCTTGTCTATGCGGATGACGTGAATTTATTAGGAGAAAATCCACAAACGATTAGGAAAACACGGAAATTTTACTTGAAGCAAGTAAAGCGATAGATTTGGAACTAGCCTACATTCGGAAAAGAGATAGTATATGATTATGTCTCGTGACCAGAATATTGTACGAAATGGAAACATAAAAATTGGAGATTTATCCTTCGAAGAGGTGGAAAAAAAAAAAAAATACCTTGGAGCAACAGTAACAAATATAAATAACACTCGGGAGGAAATTAAACACAGAATAAATATGGGAAATGCCTGTTATTATTCGGTTGAGAAACTTTGTCATCCAGTCTGCTGTCAAAAGCCTGAAAGTTAGAATTTATGAAACAGTTATATTACCGGTTGTTCTGTATGGTTGTGAAACTTGGACTCTCAATTTGAGACAGAAACAGTGTTTAAGGGTGTTTGAGAATAAGGTGCTTAGGAAAATATTTGGAGCTAAAGGGATGAATGGAGAAAGTTACACAACACAGAACTGCACGCATTGTATTCTTCACCTGATATAATTAGGAACATTAAATCCAGACGTTCGAGATGGGCAGGACATGTAGTACGTATGGGCGAATCCAGAAATGCATATAGAGTGTTATTTGGGAGGCCGAAGGGAAAAAGACCTTTGGGGAGACCGAGACGTAGATGGGAAGATAATATTAAAATGGATTTGAGGGAGGTGGGATATGATGATAGAGACTGGATTAATCTTGGTCAGGATAGGGACCAATGGCGGGTTTATGTGAGGGCAGCAATGAACCTCCGGGTTCCTTAAAAGCCAGTGAGTTATTATTATTATTATTATTATTATTATTATTATTATTATTATTATTATTATTATTATTATTATATCATTAATTTCTTTAAATAGAACACGAAATCTCTAATGGCAAAATTCCATTACATTTATATCGCTCCCAATATACATAGGCTACATAAGTGTTCTGCCCAAGGGCAGGACCTTCACTGCAAACCCACAATTCTCCAATCTTTCCTATTTTCTTCCTTCCTCTTAGTCTCCGCATATGATCCATATACTATCTTAATGTCGTCTATGATCTGATATCTTCTTCTGGCCCGAACTCTTCTCTCGTTCATTTTCCTTCCAATGCATCGTTCAGTAGGCAGTTTCTTCACACCCAGCAACCTAACCAATTCCTTTTTCTCTTCCTGATCAGCTTCAGCATCATTCTTTCTTCACTCACTCTTTTCAACACAGCTTCGTTTCTTAATCTGTCTGTCCATTTCACACACTCCACCCTTCTCCATATCCACATTTCAAATGCTTCTATTCACTTCTTTTCACCTCGTCGTAATATTCATTTTCTACTCCATAAAATGCCACACTCCACACAAAGCACTTCACTAGTATCTTTCTTAGTTCTTTTTCCAGAGGTCCGCAGAAGATGCTCATTTTTCTATTAAAAGCTTCCTTTGCCATTGCTTCCTCCTTTTGACTTCCTGGCAGCAACTCATGTTACTGCTTATAGTAAACCCTAAGTATTTGAAGCTGTCCACTTGCTCTACTGCTCATTTAGAATTCGTAAATTTACCTTCTTTATTTTCCTTCCGACAACCATCATCGATATATTTTATATTTAGATTTTGATCCCTATAGCTTAGGCCAAGTTGCAGTGAACTACAATTAAATTAAGTTAAATTAAAAAATAAGTACCGGTACATGATTTTAGTAAAATTTTGGTAACTCTGTTAGGGTTATAAGACAAATGTATATTACCAAAATAAAAGTTCTCTCTTTAAAAAATGAAGAAAATTTCATTTTCTCGTAATCCCCCCTTATACTCTCTAAATGTCTTAACATGAATTGAGATAAGCATCGCTTACCGTTTTAAAGATCCTTTTTCGCCTAACCCGTGCATGAAACACGTATCTCCATTAGTACTCAAACACACTTCCTCTCAATTCGAACACAGTATAACCATCGCCGCCAACTTCTGATTGCCAGGGTCTCACAGAACAGAGCAGACCTCTTGCCATTTCGCAACGGTTTTTAGAGATAACATTTTAGAGGGCTATTAGTTCGATATTACAAAGGTACTGTTTAAGAAAAAACCATTCCACGTTGGTTTATGACTTGATACGTCCGATACTGCCTGTTTCTAACTAATTGCTCCGAACTTTTGCACTCGTAGTTGACGCTCTCCACTTTCTAATAATTGATAGTAAAAATAATAATAATGATAATAATAATCATAATAATAATAATAATACTTACTTATTGGCTTTTAAGGAACCCGGAGGTTCATTGCCGCCCTCACATAAGCCCGCCATTGGTCCCTATCCTGAGCAAGATTAATCCAGTCTCTACCATCATATCCTACATCCCTCAAATCCATTTTAATATTATCTTCCCATCTACGTCTCGGCCTCCCTAAAGGTCTTTTTCCCTCCGGCCTCCCAACTAACACTCTATATGCATTTCTGGATTCGCCCATACGTGCTACATGTCCTGCCCATCTCAAACGTCTGGATTTTATGTTCCTAATTATGTCAGGTGAAGTATACAATGCGTGCAGCTTTGCGTTGTGTAACTTTCTCCATTCTCCTGTAACTTCATCCCTCTTAGCCCCAAATATTTTCCTAAGAACCTTATTCTCAAACACCCTTAATCTCTGTTTCTCTCTCAAAGTGATAGTCCAAGTTTCACAACCATACAGAACAACCGGTAATATAACTGTTTCATAAATTCTAACTTTCAGGCTTTTTGACAGAAGTCTAGATGACAAAAGCTTCTCAACCGAATAATAACACGCATTTCCCATATTTATTCTGCGTTTAATTTCCTCCCGAGTGTCATTTAGATTTGTTACTGTTGCTCCAAGATATTTGAATTTTTCCACCTCTTCGAAGGATAAATCTCCAATTTTTATAGTTCCATTTCGTACAATATTCTGGTCACGAGACATAATCATATACTTAGTCTTTTCGGGATTTACTTCCAACCCTATCGCTCTACTTGCTTCAACAAAAAATTTCCGCGTTTTCCCTAATTGTTTGTGGATTTTCTCCTAACATATTCACGTCATCCGCATAGACAAGAAGCTGATGTAACCCGTTCAATAATAATAACAATAATAATAATAATAATAATAATAATAATAATAATAATAATAATAATACTGGATGTTCAGTTCAAAGTGTGTCATGGCTCGCTGTATGCCGTCATGTGGCTAGTCGATGAGCCTAGAGAATTCAATCTTCCTACACTTCCGCAGAGGCGTATTATCTATGAGCCAGAGAAGTTGCCTAGCAAGTACGGCGTTCATTCTGAAGAGTACGAACCGATAGTACGGTAACGCCGGTAGTGGCAGGAATGTGAACAGTTTGGAAATACGTACTGTCGGGATATGGGGAGAGGGTTAAGACGATTACTTACGTATTTGTTGACATTAACTTCGACGGTCAACATGGACACGGAGCATTTGATTTGTGTTGTGGAATGTTGCCGTACGCAACCGATGATAACAAATACCCTGCGTACGACTTGCCCGCGCAAAACACAGTTCGAAAGAGGTTATGGTAGCACACAGACCGTACAGACCGCCATCTGTTGTTACGACGTTCATGTTATACCATACATGTTCTCAAGTTCATATTGAAGAACGCCTTGAATAATAGGCAACTTATCTGACATATAAGCTGAAACTCGCTTCAAATCGGTGACTCAACAACAGTGACGTCATGACACACTTTGAAATGAACACCCAGTAGTAATAAAATAATACTAACTTATTTATTTACTAATATTTAATGTGCTGTACAATAGTCAAGAGCCAATAACAATTCAGCACATGACAATATCAAAACAAGAACATCAATAATGATAGAAATTACAATAAAAGTACATAGAAATAATTATTAAAATAATAATTAAAACTAATTGTAACTGAAAATGAAAGGACGGAATCATATAAATGAATATAATACAAATACTATGCATATAGTCATAATAAACAAACAGAGTGAATAAAATTATATTAAAAACATAAGTTATTAACGGAGGACTCAAAGTATTCACTAATACTATAAAAGGAATGATTAATCATCCAGCGTTTTAAAACATTCTTAAATGTGTTACAGTTACAGTGTGTGCAGACTTATGTAATCTATTAAACATAGATACTGCCATGGACATAAATTGTTTTTAGTTGTTTCCAGTCTAACATTAGATTCAGTCAAGTGAAAATTGTATCTTGTATTGTAATTATGATGATCAGATCTATGATAATAATTTGCTAAATTTTTTTCTTTACAATACGTAAGGTTTTTTTTTTTTTTCAGAAGGAGAACTTTAGATACACTAGAACTATTTCCCCACACAGAAATACCATAGGTTATTATACTATTGAAGAAGGCAAAATAAGCACTTCTTACATATGTTTTAGGCACCAGTGATTTCAATTTGCTTGATAAATAAATAATCCTTCACAGTTTAGTACAAACACAATCAACATGTGGGGCCCAGGATAATTTGGGATCCAGTACAATTCCTAAAAGATATAAAAGATAACGAGAATAATTTTATAATATTTAAACAAAAGACATAAATTAATAACTGACATAAAAACTGCAAAAAGTATATACTACACATTAAATGAATCCAAGGTGAGTCCTCGCAAATTAGCGGAGAGAGAGATTTAGAATGTCTATTGTAAAAAAATTTATGAAATCTTAAACCCTTAGCAGGAATACGAAGACTGATATTGCTTAAGAAGAATTCACAATAAGTATCACCCTTAATGGCTTTACAAAAATAAATAATCAAGATCTTGACTGATATTGCTTAAGAAGGATTCACAATCAATATCACCCTTAATGGCTTTACAAAAAAATAAATAATCAAGATCTTGACGTCTGACAAATAAACTACAGCAATTAAAATATTTGCAGTTAATCTCATAATTTTATTATAATCATCGGAATTAGGTACAAATCTATAAGAACACAAGGAAATAAATTTTCTTTCAATATTATCCAATTACATATTCTCCAATTAAATAATAATAATAATAATAATAATAATAATAATAATAATAATAATAATAATAATAATGGAAGCACGAAGGAGAATAACTTCATTGTTAAATCAAGAGCATTAGATAATTACATACATGTAATGTAACATAATAATAATAATAATAATAATAATAATAATAATACACAAAATTTAAAATACCGATAATGTAATTTAGCCTATAAACAATTTTAATAATAACCCCCACCTTGAAAAAATTTTGCGTACGCCACTGGATCGATGAAATAATAAATTTCTTATTATCTGCAGTGTCTAGACTCTAAAGTTCCTTTATATTGAGAGATGACTAGAGTTCCTCGATATATTTAAGAATTGAGACAATGAGCATACTGCTTCTGATTGGTTGGAACCAACCATGATTTCAATTAATATACAATTAATAAATCTAGGTCCACATATGTACTCAAAAACAAATTGGATCGATGAAATAATAAATCCCTCATTATGTGTAATGTCTGGACTCTAAGAGTCCCTTCTTAATGAGTTGAGGCATTGCATGGTCTCTGATGTCATCAACAATTAAAATATGTAGTGGTATGATAGCATTGAAAATGGGAAATCAAACTTCATGAGAAGTAAAACCCTATTACTGTTTGTAGATATTAAACAAATATTATACATAATTTTATAATGCATTATATTATTTCATAATATAAATTATTTTATGTAATACATAAAGTCCATTATTACAGCTAGTTTATCATATCACTGATGAATAAGGAAAACCTGTTAACTTCTATTTACTAGAAGCAAAGTCGTTGTAAATGCTTACTGGATTATGCAACAAGGTAGGTCACGTTTGGAACCCGTGTCTTAACTCTTATATTCAATTATTATCGAGGAACTCTAGCGTTGATATGTTGCATGGTCTCTTTCTGATTCCATCAACAATATTAAAGTATGTAATGATTTGATAGCACTGAATGACTAGAAGACTGAAAAACAAAATATCTCCTATGAGAAATCAAACCACAGGTCTATATACTGTAAATAGATATTTAAAAAAATTTGATATCTAATTTTATAATATTTATATTATTTTATTATAAAATCATTTATTATATATAATACATAAAAATTATTGTTACCTCTAGTTCATCACTGAGGAATAAGGAGAAGCAGTTACCTTGTATTTACTAAAAGAAAAGTCATTGTAAGTGCTTACTGATTTATGCATTACGGTAGGCCATGTCTAGTTCCAAGTCTCAACTCATCTGCTAGATAAGGGATTCTAGCAGTGCCCCCTCATAATAATGAAGTATGTATAACATGGGCATGTTGAAAATAATAGAAGAGGAAGACAAGTCTGCACTATGTTGTGTTTGTGAAATTGGCTATTTCAAACAGAAAATTGAAAAAATAGTATTGTAAATTATACAGTAATTACAATGAAAGTTAAACGTGTAAATGTGCAAGTCACTAACACAAACAACCACATAGCTATTAGAGGCGCACTCACGTATTGCTGGCATCATTCTCGTCGTTTATGAAGTCCTCCAGCTGACTGAAGTCCAGCGCCTCGTTGTCAATTCCTCCAACGAAATCTCCCCGGCCTGCAACACAAGAGAGCTTTCAATAGCATACATAATACATAAAACAACATAAAATTAAAGTTAATGGACAATAAACCTCTCAAAATAGCGTACGTACACTGCGCTGCAAAATAAATGCCGAATCGAAGTCGCTATCGATTTTAAATATCGTGTTGTGAGGCCTTCGCTGATGTTTGAAATAATTATACAGGGACATCATTTTATTTTTACTTCAATTTTTATTGTACCCGAGTTTTTTTTTAATGTCCTTCACTCCCACCCCCTTCTACTAATGAAGTTCAACCGTCCACCATACAGATCCAAGACCGCATATACAGTCATAGTAGCCTTACGGTCATAGTAAACTGTACGTTCCAAAAATATGTTCGCGTTTTCCAGTGACGAAAGAGCTTTCAATATTGCATCATTTTACATTTGCCTACGTCGCATCCCGGTTTCCCCCACCTCCTTCTATTCGCCTGTCTGTAAATGCTAGTGGCTGGGCTGTCTTAGCTCTTTTCTGAGAATATTAATTTCTGTTAGGAATTGGGCGTCTACGTAATATTATACCCATACAATTGTTTAAAATAAGGGCCTCGTTAAGTAATTAACTGTCACGTGATTTCCTCCCTTTCTACGATGCTGCGACATAACCACTTGGACGGACAATAGATAGCATGTCTGAGTAATTTTATCTTTTCGGATCGGGCAGAAGTGAAGATTGAATTTACAGTACGTAAGGTCTCTTTTATAGAGTAGGTACAGAATTATTTCAACATGAGTTACTGATACGAAGTACGAACCTGGTAATTGGAATTAGGTACAACAGTCTATAGTGCAATAATATGCACATTAGAACTGAAGTCTGTATCGAAATGAACGGCTACCATTTTCAAAAATGTGTATAAATATCCATATTATGATTATTTTTCAATTTAACTTCATTCTCTTTAGTGTACGCTAATGTGCTGTAGACAGTATAATATAGGCTACACTGCATAATGAATACGTCCGCATGGAAAGCTCAGTTCGTTAGTAAAAACACTCATTGATAATACTGTACTGTATTTTGATTAAACAAAAGCCTAGGTAATGAAAATTATCAAACTCAAAATCGCGATATTTCCTAGTTTACGTAAATGAACTACTTTTCTTCCTTCCTATACCTAGTAAAGTGATTTGTTTGTATATTACGCCAATATCATCGAACTCCAGTCGTGGAAGGGGGTAGCAAACGGTGTTTCCGGTTCTTAATCGTTGATCCAAAGGTATAGCCAGGTTAATATTAGAAATGTTAGTAAAAATAAAATGATGTCTCTGTATACATAAATCTGAACTGGCCTTAATTTCCTGAGTTTTTATTCCATGCAAAAGCAGAAATGTGTAGTTAAATGTTTCAATTAGATTCAATTTTCATTTCTGTATCTATATTTATAATAGAATTTTATATTTATATTTATAATAAAATTGATACGTTTTTCGTTAATACAATATGAAAAGTAACTGGCCGTATATATCGACTGTAACAATGACAGCAACCATGGATAATAAGGAAGGCTGTGGAATACCATATGAACTGCAGGTTCACTATTTTCGTGTAGTATTCTTAAAATAAAAGTATATGAATAATTTAAAATCAATTCATATTAAATCATAAACTGAACATGTTATAAAAGTTGTATTTACATGTTTTTATGCCATCCAATCATTATAAACAGGTTGTTACTAGGCCTACATCGAAAATCGTGCGTAATTGGCTAATTATAACACGTGTGCCGATAAAATCAATGACGTATTTGCTATGACGTAATAATCGGAACGCCTGCTATCTTGGTTATCGCTTCTACGCGCCGTATAACAAGAAATGAAATGCAGGACAGAAGGTAACGTATCATTTATTTCCAATCTTTAACAATTTTGTATAACTTTTGTAATATCACATAAAACAGTTCCGTGGTTCAGAGAAACTATATTAACAAAATAAATGAACATTTGTAACATAACCTGCAAGGTCATCCATTACATTTTACTCAATGCCAAGACCAGGCCCAACTAATCGATCGAACATATGAAGACAAGCTGTCAGCTATGGATCCCGAATTGAATTTCTTTCATAATTTCTTTCCGACAATATATAATGCTAAAATGCCATAAAGTGTTGTATCCAACTCTTGGATAATCTTATTATGACACTCGTTAAACATTCACTCATGCCATAATCATCAAGATTATCCACTGTTGCATAAATAACTATTCAAAAACGAATCTCAGGAAAATAGCTTTCCACCTCGCCAAGTTTGCTAAGGTCCTCGGAAAATGATATAATTTCTTGTCGGCATTTCTTTCCCAGGCCAGTGTACGTACAGAGCTTTTATTTCAAAACTCCCCAGTTTAAATAGGCTAAACTATTTATTTCAATTTAATTTAATTTAAACATAAAACATGTCAATTTATATATTGAGGGAGAAGTTTAAAATCATGTTTAATTGTTTTTTTTTGTTTCGCCTTTTAAACGCAAATTCAATATTAGTATTGCATTCAGAAAACAGCGAATGCTGTTTGCAGCGATAGGCTAGCTTGTTGTGCAAAAACCTATTAGTGAAGTGGTACAGCGGAAAACAAATCTCTCATTACAAAGACGCAAACAAACCAATTCTCAAGCACATACAAATACATTACACGATGGAAATGTTCATCCCATAATCGAATCAGCGATGTTAAATTCACAGCAAGTCGTGAATACTAAATGATTTTATTTACTCGCATCTTCCGACCTTCACTGTGGCTTCAAATGATAGCCCATTAAGCTACGAATTCAGCGGACACAGTCTCTTTTTTCTTTACCGCCAAAGCATTGTGATGGTGAAAATATCGATTTTGATATAATCGCGGTAAATAATGTTTATGCTCGAACATGCCGAAATGTAGTAATTATACACCTGGTAGTAGCCCTTTAATGCACCTCATTAAAGTACACCTATTCATTATAATTCAGTTGTTCAGCCAATGAAAAATCGCCTTTGTACTGATTGTACCATTATAAAACCGCAAGTATCGATTATTCTCGGATATGCAATCGAAAGACAATTAGCAAAAAGTCACGCAGGCTGGAAATCCAATACTGTCGCAGAAGGTTATGTTCTGTTACTATAATAATTAGCGTTAATTGTAAATAATATTCAAATAAATTCAATTTGTCATCTCGTTTTTCAATTCTAAATCAATTTCCAGGTTATATCAAGATTAATGTTCATGTTATTCTCTAGATTATATCAAGGTCAATGACATTCGTGTTTCGGAAACAAATCAATACTTTCGCGTCTGCGCACATCTCACAATTCAGGTCAGTTCCACTCCTGACATAACCATAACATGAAGTTAGAATTATGGTCGAGCATAAAAAGTCGTATGAAACTTGCCTATAATGGTAATTAAGACGCTCGTATGAAAATTATGAAACTCGCTTGCGCTCGTTTCATAAACAAACATACTCGCGTCTTAATTACTACCCTTATAGGCTCGTAGCATAATGTACTATTTCAGTCTCAACGATATCGGAAAAGCGGTTTTAAGAATGCGTCTGTCTGTGTAGGCCTAACCATTTTCCCCTGAACTATTATAAAAATATTTTGTTCAGGTTCAGTATATAGAGTGTTTTGGTGACTTTGTTACAGACTTTTAGGAACGGTAGAAGTGATCAATGTAAACAATTTTAAGGGGGGCGACTGGTAACATTTTGGTCATTTTCAGTCGAAAAATTGCATTTTCGTTTTCTTGTAAAAAATGAATAAGTAATCTCTTATTTATATGTTGAGCAAGTTTGGAATAATACTGTTGGTTTTTTCAAACTTTTCCTTGTATCGTAATATATTGTTATTTTCCTCGGCGAATATTCCGAGTCCACACAACTTTCATCCCAGGCAAGTATAGTCACTACCCTTAGCAAAGTGTGCTAGACACCATGGAGCTTGTCAGGTAATCTATGGCGAATCCTCGGCCTCATCTCGCCAAATACCATCTCGCTATCATCAATAGAGCTGAGACGAGATGTTATGGCACCAACCTGCGCGAAGTTTTAAATTGCCGGCCAGCAGGGTAGAGGAGTGGGGGTTGTTTGGGTTACGGTTCTCAAGCTCAGAGCGACAGGCATATCCGTTTCATCTCTTTCCAAAAACATTCGTCTTACCTTAGTATCACCACTTTCCTACTGAAGAGTCCGAAGGTACCTAATGGAATTGCGCCCGCTATTCCATCTTTATATTCTTATTCTCCATCCGAATCAGACGACTGATCTGTGCTGGGATCAGATGTCCCTAAGTCTATGGAAATGTTCTCAAAAATACTGTCCATCACGTGCTCACTTTCAATGTAATTATTCTCTACTTTCTTCACATAATCATACACTGATATCCATTCTTGGAAGAAGCGATTGCAGAGTCGGCCTCTGCTTATGCGTAGCATAGAAATTATAGAGTCTTCTTAGGACTTCCTCATCAAAACTGTCTACAGCTGCAACAATTTTCTTCTTCGGCTGTGATTTTTCCGGACTGGAGAAAGAATCTGCTGTTCCTGCCTCAATATTTTTCCCTTCTTTCCTGATTCTTGCCAAGGTTCGCTTTGAAATACCAGTGGCAGCCAGTACTCTTGCACACACGCTTTTCAATGGAATTGGTATTCCATTTACAGCCTCTTCTGATATGAATTTCCATACATTGTATGCTATTTCATGTCCTTGACTGTGAACTACTCTATGATTTCACACCTTAGACAATGCCATAATGAGGGCGCTCAGAAGGACAATGTTTTCAGTATTAGCAATAGCGGTAGTAGCAGAACGATCTGAACACTCGGAATGCTAGTAACCAACTAACCCAACACCCCTCCAGTTGAGTGTGAGGGCGAGTCCAAGCAAACGAACTAAAATGCGTCCCTCGCGCCGGTGCCATAACTTCTCGTCCGGGCTCTACCATCGACGCTAAATAACCTCGTAGTTGATACAGCGTCGTTAAATAACCAACTAAAAAAACATAGAGCTCCATTTTGCTGCTGAGAAACGAACTCCAGTCAGCTGGCTTTGCAGCCCATGCATTACCGCTTGACACAGTGTGGATGATAATTACAAATTTACATGTGTGACGTGGACCACTTACTACATTTTGACAGAGAAATGAATCTGGTATAAGCTGGATAGTTCCGCGCCTTCTGTACACATGTGGAACATTGGACAAAGGTGCTAAAACAACGGGCACTCAAAATACACACAACTTCGTTTCTTATTCTGTCTATCCATTTCACAAGCTCCATTCTTCTCCATATCCACATTTCAAATGCTTCTATTCGCTTCTCTTCACTTCGTCGTAATGTCCATGTTTCTGTTCCATACAATGCAACACTCCAAATAACGCACTTCACTAGTCTCTTCCTTAGTTCTTTTTCCAGAGGTCCGCAGAAGATGCTCCTTTTTATATTAAAACCTTCCTTTGCCATTGCTATTCTCCTTTTGACTTCCTGGCAGCAGCTCATGTTACTGCTTATAGTACATCCCAAGTATTTGAAGCTGTCCACTTGCTCTACTGCCTCATTTAAAATTCGCAAGTTCACCTTCTTTATTTTTCTTCCTATGACCATGATCTTTGTCCTATTTGAAAATTTATAATAGTACATTATAAAACGAGCCTATAATGATAGTAATTAAGAAGCGAGTATGAAAAAAAAATGAAATAATTTTCATACGAGCTTCTTAATTACCATTATAGGCGAGTTTCATACGACTTTTCATGCTCGACCATATTTCTAACTTGAAATTATTCAGATGTATACATTTTATTTGTATCTGACAAGTCGGAAGTCACCTTGTTCTAGGTCGTGAATTGTGAGATGTGCGCAGACGTGAAAGTATTGATTTTTTCCGAGGAACAATAATGTCACTGACCTTGATGTAATCCCGTTGAACTTGATATAACCTTAATTACTGAATTCGACATTGAAAAACGAGACGACAAATTGAATTTATTTGAATATTATTTACTATTAAGGCTAATTATTATAGTAACAGAACATAACCTTCTGCGACAGTATTGGATTTCCAGCCTCCGTGACTTTTCGCTAATTCTCTTTCGATTGCATATCCGAGAATAATCGATACTTGCGGTTTTATAACGGTACAAAGCTGACTTGTCACAGGCTGAACACCTGTAAGCTGAGTTGTCATTGGCTGAACACCTGTACTTTAATGAGTAGGTGTACTTTAATGACATGCATAAAAGGACTGCTACCAGGTGTATAATTACTACATATTAAATACTACAGATGTAGGTAAATTCTCATTTTTAAATAGAACTATAAATGATTGGAATGACCTACCTGCAGCGGTCTTTGAGGGCTGTCCTTCCTTAAGGAGTTTCAAGAATAATTTAAAAAATTGTGTATCAAGTGCAAATTAAAATTAAGGTGACATTTAACATTTAATTTTTTGAGGTGACATGTATTTATTTAGCCTGACGAGTTACTCCCTTGGTTTGAATTGTACATTATTTAAAAATAGCGTGTAAGAGGGCCTTAGACTAGAAATGTTTAGTTTAAATGTAGTTCTGCTTATAAGTACAGTATGCATAAGGGTGTAATTATTTGGCTTATTTGAACTGTTGTATCAGTGAAGCGAGGTGAGTCAGTGGAGTTATGGTTTTACAGTGCAGTGAATAGTTCCGATCAGTGATAATTTATAGCGTCAATGAAATGTGTTCTATAGTGTCAGTGAAATGTGTTATAGTGTGTCAGTGAAATTTGTCCTAAAGTGTCAGTGAAATGTGTCCTAAAGTGTCAGTGAAATGCGTCATAGTGCCACTACAGTGAGTGAGATGAGAATAAAGTGAAAGACTATTGAAACTTATGTAGGGCCTATACATAATTATGTAGGTTGTAATGTAAAATTAGGTATTTTATTTATGTTTTATTATTATTGTGTTAAATTATATTGTATATTCCTATTGTATTGTGTATAAAATTGTATTGTGTATCGTATAATTGTATTGAGTATTGTAAATTTATTGTGTATTGCCTATCATTTTTTCTTGTGTATTGTTTATATTGTGTATACCACTGCCACCGGGTGCTTGCCCACTTGCAGTGTAAATAAATACATACATACATACAGAAAAAGGGGCTGTGAAGTATAATTTAACGTTTGTTAAAATACGTCACACGACTCATATGTAAATTCCGGAGTTATAAAGCGGGACAGGCAACGCAAGTGTGCGCCGCTGTAAATTACAGTTCATAGTAATGCTCGGAGTCAAGTGCGCTCGCAATAAAAACATTTTATCTCCCCGCGATCGAGAGGGGGTGGGGGAAGAGGGGGGCGAGTCTCGCTGCGAGCACTAATGACATGTAACATATGACTCTCGGATTTATTACAAACGGCCATTTTTCCGGATGAGGGGCTCGGGGACGGTTGTCCAGGTGACGATGGTTATCAGCACGCTGTTTAGTCGGGACTAACGTCACATCTGCATAATCTATGAAGGAGTTCCCGGCCTGCGTGCGCCGAGCGGCACAGGAGGGGGCGCTGCTGCGGACAAAACTGGGTCAAGTCGCATTGCCACAGCCTGTTCACGAGATGTTTCAGAACTCTTTAGATATGAACAACGCATTTTATTTATCAACAGTAATCTCACTAGACGTTTTGATTTATCTAGAGAAAATCAAAACTCGAGTGGGATTTAATTGACTATTACACGATTAGAAGACAGTATATAAAGATTAGAAGTAACGAAGCACTCCAATACAATAAAATATTAATTGACTTACGAAAATACAACTGTCTTCAAATGTATTATTGTACCATCTCAACATTACAAATATTACGCTAAATGCATGCTAGATGACAGTAGTGAGTTACAGTTGCATTCCACTTCAATTATCCGAATCCAGTAATCAACGTCACTTGACAGATGATTTTAAATAAATCTTAGTATTAAACAATCTCTGATACGTGACTATCCATAATATCATATAGCAGAAGCTATAACATAACCTAACTAATATACACAAGTGTTAGAAAAGTTTTAATTAACGACGATGACATAAAAAATAAACATGAATAATTTTAAAAGGAATAATTATTGAATGTACAATTTTCAAATTTGAATGTGATTGGTGGTTCAATTGATGTTATATTGGACGTGTGCGTAATAGAAGTGGAACTCGTTGATTTAGGCCTACATGGTGTATTCAACTTATTCAGGATTTCCGAATGGTGCTCTTCATTTACTTGTAAATCGGATTTCAGAAGATGCATAGGTATGATCAGTGATTTTTATTAATTCTTGTTCTTGAATGCCAATGCGAGTCATATTTGAAACTGCTGTGCATCAACTGGAGTGGTTTGTAATTATATATATATATATATATATATATTTTTTTTTTTTTTGACGTCCAGACCAGCGCAGTTTCAAATGTTGGCAAACAAAGAAACAAATGCTAGGGACGCGATAAAATTAAACAAATGCTAGGGACGCGATAAAATTAAACAAATGCTAGGGACGCGATAAAATTGTGCGATAAGCAGCCATGATTGGTTGAAATACATCCTTTCGTACCGTTTTATTGGTCAAAAGTAGTGTGACGTAGTAAGAGTGTAATAGTCAATGAAATAAAATAGCGGCATCTATTCATAATTTTCCAAAATTCCTTTTAATGTCAAACGTTTAAGCGGAAACCTATATGGATAAAATTGTCCTATTTTCTTGTAATAAGATGGCATCACTTGGAAACACTTTAGTGTAAGTGATTTTCTGCGCTCAGTTCTCTATAAATGTACCTGAGGATAAGATTAAGTTACATTCGTTTTCGGCTTTGTGTTTCAAAATTCTCTAAAGTTCTATCAGTGGAATGGCGTGAGTCGGAGTGAGACAAACGGCCAACTAGCTTGGAGCTCACATCTTCAGTACTTCTCAGTCCAAAATTCCCTTGCAACGACGTTTTCGCGTAGTTTTTAATTGTTTCTCCTACCATTTTCGTCGTTCGGCTTTGTACCGACGAATTCGTATGAATCTTGTGGAGGCTGCTTATTTGTAAACTGAAGACTTCCAAATGGACGGAAAATAGTTCATTGCGGAAGACTAAGTGTGCTACCAATTATCAGGTGTTTGATAATCAACAGAGTTCACAGAGTTCCATTAACTGCAGATTTTCTCTTCGACCTAGGTTGGTGTTACATTCATTGAGGCAAAATAAACACAGTAAATATTGTATACACTGCTCCTTTGCCTTCAATTTTACAAACTTTTTCGGTAACTGCTTCTGTACGTACGTCATTGTTCCAACGGTTCAAAGGCAGCAGAATCGTTTTTCCGTCATGAATTCTTAACTTCTAACATATTAAAATATTTTATAACAAAATCAAAACGAATTACAACAGAAGAATGCACTTTAAGGAATAATAAACGGTCATTTACAATTTTAGGGAACTTTGAGGGAACTTCCAAAAATCGAACTTAAAAAATTATGATGAAGGATCGGTGGAGCGGAGAAAAATTCTCTCCGGCACCGAGATTCGAACCCGGGTTTTCAGCTCTACGTGCTGACACTCTATCCACTAAGCCACACCGGATTCCAATTCCGATGCCGGATTGAATCCTCTCAGTTTAAGCTCCGTCTCTTAGTTTCCCTTTAGCAGCCAACCCTCAATCACTATGTCACACATCTGTCAGCACGTAGAGCTGAAAACTCGGGTTCGAATCCCGGTCCCGGAGAGAATTTTTCTCTGCTCCACCAATCCGTCATATGATAAAGCAGAATTCCTACACGGAAATATCATATGCACTTCGGTACATCGCAGTAATATTAAAAAATTATAATGATATAGTCGGCTATTTATACATTTTTACAATTGTCAATTTATTTATTTTTAATACTGGGCTATACAGGGTTAGTTAAAAGTCCCGCACCACCTAAATAACTTTTGAAGCATGTGGTTCAGTGACATGAAACTTGGTATGTGGGGATAACCATATACTAAGAACTCAATAATGGTATTACCGAATTTTTTCTACTTCCGGTTTAACCGGAAGTAACTCCAACTCTCTTATTTTAAATGGAACACCTAATATATTTTTTTTTATTTTTGAATAAAGCTCATTAAGTGCTTTTCAAAAATTACCCACAGTTGATACTTCTGTACAAATTCAGTGCTGATAAGTCAAGAAAACAGAAAAGTGTATCGAATATTAAAATAATAAATGCACTACGTACCTAAATAACTTTTGAAGCATACGGTTCAGTGATATGAAACTTGGTATGTGAGGATAACCATATGCTAAGAACTCAATAATGGTATTACCGAGTTTTTCTACTTCCAGTTTAACCGGAGTAACTCCAACTCTCTTATTTTAAATGGAACACCTAATATATTTTTTTATTTTTGAATAAAGCCCACTAAGAGCTTTTCAAAAAGTACCCACACTTGATACTTCTGTACAAATTCAGTGTTGCTAAATAAAAATGGAAGTGGTGCAAGATATTCCTAAAGCCTGGTTAAATCATTCCTTAAATGGTTTCTATGATCGAGTGACACATTTTAAAGCAGCTGAGGGCTACCAATTTGAACATGTAATTTAGAAGGTAAGCTCTTAACGAGCACTATTCAAAAATAAAATATATATATATATATATATTGGGTGTTCCATTTAAAATAAGAGAGTTGGAGTTACTTCCGGTTAATTCGGAAGTAGAAAAACTCGGTAATACTATTATTGAGTTCTTAGTATATGCTTATCCCCACATACCAAGTTTCATGTCACTGAACCGTATACTTCAAAAGTTATTTAGGTGGTGCGGGACTTTTAACTAACCCTGTATAGTGAGTGTTATGCTAATTTCAATGACCGTTCTCATCGCCATTCCAGCTTTACGTAGCCTTCCGTTACCTTGAAAAAGAAATTACTCTTCTCGAAAAAAAAAAAGTGCCTCTTTTTTGTTTTTTTTTTTTTAAGTGCGCTCTTCAAATTCTTTTAGAGGCAAGTGGTTTAATATTTTTCGTTAATTCTTTTAGTGTAGAAAATTCACCCTTTTCACCCCTCTCTCCAAGGAGTTGAAAGCGTAAATTAATCAACTACGGTTGCAGTAATTAAAGATATCCGCCCGCTTCTCGTACAGATAAAAATACGAATATTAGGTACCTAGAACTTGATCTTTGGGATCTAAAAGCTCGCTGCATATTGATTGTATGTTAGTATACAATTTTTAACAAATCTGTCGAACACATAACATCAATGAAATGAGAATGGCAGACGTCGAAGAACTGGAAGAAAATCTACAGGTGCTAATTATGTGTAGGCTAATAGTCGTTTTTTTTTTTTTCGGCCGTGATCTACGCAACGAAGATGCAACTCTGAAGTGGTCGTTGAGTTAGAATCCCACATAGAGCAATGTGTTATTCAATTCAATTTATTAAGCCATTAAACATACAGTGATAGGCTTCGTCACAATACAGAAGGGAGGAAAAAAACATACATTTGAAAATACACATATAATTGAAAACAGTAAAGTTTAATTAGAATGAAAACACTAAACATTTTGAAACTCTAAAATTAATGAAAACACTTCACTCTTAAAGTAATAATTGTAACTAAATGTAAATAACTTTATTTATTAAAAAACAATTTCGTATGAATTTATGTTAAGAAACTAATCTACAGAGTAGAAAGGATTAATTAAAAGCCAATTATAAAATCTAGTTTTGTGTGTTATCTCAATAGGATACCCAACACCTTGCTGATCTCACATTACAGGAGGACCATCATGTATCAATGAAAAAAATTCAGAAAATAGCATAAGATATGCCTCGACATAGAACAGAAATACTATCGGAGAAATTATTTACGTAACTTTCCTTTTGAAGTTCAGAAATAACGTGGTGTCATTCCGATTATTTTGAGCTAATTACAAAATAATGATAGAGGAAACGGGAGATCTCGTAGGAAATCTTCCTCTAAGCGGATTGCACAGGATCTTTTAGGAATCAAACTCAAGATTTTTGCTAACAATAACAATGACAAGATACCTATTCAGTTTTGGTAGAAGAAGAATCGTCAAAATATGGAACGGATCTGAGAAATTCTGGACTAAATATGTGAGTTCAAAATGATGAAGCATTCCCTCCTAACTCATAAATTCGTTAACTTTTTCATGTTCTCTCGCTTTTATTTTATTGCTGAAACTCATGTTTACAATATCATACTCTTTCAACTACATTCCTTAATAAATAGTATATTTTTTTAATTTTGTGTTAGAAGAAAATATTGATACTTTACCATTTTTTAAATTAATTTATATTTTATCAGAAAATCTATCAAAGGTAGATAAGTGATTTTGCATCATATTATAGATATGAGATGCATAAATACACACCCAAAATTTCATCACAGAATGTCGGATTGTTTTTGATTTATGAGGGAAACGCTTAATCAGTGCACAGTGAAATGCCGCCATTTTTAATTTTGAAAACATTTATAAACTTTTTTTTTAATCGTAAAAATATATATTTTTTTTCATATGGCAGAAGGACAGTGTTTTATACATAAGCTTATTAATTTTCATTATTGTACAAGATACAGTAATGGAGAAAAAAATGTTAAATATTTCCAAAATTTTAGTGTTGAAAGCTGTACCTAACCCCTTAAAATAGTTGCAGTGCTGATGCCATTTGCGTTCTATTGACTAGCATAAATAGAAAAGTTAAAGGAAAATTTCGTGGCCAAATTCTCTTTTGCATAGGAATTTGTCTGAATACATAAAGGAACACAAAAATCTGATTCGCGATAAAAGATTACACTCCTGTCTTGACCAATTCATAGCTAGCGCGCTACGTTCAACAGCTAAAATTATACACTTGTTATATTTCCCTATTGTAAATAGACGCAAATACCTAATACTTCTAAAACAGACAGATAAACAATCTTCACTTATTCAAAGGTCTGATAAATTACAGAACTCATTCTTTTGAAACACTCTCATGTGAAATACTGGACACTGTTCAACTGTGAGGAGTAACCACAGTCTACTATATACAGTCGCGAAGCTTCAGGTGATTTTTTGCAAATCTCGTGATGAAGCACTCCAAGCGGTTAGCAACTAGAAACAATAGATTGTCCACGGTCGACTTTGGACTGTGTCGTATTTCCATCGAGTGCTAGCTCGTTGCGTATTTCACATTGATGCTTGTGAAATGTTCGTTATTGGTTGTAATGAAAATGTTAATGGCTAAAATACAATAATTGGAATAATAATATTTTACTAGAGACGTAGAAAAATTAAGTTTGTTTTAATGAAGTTTATTGATCACGTTTTATTTTCAATTCTGGTGGGATTATTATTGCTGAGGCCTATTTTTTTTTTTTTTCAAAGGATATGTTTTTAATTATAGCTGTTAATTTTGTTGTTATTTTTATTTGTTACTTTACTATAGAAGTAGAAAAAGTCTGTTACAATAAAATTTATTGATCACGTTTTATTTCCAATTCTGAAGTGATTATTATTGCTTAACCTCATCCCACTTTGTTAACTACGTAAGCCTACACTACAAGTACCGGTACAAGTAAGTTACTCCATTAATTCATACTTCCATTATTATTGTTGTAAAGGGAAATGAAAATTAATATTTATTGGTTTTATAGTTAATTATCGCTATAATCTTGAATTAGTGAAGCGATTATAGTAAATTTCAGTTCGTTTTGCACAAACAAAAATAATATTATCCTATTTCTTGCAGGTATCTTCGAGTTTATGGTGGAATTTAATATACTTCATTAAAATAATAAATTAACTTTATGCATTTAATATTTCAATAATGGAAGGAAGGTGTTAATTTTTCCAAAAGAACACAACGAAAGTGTAACATATTTTGTCGGCTGCTAGGAGAGAGATCTGCGACGATGATGAGGCGATAGTAGCGATCCTAATGGTGGGCAACTACCCATGTTTGCATTTTTAGTACATATTGAGCTCGCGACTGTATATAGTAGACTGTGGAGTAATTCTCTCGCGATCTCCGTTTGTTTGATCCACAAGGTTTTCCTCTGCGCCCACAATCCCGGTGGCCATGAACAGAAGAGCGTAGTAGTGGGCTGCCACTAGGCAATATGTACAACATCACTGTTATTCAGAGACACATATACGGGCAGGCGTTACATGCGAGACGGCAATTCTACTTTGCAAGTAATGCCTTCTTCAAAAGGCTAAATAGTAATAACGGCAGAAGTGTTAGTAGTAGCAGTAGACTTATTAATATTACTATCCACAGCAGTAGTAATTAGCAAAATATAATATCAATAGTAACATCGGTAACATTAGTAGTATTCTGAGCAGTAACTTAAAATCGGTAACATAAGTAGTATCAGTAATAATATTAGTAAATCGGTAACATAAGTAGTATCAGTAATAGTATTACTAATATCGACTACATAAATAGTATCAGTAGTAATACTAGTAAAATCGGTAACATAAGTAGTATAGTAATAGTATTACTAATATCGACTACATAAATAGTATCAGTAGCAATACTAGTAAAATCGGTAACATAAGTAGTATCAGTAATAGTATTACTAATATCGATTACATAAATAGTATCAGTAGCAATACTAGTAAAATCGGTAACATAAGTAGTATCAGTAGTAATATTAGTAAATCGGTAACATAAGTAGTATCAGTAATAGTATTACTAATATCGACTACATAAATAGTATCAGTAGTAATACTAGTAAAATCGGTAACATAAGTAGTATAGTAATAGTATTACTAATATCGACTACATAAATAGTATCAGTAGCAATACTAGTAAAATCGGTAACATAAGTAGTATCAGTAGTAATATTAGTAAATCGGTAACATAAGTAGTATCAGTAATAGTATTACTAATATCGATTACATAAATAGTATCAGTAGCAATACTAGTAAAATCGGTAACATAAGTAGTATCAGTAGTAATATTAGTAAATCGGTAACATAAGTAGTATCAGTAATAGTATTACTAATATCGATTACATAAATAGTATCAGTAGTAATACTAGTAAAATCGGTAACATAAGTAGTATCAGTAGTAATATTTTTAAATCGGTAACATAAGTAGTATCAGTAATAGTATTACTAATATCGATTACATAAATAGTATCAGTAGTAATACTAGTAAAATCGGTAACATAAGTAGTATCAGTAATAGTATTACTAATGTCGACTACATAAATGGTATCAGTAGTAATACAAGTAAAATCGGTAACATAAGTAGTATCAGTAATAGTATTACTAATATCGACTACATAAATAGTATCAGTAGTAATACTAGTAAAATCGGTAACATAAGTAGTATAGTAATAGTATTACTAATATCGACTACATAAATAGTATCAGTAGTAAGTAATACTAGTAAAATCGGTAACATAAGTAGTATCAGTAATAATATTACTAATATCGACTACATAAATAGTATCAGTAGTAAGTAATACTAGTAAAATCGGTAACATAAGTAGTATCAGTAATAATATTACTAATATCGACTACATAATTAGTATCAGTAGTAAGTAATACTAGTAAAATCGGTAACATAAGTAGTATCAGTAATAATATTACTAATATCGACTACATAAATAGTATCAGTAGTAAGTAATACTAGTAAAATCGGTAACATAAGTAGTATCAGTAGTAATATTAGTAAATCGGCAACATAAGTAGTATCAGTAATAGTATTACTAATATCGACTACATAAGTAGTATCAGTAGTAATACTAGTAAAATCGATAACATAAGTAGTATCAGTAATAGTATTACTAATATCGACTACATAAATAGTATCAGTAGTAATATTAGTAAATCGGTAACATAAGTAGTATCAGTAATAGTATTACTAATATCGACTACATAAATAGTATCAGTAGTAATACTAGTAAAATCGGTAACATAAGTAGTATCAGTAATAGTATTACTACTATCGACTACATAAATAGTACTTACTTACAAATGGCTTTTAAGGAACCCGAAGGTTCATTGCCGCCCTCACATAAGCCCGCCATTGGTCCCTATCCTGTGCAAAATTAATCCAGTCCCTATCATCATAACCCACCTCCCTCAAATCCATTTTAATATTATCCTCCCATCTACGTCTCGGCCTCCCTAAAGGTCTTTTTCCCTCCGGTCTCCCAACTAACACTCTATATGCATTTCTGGATTCGCCCATACGTGCTACATAAATAGTATCAGTAGTAATATTAGTAATATCGGTAGCAAATATGGTATCAGTAGTAATATTAGTAATATCGGTAACATAAATAGCATCAGTAATAATATTAATAATATCGGTAACATAAATACTATCAGTAGTTAACAGAAAATGAGCGCTACAGATTGCTGGCTGGTAAATTATTGTTTGCACGGGAGGTCATTTTAATGCATAATTTGTTAGATATCTTAAAACTTCTTTCACAAATATAAAGCTAAGAGTTCATATTAAATTAGTATAGGGAGAGTCGGGTAGTATCGGACATCGGGTAGTATCGGACAGTGCGTTTCTTTTATCTACCACCATTGATAATACCTGAATGACATGGCTACGTTTCTCTATGCGACATCACAGAAACGTAACCATGTCAATCAGGTACTATCATCGTGTGGTAGATGAAAGAAACTCACTGTCCGATATTACCCGATGTCCGATACTACCCGACTCTCCCCTAAGAAAAAAAAATAGAAATTTTCTACCCTAGAAGGTGTATGTAACCCTTTAACATCCCACGGTTAAAATGTCCGAAAGTGAAACGAGCGACTCCGAGTTGAGACAAGTCACCTGGTTGAGGTTATTTTACGGGGGATTTCCTCAACTTATTAAGAGGAAATGCTGGGTAACTGAATACAGTAGTCTTGCAGGTACATAAGGGTCGCATTCCACTCTATTGTATTCACCAAATAAAGATTTCTACAAATTCTTGAATATGCGGGTGCTAGCGTTAAATGTAGAAGTCCAGGAAAATTTTCTCAGTGTCCTTCAAAGTACGAAATGGACAGAAAGAAATTAGCTCAGTAAATTATTATTACTATTATTATTATTATTATTATTATTATTATTATTATTATTATTATTATTCCATGTATTGTGGGTCCCTATCACCACGGCATGGCGCGTCCTCAGGTTGCGGATAGAGGAGACGGCCTCCAGATATGGAGGGTAGCTGCGAATATATTGAATAAGCAGTCGTGGACAACCGATAAGGGGTGGTCCTCCAGTTTGGGGGTTGGGCGAAGGGCTAACAACCCATCACCGTAAAAAACAGCTTGTTACGAATCCCTACAATAAGCCTCGGAATAGGACTGATTCTATGGCACGACCACAGCAAAGGAATGTTTTGAGATTTGGTACGTGGAACGTAACTAGTCTTTATAGAACGGGAGGGGTAATATTAGTAGCAAAAGAACTACCGGAGGGAAAAAGACCTTTAGGGAGGCCGAGACGTAGATGGGAGGATAATATTAAAATAGATTTGAGGGAGGTGGGGTATGATGATAGAGACTGGATTAATCTTGCACAGGATAGGGACCGATGGCGGGCTTATGTGAGGGCGGCAATGAACCTTCGGGTTCCTTAAAAGCCATTTGTAAGTAAGTAATTATTATTATTATTATTATTATTATTATTATTATTATTATTATTATTATTGTGGCTGAGATTCCTATTATCTAAAAGCTGTGGAAATATGCATGGATTTATGCCTTAAAAACACCAAAATATTACATAAAACTTGGAAATATGATGCAAAAAATTTGAATATTGTCCAAAAATTTCTGTACGATATTTTAGAATTTTCAGTAGATGAAAGAGTGCATTAAACAGATGATGAGTGTATTAAGCAGTGGATTTTACATGGATTTATACTGGGATGTCGAGGGACCGGGCGAAAAGAGCGTGTAATGCGGGATAGCTACGACGTCACTGGAAATCATAGGCTGTAGGCCTGTTTACAGTTTTGTGTTATACGAACTACAAACACGTCTTGGATGTATAAATTAGAAGCCTCTGTATGCGTGCTGCGGTAATCGTGCTAATTTCACAGTCAATGTCACAGCGACACCCATTACGCGGTGACACATGTCGGTTTCGAAAGAGAAATCTAATCTGCAATCACGAAATGCCCTCATGTATGCTTTTTCCTAACGAGCCAAAAGCCAGACACACACTGTTGTAATCCCGGTTCAGTTTCTAGCTACTTAATGTGCATTGAATTATATTTGTTACATCAAGAAACATAGTCTGCATAACTGAAGAGGAAAGTATTGTACACAACTCTGCCAAGGATTGGCTGTTTCCACAGATCATTGAGATTCGATCTCTGCGATACTTATGAACTGCTCACAAATATGCGATAAAAATGCTACAATTGAAGAGTTGGGCCGAATAACGGTCTATGTTACAATCTGCTAACTCTGCAGGAGGAACAAAAATGTTACATCGTAATTCCGCTCATAAATTTAGTAGTATTTATTTATTTAACCTGGTAGAGATAAGGCCGTCAGGCCTTCTCTGCCCTCTACCATGTGATTACAACTATAATATGAACAATAAAATTACAATTAACATTAAATTTACAATTACAATTACAATAAAAATTAAAGTACGACAGGATTATCGTAGAAGTTAAGAACAAAGAATATTTTTGTATTTACTGAATTACAAATTAAACCTACAATAACAAAAATCTATAGTAATGAAATTACCGGATATTGAAATATTTTGTGATAGATTAAGAGAACTATTTACAAGAAACCATGTCTGAACGAGTCTCAATTACTGACCAAGTGCCTAGTAAGTTTGCGTTTGAATTCAATTTTATTTCGACAGTCCCTGATGCTGGCAGGTAACGAATTCCAGAGTCTTGGCAGGGCTATTGTGAAAGAGGATGAGTATGAGGACGTGCGATGGGATGGTATTGTTAGTATTGTTTCATGGCGAGAGCGTGTGTTCAGATTGTGGTGGGAAGAAAGGTAAGTGAAGCGAGACGACAGGTACGAAGGAATAGAAGAGTTCAAGATTTCGAAGAGAAGGAGAAGTGAATGTAAATTTCTTTTCTTATCTAGTTTAAGCCAATCTATTGCTTCCAGGGATGGGGTAATATGATCATATTTACGAACATTGCTTACTAAACGACACACAAATTATGAGCACGTTGAAGTTTCGTTTTGTTGTCGCTGGAGAGGTCAGTCAGTAAAATGTCAGCATAGTCAAAATAGGGAAATACAAGCGTCTGCACAAGGGACTTTTTTAAGCAAGAGGGGAGATGAACATTTATCCCTTTTTTTTACTATCGGACGGGCAACATAGACCGTTATTCCGTCAATATGTTTTATACATTAAGCGAAGTATACGATTGTATGTTATTGAAAGTCATATTACACATCATAGAAGTTTGTAACATTTTAACTCCACAGAAATGCTACTGGGGAATACAGACAATAAACAGGTTTATACAATCAGTGTTCCGCGATAATCGTCAGTCATTTGTGATGGACAACTTGAGGATGAATCTCACTGTGTACTGTAATTCTTCAGCAGTTGGCGAGACAGCATAATTTATACTGCTGGGAATTGCATATTGTTTATATTCACATAAAATAATAGGAATATATATATATATTTTAGTTACATATTTTTCCGATTTTCAGCATAAAAAAATAAATATTTTTCCAATTTTTAGCACAAAAAAATAAACATTTTTCAGATTTTTAGAACAAAAAATTAATATTTTTCCGATTTTAGCACAAAAATAAACATTTTTCAGATTTTTAGAACAAAAATAAATATTTTCCCGATTTTTAGCACAAAAATAAACATTTTTCAGATTTTAGAACAAAAAATAAATATTTTTCAGATTTTTAGCACAAAAATAAACATTTTTCAGATTTTTTGAACAAAAATAAATATTTTTCCGATTTTTAGCACAAAAATAAAAATTTTCAGATTTCTAGAACAAAAAAATATTTTTCCGATTTTTAGCACAAAAATAAACATTTTTCAGATTTTTAGAACAAAAAATAAATATTTTTCCGATTTTTAGTCCAAAAATAAATATATTTCCGATTTTTAGCACAAAAACATAAATATTTTTCCGACTTTTAGCACAAGAAATAAATATTTTTCCTATTTTTAGCACAAAAAAATAAACATTTTTCCAATTTTTACCACAAAAAAATAAATATTTTTCCTATTTTTAGCACAAAAAAATAAACATTTTTCCAATTTTTACCACAAAAAAATAAATATTTTTCCGATTTTTAGCATAAAAATAAATATTTTTCCGTTTTCAGCATAAAAATAAATATTTTTCACATTTTTAGCACAAAAAATAAACATTTTTCAGATTTTTAGAACAAAATAAATATTTTTCAGATTTTTAGCACAAAAATAAACATTTTTCAGATTTTTAGAACAAAAAATATTTTTCCGATTTTTGGCACAAAAAAATAAACATTTTTCAGATTTTTAGAACAAAAAATAAACATTTTTCCGATTTTTAGCCCAAAAATATATATATTTCCGATTTTTAGCACAAAAACATAAATATTTTTCCGACTTTTAGCACAAGAAATAAATATTTTTCCTATTTTAGCACAAAAAATAAACATTTTTCCAATTTTTAGCACAAAAAAATATATTTTTCCGATTTTTAGCACAAAAATTAAATAAATATTTTCCGTTTTTTAGCACAAAAATATTTTTCCGTTTATTAGCATAAAAAATAATTTCTTTTCCGATTTTTAGCATAAAAAATAAATATTTTTTCGATTTTTAGCACAAAAAATAAATCATTTTTCCTATTTTTATCACCTAAAATTCCGAGCCCTACTGATCAAAGACAACGCAGATCATTTCTAATATCTGGAGTGTTCATGGGTCCATGGAAGAACGATTCCAGTAATGAAAAGTTAGAAAGTTCCATGTGTACATGCAGTGAGATTTCATTCGAGATATAAACAATCTTGTAACAAGATGGGACAAAAACCGAACAGTTAATATACAGTTTCTATTCACACCAGAAATTTTAATTTCTGACTTAATGAAAGCTTCAGGAGTTACTTTTTGACAGTCCACATATTTACAGATGAAATATATCGAAATTCTTCGCACTTGGCGTAGTGAAGGTCTCAACAACTTCTCCTAGCAGGTTTAAACCGGGTTCATCATTTCTGCAGTTGGGTGTGTGCTTGGAGCAACTGATACTCGCTTATCTGTCGGCTGCTGGCACGAGCTTCCACCACAAAAAAATGGCGTTCTGCAGTGGGTATCTGCACCGCGTCAGAAGCAATATCCAGCATTCGGAACAAATTTATAGTATAATAGTGGTAGTCTGGAACAATAGCAGCAGTAGTAGTAGTGGTAGTTATAATATTAACAGTAATACTTACTAAAGTAGTGAAAATACTTACTTACAAATGGCTTTTAAGGAACCCGTAGGTTCATTGCCGCCCTCACATAAGCCCACCATCGGTCCCTATCCTGTGCAAGAATAATCCACTCTCTATCATCATATCCCACCTCCCTTAAATCCATTTTAATATTACCCTCCCATCTACGTCTCGGCCTCCCCGAAGGTATTTTCTCTCCCAACTCCCAACTAACACTCTATATGCATTTCTTGATTCGCCCATAAGTGCTATATGCCCTACCCATCTCAAACGTCTGCATTTAATGTTCCTAATTATGTCAGGTGAAGAATACAATGCGTGCAGTTCTGCGTTGTGTAACTTTCTCCATTCTCTTGTAACTTCATATCTCTTAGCCTCAAATATTTTTCTAAGAACCATATTCTCAAACACACTTAATCTCTGTTCCTTTCTAAAAGTGAGAGTCCAAGTTTCACAACCATACAGAACAGCCGGTAATATAAATGTTTTATAAATTCTAACTTTCAGATTTTTTGATAGCAGACTGGATGATAAAAGCTTCTCAACCGAATAATAACAGGCATTTCCCATATTTATTTTGCGTTTAATTTCCTCCCGAGTGTCATTTATATTTGTTACTGTTGCTCCAAGATATGTGAATTTTTCCACCTCTTCGAAGGATAAATCTCCAATTTTTATATTTCAATTCGTACAATACTGGGTGTTCAATTCAAAGTGTGTCATGGCTCGCTGTATGCCGTCATATGGCTAGCCGATGAGCCTAGAGAATTCAATCTTCCTACACTTCCGCAGAGGTGTATAACCTATGAGGCAGAGAAGTTGCCTAGCAAGTACGGCGTTCATTCTGAAGAGTACGTACCGATACGTACGGTAACGCCGGTAGTGGCAGGAATGTGAACTGTTTGGAAATACGTACTGTCGGGATACGGGGAGAGGGTTAAGACGATTACTTACGTATTTGTTGACATTAACTTCGACGGTCAACATGGACACGGAGCATTTGATTTGTGTTGTGGAATGTTACCGTACGCAACCGATTATAACAAATACCCTGCGTACGACTTGCCGGCGCAAAATACAGTTCGAAAGAGGTTATGGTAGCACACAGACCGTACAGACCGCCATCTGTTGCTACGACGTTCAAGTTATACCGTACACGTTCTCAAGTTCAGATTGAAGAATGCCTTAAATAATAGGCAACTTCTCTGACATATAAGCTGAAACTCGCTTCAAATCGGTGACCCAACAACAGTGACGTCATGACACACTTTGAAATGAACACTCAGTATTCTGGTCACGAGACATAATCATATAGTTTGTATTTTCGGAATTTACTTCCAAACCTATCGCTTTACTTACTTCAAGTAAAATTTCCGTGATTTCCCTAATAGTTTGTGGATTTTCTCCTAACATATTCACGTCATCCACATAGACAAGGAGCTGATGTAACCAGTTCAATTCCAAACCCTCTCTGTTATCCTGAACTTTCCTAATGGCATACTCTAGAGCAAAGTTAAAAAGTAAAGGTGATAGTGCAATGCATGTAGCACGTATGGGCGAATCCAGAAATGCATATCGAGTGTTAGTTGGGAGGCCGGAGGAAAAGACCTTTGGGGAGGCCGAGACGTAGATGGGAGGATAATATTAAAATGGATTTGAGAGAGGTTGGATATGATGATAGAGACTGGATTAATCTTGCACAGGATAGGGACCGATGGCGGACTTAAGTGAAGACGGCAATGGACATGCGGGTTCCTTAAAAGCCATTTGTAAGTTATTATTATTATTATTATTATTATTATTATTATTATTATTATTATTATTATTATTATTATTATTATAGTTGTTTTCACTCATCACACCCACTGCTATTGCCATCTTCTGCCACCTCAACGTTCTCCTCACTCTGATGACTTGCTTTTTTTTTTTTTGGATCTAGTTCATTTTGATTATCATTCATTAATTTTTATTTTTTTTTTTATTTTTAATTAAGAGGAAATGAAAGAGCTGATGAGCTAGCGAAAGCAGCAGCCTCCAGCAGCGAAGCTCCGACATACAGTTTACAACCGATATCAAATATCAAGAAACAAATACGACAACAGACTCATCAAAACTGGAATACTAGATGGACGACATGCACAACCGGATCACTGACAAGAGACACCTACTTCCCAACAATCCACGACTGACTCAAAAGCCATCACTTCAAACCTAATTTCGTGACAACGCAGTTTCTTTCAGGACATGGGAAATTTGGTACTTACTTCGACAGATTCAACATTCCAGCAGACATCGATTCTACATGCTTCTGCCGCGAAGACCTTCACAGTGTGAAACAGCTTCTACTGGGTGTTCAGTTCAAAGTGTGTCATGGCTCGCTGTATGCCGTCATGTGGCTAGCCGATGAGCCTAGAGAATTCAATCTTCCTACACTTCCGCAGAGGTGTATAACCTATGAGGTAGAGAAGTTGCCTAGCAAGTACGGCGTTCATTCTGAAGAGTACGTGCCGATACGTACGGTAACGCCGGTAGTGGCAGGAATGTGAACTGTTTGGAAATACGTACTGTCGGGATATGGGGAGAGGGTTAAGACGATTACTTACGTATTTGTTGACATTAACTTCGACGGTCAACATGGACACGGAGCATTTGATTTGTGTTGTGGAATGTTACCGTACGCAACCGATGATAACAAATACCCTGCGTACGACTTGCCGGCGCAAAACACAGTTCGAAAGAGGTTATGGTAGCACACAGACCGTACAGACCGCCATCTGTTGCTACGACGTGCAAGTTATACCGTACACGTTCACAAGTTCAGATTGAAGAACGCCTTAAACAATAGGCAACTTCTCTAACATATAAGCTGAAACTCGCTTCAAATCGGTGACCCAACAACAGTGACGTCATGACACACTTTGAAATGAACACCCAGTATTTGACAGTCCTATTATTGAAGCAAAGAGATTTCACATAAAGACACATCTTGTGGACTGCAACACCGAATACAGGACTCCACTATGTGAAGTGATAAAAAAACCTTGTTGCTATAGACAATTCATAGACTTGCTAAACTTCATCTTTAAAAGACTGTAGATATATATTTCACCATTATCTGTGTACATAAAATAAGTAGTATAGATAAGTTGTATACCGTATAACAAAACTAAAAGCCTAGCAAATCGCTTGGTGAATTAGGTTCTTTTCCACGGATATTTAATAATAATAATAATAATAATAATAATAATAATAATAATAATAATAATAATAATTTTTAAAACGAAATATTTAACCAATAACACCGATAGTAACAGCTAATATGGCGATGAAACAAATTAAGACAACACTAATGCCATCTTCATGATATTTTCTAACAAAGACCTGATAAGTATGGGACTTGTCCGTCTTTTGCTAGAAAGATGTTGGACTAATCCGCTTTTTTCAGAAACGCTAAATTTTCAAATATTCATTTCAATGGTACAAATCCGATTTTTTTTAGAAACTTGTGTCAATAGATGCCGCTTCAAATGAAGTGAAGAGAACTGTACTATGCTCAAAATAGGAATTTTTTGGACTTGTCCGGTTTTTCTATCAACTCTTCACTTAATATATAGGTGAAGTATGTAAATGAAAAAGTGGGTAGTTGGTGGTCATGTGGGCACTTAATTGGTAGGTAAGAAACACTTCGGTAGCTAAGTAGGTCTGTAGGTGGTCTTTATTTATTAACTTTTCGAGCAGAGCTGCTGTGAAGCTGCAAAACGAAATTAGAATAATGAATCGATAATGAAGGGGATCTGAAAATGAATGTAAAAGCACTCAAAGGAAAGCTACTACTATTAAACCATTTTAAACAAAAAATAGTGGCTTGTGCAGAAAGTGCTGCGAACTAAGTTCATTAGACGTTCAAATAAAATTTTTTCAGTTTTATTTTCAAGAATACCAGACATTTTCAAAGTTATTCGCTTGCATAATAATGATGTATATTCCCTCTGAATGTTTTTTATGCCAAATACTCTTTCTTGAACTTATCCACCTTCAGTTTTTCAGTTTCAACGCGAAAACACAAGTAACAATGTCAGGACGATCAGTGGGTTTTTAATGTGGGAGTAAAGCAACAGCTATTTCAGGTCATTGTGGATTGTAGGCGAAAGTTAAAAAAATAGCCAGGTTTGCTATGCTTTCGAACAATAGACATAGCATCTTGGTATAGCTTGAAATGTAGAGGGTAAAATCATTTTATCCTGCTAAGAGATCTTGCTGAAATGATCGGAAAAATACAAAATTTTGTAGGCCTCTTATTTTATCAGTAAGTAATACCTTTTGATCTTTCCTTAGGAACTATATATTTGCGCTCTCTCGAGCCAATACTGAAGAGAATGACGCATATAAGTATCTATACTACACCGCCGTTAAGTATATGAAAAAGACCCAATCCCACTTGATTAATAACTACAAAAACATATGATTTTTAATAACAATATTATTATCTTACGTAAGTTTTGTAGTTTTATTTAATAGCCGCCATTCCGTAAATTATAGAAATGAAGATCTAATTAAGATATTCTCTACAGCTACTTATATAACCCCAAAACGTTTCACTTTCAAATCATCAATATAGCATTAATACGTATAATTAATGAAAAATAGTCGCATGATGGCATTAACTATAATAATATCTCTTTTCTAATGGTAATAATGTCATCAAACCACCATAGATTTTAATATCCAATACACAGCTGTACCCAGAAAATTACACACCGCAAAATGAGACCTGTAAATTATTTTTAGCAAATCATGAAGATTTTAATAACCAATTTAATTTGAACTCTAAATATGAGCCGTTGAGAGCAGAAGTGGTGTAAGTCAAAAAAGGGTAATGAGGGTTTAACTAAACATTCTGTAAAATACAGCGCCAAGTAGAATTAATATTCAATTTATTTAAACTATTAGTAGTCAGTGGATAGCACGAGGGACATTAATTGCTACTTTGCGCTGTATTTTACAGCATTTTTACTTTAAACCTCATTACCCAATTTTGACTTACACCACTTCTGCTCTGAAAGGCTCATATGTCAGCATTCTTCGTGTAATTGTCTATTGTTTATTGTAGTGTCTGTTTTGTTTTATTCTCAAATGCAATTCATTAGTTCTCAAAACTGACGAAAAATGGATTTTGGAAAATAGGAAAATGATGTAGGAAAATTGACATTTCACTGAAAACTACTATTTTTCTGAAAAACTTTGGGTTCCAAGCTTCAAAATGAGGGGTCATTCATTAAAATCCGTTCAGCCGTTTTCCCGTAATTTCAATTACCAGTTCAAATTATATATATAATAGATTCTTGAAAGATCTCACGTGCGTCTGGTGAAAAGGCACCCGCCATAATCACAATGAAATTAAATCCCCGATTCTCTCGCGATAACAAACAAATTAACGATTAGGATAAGAATTCTTTCAATACAAAAATATTAATTTATCGGTAGAATCTACAAATTGAGACGCTGGACAAAGCAGCTGCTACGTGACTATCAACTTTAACTCATTACAACAAACCGGCTTCGAAGTCAGAACCGTAACATCAAACCTCACACGTTGTGAAACAGTCAGTCACCCAATGGGGAAGTCATGCTTTGTTCTTTTTGTCGTTAATTTTAACATACAAAAAAGAGGCGGGCGTACACATTTTTCATACTTTCTTCATTTGTTATCTCGATTCTTTTGTTTAATTTCTCGGTCACTCGCTGTAATTGTTATCCTTTCACTTTCACCGCGGCGAAGTTTATATATTACACATGAACAGCGGCGCATGCGCATGACGTCAAGTCGCGATAGAACAAAAGTACATTATTTTATCACCTGCTGCACTCAATATGTGGCTCGTAGCTCTTTATTGAAGCAATATATTGGTGTTGTCACTGTTCCTAATTTACGTGGCTGCGAATTACATCATGAAGAGGCAATGAATAAGCGAAAATAGAAAGGCTGCTACGCCGACAAATTATATTAGCATTCTCTAACATATTTCTTTTCATTAGTGATGGGGATAAATGATCAAGGCAAGTCAGACGTTAGCAAATATGAAGTCATTACTGAAGTTAGAATTTTTATGTTTTATAAGCACTTTATTACTCCCAGCAATTGATAAATTTAACGTTTAAATAAATAACATAAAATTTACTCTGTCACACGTTAAAAGTGTTAAAATTGTTAAAAAGGTATTTACCTTCGACAGACGGCCCGTTTCGACGCTATTTGTCGCCGTCTTCAGTGTCTCTTGAACCACTGCTGATTTTGGCTCTGCGATGTGCAGTTGTCGATGGTAGGGGTGGGGGTGTGTTGCTCCTATGGTGGGGGTTGGTTGTCTGTATGCTATGACGTACTATGACGTCAAACAATGTGTGCGTATTGAACTGTAGTTGCGTATTAAGTATGTAATGTGGGTGTGCTATTGTATTCTTATATATTTCGTATTGTTCTAGGATGTTTAACTGTGAACTTTTTGGTGTGATGTGTAAAATTTCCATATCTGTTTCTATATTATTGTAGTCGTGATTATTGTCGATAATGTGATCTGCATAATTTGATGTAATGTAAGGTTTGGTTATAGCTTTAATATGTTCGTTGTATCTTGTATGAAAGCATCTTCCTGTCTGTCCTATGTAAAAATGTGGGCAACTATTGCATTTTAATTTGTAAACTCCAGTTGAATTATATATATTTGAATGTTTAGTGTGGTTATTTAAGTATTTCTGTGTTGTGTTATTTGTTTTGTATGCAATTTTGTACTTGAGTTTTCTGAATGAAGTTGCAATTTTGTGAGTATTGGTATTGTGATATGTTAATGTTATGTATTTATTCTCGCGTGCTGTTTGTGTTGGTTTGGTCTGTTTTTGTTTTGCCTTTTTTATTAGTGTGTCTATTATGTTAGGGTTGTATCCATTGTCTTGTGCTATATATTTTATTGTGTTTAATTCTTCGGTGTAGTTGTTTAAATAAATGTCCAAATATTACAAGTAAAAACGTCAAGGATACAATTGACTCGAAGATACTTTATTATTAGGGACCGGATTTTTAGGTTTTTAAAATAGGTGAAAGAGTTTTTTTTTTTTTTTTTTTTTTTTTTTTTTTTAGGTTTAATGTGCAACCTGTAAAAGGGGTCGCAAAACCTGACAGATAGTTAAAAATGTATCCTTACAGTCATTCTTAAAAAATAAATATATTAAGACAACATGAACCACAAAACTGACCTTTTTAAGAACCAAACTATTTATCGAAATTTATAAGATTTGAAATGTTTGTTCCTTCCCCTTGAACATTATTATTTTGTAGTTTGAATAAATTATTGTAACAATTAACATTTTATCTAATATAATTTGCCTTGATATAACTATTAATATTTGAGGAGAAAAATTCGCTCCGGTGCCGGGGATCGAACCCGGGTTCTTGGTTCTACGTACCAAGCGCTCTGAGCACTGAGCTACGCCGAATTCAATCCACAGCACCGGACCGAACCTTCCTCCAATGTTTCTCTTTGTGGCCCGACTCCAAGTTAGGCATATATGTTGACGTATATGTCCAATGTCAACTGCCGTTATACTAGGAGCGCACTCAGCTGAGTGACTTGTTTGGCCGGGATTCCGCAGTTAAGTGCACAGTAATCTGTACAGACATATGCACTGCAGCTATGAGAATATTATAGATTTATTAATTTGTCCTACAGAATAATATCTGTAATATTGACAATTAATATTTGAGGAGAAAAGCAAAGGGAAATATTGAAGGAGGAAGGTTCGGTCCGGTGCTGTGGATTGAATTCGTTGTAGCTCAGTGGTCAGAGCGCTTGGTACGTAGAACCAACGACCCGGGTTCGATCTCCGGCGCCGGAGCGAATTTTTCTCCTCAAATATTAATTGTCAATATTACAGATATTATTCTGTAGGACAAATTAATAAATCTATAATTTCAATTTTTAATAGATAAAAGGTACAGTATACACAACTTTTGAATTAAATTTGTTCAAACTTGATCAAGAATTATTTCAAAAAAATTAACAAACAAACAAAACGACATTATTTACTGGTACTGTTGCTGGTTGCAATATATGACCAAATAATTTTCAAGATTCTCGACTGAGAAGTTTTTCTATTGTCTCTCAAAACACTTCTGAAGGACGAAACGGCTCTTTTGACAGCACATGACGTCATAGGTACAAATTTCATCGCTGCCACTGCACAGGTACCCACGGTAACTGACAATTGAAGCTTTCCCCCTGGAGAATGGAGCACACATTTTTCATTTTTTCAAACCCTGCATTCCTCCGCAATACTTTCTTCAGTTTTAATGTGCCGGCTTCACCCACGGGTCCTAGTACTTGTTTCTGTAGAAGCGAGTAAGTGACACCAATTGCATCTTTCAGTTGTCTTAGTGACGAAGATTCCAAATACGCAATATATTTTGGAAGATCACTGAAATGTGCCTTGAGGAAAGCAAGGGAGGCATAGATGTGTGTGTGTGTGTGTGTGTGTCTAATGCTCTGGATTTAACAATGAAGTCATCATCCTTCTTGCTTCCCAATATAGAGGCATAGACGTTGTCACTACTAAGTACAGATTTTTCCTCTCTGCCCATCTCTCTCTCTCTCTCTCTCTCTCTCTCTCTCTCGAAATGTATTGATATTTCTCTCAAAATAAAAAAAAATCAATATATAACGCAGTAAATACAGGTTAATGCTTATCAACAATGATTTAGGTTTTTTTAGGTATTAATGTCCAATTCAGGTTTTTACGGTTCAATTGAATTCACATATATGACTCCTACGATCATGATTCGGGAAAGTATTGAAGAAATTGGGAGTTCAGAAGCAAGGAAAAAAAAGGTAAAAACCTACAAATCCGGTCCCTAAAATAACCGTACAAATACTGGACGAATTTTCTTAAATATGTATACACAATAATGATAAACAGAATTTGAAATCAAATGTAAACAGAAAACAGTGCAATTTTTATCAAAGGCTTTCATCGTGTACAAATTTTATCAATTACGTTACAGCAGTGTGTCAGGTCTCCGACGGAATTGTTACATATGGCTGTAAAAGTAAAGATATTTAGAATGCAACTGTTGCTACTCCACAAAAACTTACCATATGCGATTAAACCACATTCTCGTTATTCCAAACGCATCTGATATCGTTACGTAACAGGCTGAACACTTCCTCACTTGTATAATCGGCGTGTCTTTTGTGATCAGTACAAAGAACGAGTTATAGTACAACGCGCATTCTTTCGGAGAGTTCTGCTTCCTTATATTTCCATGTTAATTACGCCATGAAACTAGTCCCCATAAAAACAAAACCCTGCTGCAACAAAGAAACGAGAAATTTAACGCAAATTATGCACCTTGGGATGGTAAATTTCACTGCATGTGTTTTTTTTTATTTATTTGACAATTTTTGTACATTAGTACTATCAATTGTGCTGAAATAATTAACGTTACAATAATATGAGACTTGTGGAGAGGGTGACGTCCATTAACGTTCCTCAAAGCATCAACAAATCAGCGTGCCTTTTCCTCTTGAGGCGACGATCAGGCCGTGCAGGGGACAGGTTCCGAGGAATCTGGTTGATTAAGTTGTTAGAATGTGTTGACAATGTTGCATATAAGCGTGTGTAGAAAGAATGAATTACAGTCTCTATTTTGGCTAGGTCTAGATCTGAATGAAGTGTTTCATTTCTTACGTACCATGGTGCTCCAGTGATTATCCTTAGTGCCCGATTTTGGAATGTTTGAATACGCTTGATTTGGCTTATAGAAGCCGATCCCCATAATGAACATCTATAGAGCCAAATAGGTTTGAGAAGCATTACATATATTAACCATTTGTTGGAAAGGGAAAGACTAGAGCTGGAAAGTATTGCTTTCAATCGATGAAGTCTGTATCTTAATCTCTGGAGGGTGTAAGTGAGATGTTTATGCCAGGTCAAGCGACTGTCTAGGATGAGTCCAAGATATCGTACTTCTTCATGGTGTGGTACTGGTGAACAGTTGAGGTATAATGGAAGTACTTTTTCTTTTTTGAGGTATGTGAATGTTACTGTTGATGACTTATTTGTGTTCATGACTGTTCTCCATTTTTTGTTCCATATTTAAATTTCTTGAAGAAAGTTTTGTAGAATGGTTGTCACGTGTTCACCAGTATCTCCTTTGCTAAGGACAGCAATGTCATCAGCGAACTGAGCTACAGTTAGAGAATCTGATTTAGGTGTTGGTATATCATGAGTGTAAATTAAATAGAGAAAAGGGGCTAGAATGCTCCCTTGAGGTACACCTGCAGAAATATATCTAATCTGAGACTGTACACCTTCGTATATTACTGAATAAGTTCGTCTTCTAAGAAATGATGTGTTTCATATAAATAATTAAGACTATTTTGTTTATATGACGTCATTCCATTTTCGACCAATGAAGTGTAATGAAATTTTGAATTCAAACCAATCACAGTCAAACATCGCAATAATATTTGAAGCTAGATTTATCGCATTGTTGTTCTTTTGTTTAGTCAGTGTGTCCAACTGTTTGCCCGTAAATCGATGAGCATGAATCCATTAAGATGCATCTACACGGTTAAACTTTCCTTTCAACTTTACACATTCAAGCAGTGAATGCAAGATTGGTATTTAATATTAATTAATATATTTACGCAGTGAAGACGATGTTCAAAACGGCGCACCATGTAGACACAAAATCTTCATGCATCTTAATTGAACGTATGTTTTGAACTTGATTCTTTCAATATTCTTCCCAGATCGCATGCATACGCGCATGGAAAATTGAACTGTATAGATGCAGCTTTAGTTCCTTTACACACTACTGACTACAGCGAGAATGCGCTTGTCGATCTATGAAAAATGCTTTCCTGTAGCACGGAGTAACGATCGAAATAAGGCATAGCTGACATTGGTCCCGTTCCCACAGGTAACTTGACCTAATTGTAGCCTATAAAATTTGTATTACGTGAATGAAATTAAACAATTAATAGAAAATCAGATGTTCAAATTTATTTAACTTCAGCGCATAAGGTAAAAGAGAAGAAGGAAACGATACGATAAAACAACTTAAATGGGAAACTTTGGAAAACAGAAGTAGGAAAACTAGAATAACATCATTGTACAGAGCATATCTAGGTCAGAAAGCATGGATAGACATAACGGCTCGGTTAGAAAAGCCAACGTACTATGGCAGGAACGATCATGATTTTAAAATCAAATGTAGGAAACAGAAAACGGATGTAGGTAAATTCTCATTTTTAAATAGAACTATAAATGATTGGAATGACCTACCTGCAGCGGTCTTTGAGGGCTGTCCTTCCTTAAGGAGATTCAAGAATAACTTAAAAAGTTGTGTATAAAGTGTAAATTAAAATTAAGGTGACATTTAACATTTACTTTTTTAAGGTGACCTGTATTTATTTAACCTGAAGAGTTTTTCCTTGGTTTGAATTGTAAATTCTTTAAAAATAGCATGTAAGAGGGTCTTAGACTAGAAATGTTTAGCTTAAATGTAGTTCCGTTTATAAGTATGCATAAGGGTGTAATTATTTGACTTATTTGAACTGTTGTATCAGTGAAGCGAGGTGAGTCAGTGAAGTTATGGTTTTACAGTGCAGTGAACAGTTCCGATCAGTGATAATTTATAGCGTCAATGAAATGTGTTCTATAGCATCAATGAAATGTGTGCTAAAGTGTCAGTGAAATGCGTCATAGTGCCACTACAGTGAGTGAGATGAGAGTAAAGTGAAAGACTATTGAAACCTATGCAGGGCCTATACATATGTAGGTTGTATTGTAAAATTAGGTTATTTTATGTTTTATTATTAATTGTAATTATTGTGTTAAATTGTATTGTGTATTCTTATTGTATTGTGTATATAATTGTATTGTGTATTGTAATTTAATTGTGTATTGTTTATATTGTGTATACCACTGCCACTGGGTGCTTGTCCACTTGCAGTGTAAATAAATATATACATCATATCAAACCCAAAGACCTTGTATAGTATTATACACAAGGTCTTTGATCAAACTGTCTTCGTATGGCGTAATAAAATTCGTGTTTTACTCGTAATTATCTATACAGAGATGACTTCACTGTGTAGCAACATGTCTCGCTGTAGTGTGAATACATAAGAATTGCTAGCTGTCTCCAAACAATTATATAGTTCATAGTTCTCGGGCTGGTGTGTAATGTTTCTTTCATTCATAGTGTTCTCCCCAAAGGGCAGGTCTTTCACTGCAAACCCAGCATAAGGATAATAAATTGTTATTGAACCAATGGCTGAGGCCTCAATCCACGCTAAGACCCATCTCGCAGTTGGATGGTCTGAAGGAACAATTTTTCCTTGAAATTATTCAAACCTGCTTTACAGGGAGCTACTACTTGAAAGCCAGATTTGTAAAATACAGCATATGTTTTATTTTTTATTTTATTTTAGTAGGTTATTTTACGACGCTTTATCACATCTTAGGTTATTTAGCGTTTGAATGAGATGAAGGTGATAATGCCGGTGAAATGAGTCCGGGGTCCAACACCTAAAGTTACCCAGCATTTGCTCATACGGGGTTGAGAGAAAACCCCGTTACTCCACAAGTGTGGACAGCATACGTTTTATGATTAAATTAATTTTTTGAAATAAAAATGAAATATTTATAGTACCAATGGAAAGTTTTTATTTATAGGAATGCACTGATTATAAAAATTGTTTTCCCTTTTGTAGTAAAGATACAGTAAAACTAATGCCTAATATTTTTTCTAAATATGTCACTGGTCTTGCAAAAAAAAAAAAATTCGGGCATTGTATTGAAAAACTGAACAACACATTTCATTTCGAAATATGCAAATTTTTCACAATATTTTTGTTAATAACTCAGAAATCAAATGAGTCACAGAAATGAAACTTCACCACATCATTGTCTATGTGTACAAAAAATCAAGGACGTAGCTTGAAAAATTTAGAAAATACAGAGTGGTCCGTTTAGGTATGGATGAAATAAAAACACCGTAAAACACTTACTACTTAACTTTATTTGTTGAAACTTTATGCATACAACACTGAAAGATAGGAGATTCTTCAGAGCTCAACATGACCCCCATTGCGCACCCTGCACAACTCATAACGGTGATGCAATTCAGCCCATGTCCGTTGTAACATAAGAGGGGTGATTTGTTGAAAAGCTTGAGTAATTTTGTACTCTCAGATCATCAATGTTAATGTGTTTCTGTGAACAGATAATGCCTTTAACAAAACCCTACACGAAGAAGTCAGGAGGGGTTGGATCTGGGGAGCTAGGGGACCAAGCCAAGAGATAGCTGCTTCTAGTACTGGGTTTCGCCTGCGAACTCCTGCACGTTTTTTTAAACACAGAACCTGTTTCTACAAATGTTCGATACCACAACATTATGGAATCGTATTTAGGTACACCATACTCACGTCGAAATTCCCTTTGAACTCTTTTAACACTCTCAAATTTAGCATACCAAAGAACACATTGTGCCCGCTGTTGATTTGTAGTAGCTATTTTAATCATCTACGATTTTAATTTGTCCTTTCAGATTATGCATTGTTGATTGACGGAAACTCGCATCTTTTAATCATAATATAACTATAGTCGCGACGCTGTTATTCCCGGCGTGACTCCTCCTCTTTGCTTACGTCTTAGGAAGTCAGGCTCTATAAAGTCTAGGTAGGTAGTATCGTTCGCCATTTTTGTTCTTTCGTTGCCGAGCTACCAGACCAGGAATCTATTTGCCACGCCGTTAAACATTATCATGTCGTAGCTCCTATGATAATAAATCAAACGCACTGTAATTCAGCAAATAACGTCCTTGTGTGCTTTCTGCGAACGCCAACGAAAGAGCCAAAATGGCGGGCGATTATATTAAGTATTTATCCAGCCTTAGGAAATGCATAATTTCTTCATCAGCGAATCACAAGACGCGCAGTTTAAATATAGCCGACCTGCAACGTGATTGGCTGCCGGAAATTAGAGCGACGGGACTATAGAATAGTAATATACGTTACAAGAGCGGTATGTTGACGTTTTCATGATCGAGGAAAAGATTGAAAAAGCGAAACGTAGTTGAGCTTTTTAATTTCCGAGAACATGAAAACAAACATACCGCTCGTGTATCGTACATTATTTTGTGCGAAGATCGTTTATTACATACCCGAAAGACGAATTTCTAATTAGTTGCAATGAAATCTCCATGTTGGTTTCTGTTTAATGACGCCAACTTCGGAACACCAAAATATCTTTTTCAACATTGTTGCTGTAAAATTTTTTCTGTGTTTACTATACTCCAGCAGGCCGTGATATACGTCTGTCTTTTTTTTTCTCCAGTCTATAAATGCGAACTTAAAACAAACGGTAAGGTTATGTAATGATTTACTTTTCATTTAATATTTTAACAATATTATTTATATAACATATTGCAGTAATAACATCGGCATCTGGAATCTCATTGATTTTTCACGGCTTCTTTAATGTTACTTGTATCAGGAATGCAATAAGTTTCGTGGAGTATTAGACTTTACTTAATTTTTGCAAATATTTAAAAACAATAATTAACATTGCAATTTAGGTGAAATTGCAGTGGTAAGTTTCCAATTTATAATTATTACTATGTTAAACGTCTCTAAAAATAATATGTTAAAAGCCTAAAGCAGTAAAATGAATGTCGCGCTTAAGCGGTAAGAAGAGGGAAATTGTTACGTGTGTTACGTTGGGAATACTGAATGTGGTATTTCACACTTACCGCGTATTGGTTCTGTGCGGAAAACAAGCAAATACGCACGATCTCGCACAAAGAAATTTTTTCCTACCATCATAATAGCTTTATAATAATAAATTAAAATTATTCATACCGAAACGGATCAGACTGTAGAAATTTCACGCATCACATCCCTAAATGTCTTCTTTTCGGAGTATGATCTCCATTGCGAATTTTAGTAGTTCTGTAACAGGTACGTACATTCACATCATCAATATATTTAATAGATGCCATTCGACTGGATTGCCACAGGAAGTGAGTGTGTTTTATGACGATGGATTCTTTTTTAAACGCTATTAAAATATAAGATCCCAAATAAGACGTTTTGAGGAAGGAAAAGCTGCAGTAATGCCCAACCACTGTTAATGGTCGATGAAATATGAACGTAGAAAGCCCAATTACCGCACTAGAATGACATCCTCCATTTACTGCGGTGGGCAGCGGGTAACGAGTGGGCTGCGCCCCGCCACTCATGACGGCAGTGAGCCGGAAATAAAACGTGTGTATAGCCACAATTATTGTACAAGCGCAGCGAAAGCATGGCAGCAAAAGTCAGTAAAAGTAACGTATGCAGTGGCCAGCAAAACATCAGGGATGGGCAAAAACCATGGAGACATGAATGCATGTATCGCACTTCACTTTCTCAGCACGTGGAGTATAAAGGAATTCATTTCACGCTGTAGGATTTAAATACTAATACTAATTGTAATGTTATTTGTAATTGTAATTATAAATTTAATACTAATTGTAATTTTATTGTTCATATTGTAGTTGGAATCTCCTGGTAGAGGGGCAGAGAAGGCCTGACGGCCTTATCTCTACCAGGTTAAATAAATAAATACTAATACTAATACTAGGATTATACATCCATATCAATTTTAAAGCTCAAAACCATCTGTGAAACAATCCACAACGAATTCCTTTTTATCTAATGGTGAGTACAGTAGAACCTCTATTATCCGTGGTAATGAAGGGGGTGGAGTGAACGGATAATCGAAAAAATCGGATAATCAGTGCGAGATCGTGCGTATTTGCTTGGTTTCCGCACAAAACCAATCCGCGGTAAGTCTAAAATTCCACATTCAGTATTCCCAACCTAACACACATAACAATTTCCCTCTTCTTACCGCTTAAGTGACATATTGATTTTACTGCTTTAGGCTTTTAACATATTATTTTTAGAGACGTTCAATATGGTAATAATTATACATTTGGAACTTACCACTGCAATTTAAACTAAATTGCACTGTTAATTATTGTTTTTAAATATTTGCAAAAATTAAGTAAACTCTACAACTCCACTAAAGTTACTGATGCATTCGTGATGCAAGTAACATTAAGGAAGCCGTGAAAAAATCAACAAGATTCCAGATGCCGATGTTATTACTGCAATATGTTGTATAAATAATATTGTTAAAATATTAAAATGAAAAATAAATCATTACATAACCTTACCGTTTGTTTTAAGTTCGCATTTATAGACTGGGGAAAAAAGACAGACGTATATCACGGCCTGTTGGAGTACAGTAAACACAGAAAACATTTTAAAGCAACAATGTTGAAGATAGATACTTTTGTTTTGCAAATTTGCCGTCATTGAACAGAAACCAAGATGGAGATTTCATTGCAACTAATTAGAAATTCCTCTTTCAGGTATGTAATAAACGATCTTCGCACAAAATAATGTACGATACACGAGCGGTATGTTTTCTTTCAATTCTCGGAAATTAAAAAAGCTCAACTACGTTTCGCTTTTTCAAACTTTTCCTCGAACATGAAAACTTCAACATACCGCTCTTGTAACGCATATTACTATTTATAATTTCCTCTATGGTCTTTTCTTTTAATACGCTAGGTATTGGTTCAGAAGTTCAATAATTTGTCTGTTTTTTTTTTTTTTTTACAATTCTTATTTGATTTTCCGATAAGTCAGTTATTAAAACATTATTTATTGTACTTAAGTCTGGTTTTCAACGACGGGGTTTTAAAGCTAAGGAAACTCCTTACGACGACTGTCTGTGGAAACATAGGAATAGTAGAGGTCTCATGTTGTAGATTTACAAATTTTATACAGAAGATGCCTTATTTCATAAGAATGAACATTTCTTAAATGTTACAAAGATTCGTAACCTTCTGAGGAACAGAGAATTTGATATTTGGTGTCATCATCCACAGAAAGGGAAAGGCGTAGTTTTATTTAAACAATATTCTAATGCCAACAAATGGATTTGTAAACACGAAGGACTCTCCAACAGCGAATGGCGCGATGGCATTAAAATGGTTAGAAATGTTGCTGCAGTACGTGCTGTGCCGGGAAGATCTCAGGACAACCGTTGTAGACATCGCCACAACGAGGTTGAAACTCTTGCACACGTCTTGGGATCCTGTCCGCATGGCGAAGGTCTGCGAAATGCTAGACACCACCAAGTACGATCAATTATAGCCACTGCCCTTAAAGATGCCGAACACAACACCTTTGAAGAAGTACATGGTCTCTCCGTCATTGGCAGTACACGGCGCATAGATATAATAGCTTTCAAGGAATCTACAAGATCTGGATACATAATTGATCCCACTGTGCGTTTCGAAACGGATGAGGAACAGCCAGCAGAAGTGGATAATGAAAAAAGAATATCTACAATCCTACCATTCCCTATTACCTCAAAAATACCAGCTAAAAGAGCTTGAAGTAATCGGACTTCTGGTTGGAGCAAGAGGTACCGCTACTCTCTTTATGAAAGATGTGTTTAAGAGGCTTGGAATACCTACATCCATTATTCCGATTGTAACCTTAGCTGCATTGAAAGGATCAATTGCTCTCCTGAAGAATCACCTATATTCGAAATCAAACTAAGTTCAGTAACATTCTTTACTTTTTTGTAACACTTACCTTTCTAAAAATAGGTATGTTTCACTAATCTAAAAAAAAATTATTTGCAGGAAATTATTTGTAGGAATTTCATTGTTAAAACAAAATCAATGGTTGCAAATTAAGCTTTCAGGAATAACTCCTGTAAAGTTAATTTGAATAATTTCGAGGGGAAATTACGGAAAGGGTACGTTTAACCAAAGGTCCCGGGTTCGATACCCGGCCCCGGAACAATTTTTCCCCTCGAAATTATTCAAATCAATGGTTTTTCATGAACTTGTAAAAATTTCTATGGTTAAGTACTCTTTGTCCCTTGTGGCAGCTCAGGAATGGTGAGAAGATATAAATTACTATTAAATTACTAGTCCAACTTTCTGGAAATAACTAGGTAAATAAATCAATCAGCCAAGCAATCAATAAAGATGCAGTTTAATAAGTTTTTAAATGTAGATTATGTATTACGAATTCACAATTGCAACTTACGATAGAACATTAAATATACAGAGAGACAAACCTACATGGTCCCCAATCTGGAGCCGTGCAACAATAGGTAATTTCTAAGCTGACATTACTTGAGGTCAGTACGGACGCAAAATTGCTACATGTACCGCATGGATGTGAGAAGCATTTCCATGTCAAATCGAAGTCAGGAAATAATTCCTACGAGTCGTGGTGAAATATGATTCTGACGGGATACGAACAAAGAGTTAACAGCTATGCAGGGCGGCCTACTAAATACAGCAGGGAAAGAAATAACTTTTCGTAAGAAATATTAGCGTATGAGGCAAGGGCGTGCGTGCAGCTAACCGCGGAGAAGGACTGAAACAAAATGGCGGCGCAGTGATACGGTTTTATGGCTACAATCAATGATGTTCGTGACGCAGTAGAAGGGAGCAAACCACAAATTCAACAAGAATTCGTTATACATTACGGACGAGAGGAAGAAATTTCGTTTTCTTGACACAAGACCACAGAAACAATTTGGACTGGAATTACCGCTAGCCAACATACTAACCTTATATTGTTGACGGAAGATAGACAATTGAGAGTGAACGTGTCATAGCAATCAAAACAAATGGATTAAGACACGGCTAAAAAGAGCTGCTCTGCGGAGAACAATGACACTATTTCGCTTATTTACCAATGCACCAATAGAGTGTACGAATGTATTGAGTTTTAACCAATCTGCAATCTTTTAAAATCATTTTGTGCGAGATCGTGCGTATTTGCTTGGTTTCCGCACAAAACCAATCCGTGGAAAGTCTAAAATTCCACATTCAGTATTCCCAACCTAACACATATAACAATTTCCCTCTTCATACCGTTTAAGTGACATATTGATTTTACTGCTTCAGGCTTTTAACATATTATTTTTAGAGACGTTTAACGTAGTAATAATTATAAATTGGAAACTTACCACTGCAATTTCACCTAAATTGCACTGTTAATTATTGTTTTTAAATATTTGCAAAAATTAAGTAAACTCTACAACTCCACTAAAGTTACTGATGCATTCGTGATGCAAGTAACATTAAGGAAGCCGTGAAAAAATCAACAAACTTGCCGATGTTATTACTGCAATATGTTATATAAATAATATTGTTAAAATATTAAAATGAAAAATAAATTATTACATAACCTTACCGTTTGTTTTAAGTTCGCATTTATAGACTGGGCGAAAACAAAGACAGACATATATCACGGCCTGCTGGAGTATAGTAAACACAGAAAACATTTTAAAGCAACAATGTTGAAGATAGATATTTTTGTTTTTCAAATTTCCCGTCATTGAACAGAAACCAAGATGGAGATTTCATTAGAAATTCCTCTTTCAGGTATGTAATAAACGAACTTCGCACAAAATAATGTACGATACACGAGCGGTATGTTTTCTTTCAATTCTCGGAAATTAAAAAAGCTCAACTAAGTTTCGCTTTTTCAAACTTTTCCTAGAACATGAAAACTTCAACATACCGCTCTTGTAACGCATATTACTATTGTAGCACCTGATATGTAATTTGTTTAAAATCTTGTCGCAACTGATGTACAGATGTTCAATATTTTCATTGTTTTCTTAACAATACAATGGGCCGTGATATTACATAGACTAATGGTCGTGCTAACAAACGTAAGTATTAAATATCGTCTTTAAATAATTAATCTGTTTCTGTATGTTACAAATTATTTATTAATACATAATCGCGAAATACTCTTATTCAAATATCGCAAGAGTTCTCATCTTGTTGATAATTCCCTAAATGAAAGTTCACAATAAAATATTACTTACTTACTGACTTTTAAGAAATCCGGAGGTTCCATTGCCGCCCTCACATAAGCCCGCCATTAGTCCCTATCCTGAGCAAGATTAATCCAGTCTCTATCATCATATCCCACCTCCCTCAAATCCATCACAACAAAATATTATAACCTCAAATATTGGCTTAATTTTGTTGTTTCGCTAATCAAATTTCTACAGCTATTGTCAAATATTTATCCACGAATTTCGTATTACAAAGTCATGCCGGCCAATGAAATATATTAAGTTAGCAACTTAAATATGTTATTTCATAGTAATATAGTTATATCTCCATTTTATTATTATTATTATTATTTATTTGTTTATTCATGTATTTATTCATTTATTTATGTATTTAAACCTATTCATTTACTTTTTATTTATTTATTTATGTAGGCCTACTTATTAATTTTATTTATTTATTTATTTACTTATTTATTGTCATCTTATTTTTAGGATTTTTCTACAAGGTCTTTGATCAAACTTCGTTCCTTATGGCGTAATAAAATACGTGTTTTAATTATCTATACAGAGATGCTTCACTGTGTAACAACATATGTCTCGCTGTAGTGTGAATACATAAGCATTGCTATGAATACATAAGCCATGTTTTCCAACAATGTGGCCTCCGCGATCTCCAGATTTCAATCCGGCCGACTTTTGGTTGTGGGGATTACCTTAAAGAACGAGTTTTCCTGACACATCCAACAACCCTACTGCAACTGAAAGATGCCATCTCGCAAGAAATTGCCAATATTCCAAGACATTATCTGCAAAATGCTGTGCATGGTGTCGCAGACAGAATGCCGTACTTTGAACAAGAGAACGGCGGACATCTTCCCAATGTTTTGTAAACCCCGTTGTTTGCCCAACATTGTGATGTTTTTGTTTTTACCCCTATCTCAAATATTATAATATTTATAGCGGTTTAATGTTTGAACTGACTTTTTAAATACCCTATACTTAACATTAATAGTTTGTGGATGTCGAATTATCGATACTAAGCTGCTCATAACGAATAGCAAGCGGTCTAATTATCCGGGGTCTGCGAACGGGTCGCTCGATAGCAGAGATCTCGATGAGACGACAAGCTGCGGTCTGTATTCAGGCAGGAACATTTTAAACAGTTCATCTAAGAAAATGTAAACAAAATGTATGAAAATAATGAATATTGTGTACTATGATCATAATGAAAGCCCTACTCTGAAACGAAGCATTTCCGGATCCATGTTGTTAAGGTTTTTTTTTTTTATTCTATAGTCTACATATAAGAAAACCATACCTGAACTTTCGTTCATTTTTGTTTTGTTACATCTTGTACAGGGACATCATTTTATTTTTACTAACATTTTTAATATTAACCTGACTATACCTTTGGATTAACGGTTGAGAACCGGAAACACCGTTTGCTGCCCCCTTCCACGACTGGAGTTCGATACTGGCGTAAAATACAAACAAATCACTTTACTAGGTATAGGAGAGAAGGAAAGTAGTTCATCCATTTACGTAAACTAGGAAATATCGCAATTTTGAGTTTGATAATTTTCATTAGATTTTTGTTTAATCAAAATACAGTACAGTATTAGCAATGAGTGTTTTTACTCACGAACTGAGTTATCCATGCGAACGTATTCATTATGCAGTGTATAGCTATTATACTGTCTACAGCACATTAGCGTACAACATAGAGAATGAAGTTAAATTGAAAAATAATCAAAATATAGGTATTTAAACACATTTTTTTTAAATGGTGGCCATTCATTTCGATACAGGTTTCAGTTCTAATGTGCATATTATCGCACTATAGACTATTAGCTCTAATTCCAATTACCAGTTTCGTCCTTCGTACTAGTAACTCATGTTAAAACAATTCTGTACCTACTCTATAAAAGAGTACTTTACGTACTGTAAATTTAATCTTCACTTCTGCCCGACCCGCATAGATAAAATTACTCAGACATGCTATCTACTGTCGTTCAAGTGGTTATGTCGCAGGGTCGTAGAAAAGGGAAATCACGTGACAGTTAATTACTTAACGAGGCCCTTTTATTTAAGTTATTTTAAACAGTTGTATAATATTACGTAGACGTCCAATTAAATCCTAACAGAAATTAATGTTCTCAGAAAAGAGCTAAGACGGCCAGCCACTAACTGGCGAATAAAAGCTGGTGGGGGAAACCGGAATACGACGTAGGCAAATGGACGACAGTACCTGTGCGAAAATAATTCAATATTGAAAGCTCTTTCGTCACTGGAAAACGCGAACATACGAGTAGTTTTCAGCGTATTCCGAATCTCACCGGTCCGGTGGCATCAATGACGTCACGTTGCAGCGAAATAAGGAACAAAACTGGTGGAAGGATCGATGGCTGTCATGGCGACTGTATAAGTTGTTGTCTGTGCTACGCTAGCAAAATTTTGCGAAATTTCCGTACTGCCATCTCGTTCAAAGAAAAGAGATCATAAACAACTTATTTCTTGAACCGGTAGTAATAACTGGTCCGTTGACGTGTTCGCTCATAAGCCATTAACATATTGTTTTTACGTTGTGCTCATTACAAACAATACAGCAGAACTAAAGCAGAACACACCGCCATGACACAACAGTGCACGATATCATTCGTCTGCTAATTCCCGCCCTATACAAGAACCAATCAGATTCACTGATGGCGGCTGATGGAGATTGCCACCACCTCTGCAAGCTGATGGCAACGGTGTGACACCGGTGGAGCATCAATGACGTCATCGGTGGAATTCGGAACACCGTGATGCCATCGGATTGCTCACCGGTGAGAATCGGAATACGCTCTTTGGAACGTACTGTTTACTATGACCGTAAGGCTACTATGACTGTATATGCGGTCTTGGATCTGTGTGGAGGACGGTTGAACTTCATTAGTAGAAGGGGTGGGAGGGAAGTACATTCAAAAACTCAGGTACAATAAAAATTGAAGTAAAAATAAAATGATGTCCCTGTATATCTTACTAAGAATTCCCATTAATAAATATTTAAGCTCCTTACATCATTTAAAAAAGAAGGCAGAATATAGGAAAGACTGGAGAAAGCTGGGTTTGCAGTGAAAGACCTGCCCTTGAGCAGAACACTAGATGAATGAATGACATTTGTTTCTTTAGATGAGTGCACTCATACTCACTTATCGACGGCGCAGTTCAAATTGGAAAGAACTCAAAATTTAAAGTTTTGAGTACACGGCATTTTAAAGGTTCATGAGTCTGTGAAAAATCCAAGGATCATTGAATTTTTTTCTCTTGTACGGAGGAGGAACCCGAAGATTTGCAATGCAGCCTGAAGCTTATTGTGCGTAAATGAAATTACTCCAAATTTTGTTAATGATGTTTCATACAGAAGTTGCAATTAGAGAAATGTTAATTTCATTTTTCACAGCAACATGAAACTTTCAAATGCTGCAATTAGAGAGATGTTAATTTCATTTTTCACAGCAACTTGAAAATTTCAAATGCAGTTTATCATAAAACTTTAAATTTTGAGTTGTTTTCCTCTTTATCTGGTCAGTCGCTATTATTCAGAAAAATTTTTCAGACGCCGGATGTCTAACAAGTTAGCCCAATTCCTACTTATGCAAGCATAGGCCTACTCGGTGTACAAGAATAATTAGTAATATTATTATTATTGCTATTATTTTGTGGAGCTGTTTTTGAGTGTGAGTGAAATTACTGTGTCATGGTTATGGTTATGATTCGTTTTAGGTAACCATGGTGTTGAAACAATAAAATAAATAAATAAATAAATAAATAAATCTTCTTGCATTCAAAATCGAGCGTAACTTCTTTCACACTCGGTATTATGTAATAGTGAGCAAAGGAAAAAATATGCATCTAAAAGTTATGTCTAAAACCTTAAAACAGGCCTGCACAAACAGCGCTCAACGAGCGCACGCGCTCCTTCGGAGCGGGAGAGCCGAGTTTACCGCTCGCCGAAACGGAGAGGAAGATACGTCAGAATGACATAGACTTGCTGTAGGTAGAGGAAAGGAAACGACCACTCAGTTATCTAGTGGAGTGCAGTGTGTAGGCCTATTCTTAGTAACTGTTTCACGTTGCTTACCTACTGCTACAGTACAGTATGGAGGAATCTAAAAGACGGAACATAACATTTAACGATTTACAGCTCGAACTTATTGATCTTCAGTGTGACCTAAGGGCTGAAGATCGTTTGAATAATACTACTAGCCTGGTTGAGTTTTACAAGACTAAACTTTAGCAATAATATCCACGACTACACAGGCTGGCTGTGAAAATGATTGCTATGTTTGGCTCAACATTTATATTTGCGAGCAACTGTTTTCTATAATCAACTTTAATAAAGGCAGGCATCGAACATTTAACTGATGTTTCATTACGACCAGTAGGCTACTGTTCCTTTCAGCTGCCAACAGCATAAAATCTCGTTTTCATGTACTGATGAACAAAAATATAACAAAATGATATAGTACATTTAAGTAGCTATAGAATTTCTATTATTTCTGTAAAATAAATATTTCTTTATTAATTAATAACAGTGCAAGATAGTTTTGCAAACACTGAACGGGAATTCATTTCATTAACACCTTGTGTATATTTTGTACGAGATCACCCCCTTCTTCCAGTCCACCCTTATACAGAGCGCAGCTAATATCTGCATTCCGCTGGTGAACTGTGAGCCGGCTCGGAGAGCGCAAACCTTGTGCAGGCCTGCCTTAGAATATTCCTACTAGATGATCCGTTAGAACGCTGTAAAAATGACATAAAATTACACCTATAACTTTTTATGCGTTCGTAGTTCAAATACAAGCAAGTTATAATGATATTTCCTTGCGTTCGCGTTGAAGTACTATTTAACAGCAAAAACCAGCTAGTACCTAGACATGCATTCAAAACTGATGTTCGGCAATGACCTGTCACTAGCATAATAAAGTTGAAATTGATTTGTTCACTGTTCACGAATAAAGCCAACTCGAATACCGCAGAAGGTAAAAATGATTCAGAATGTTTTGTCAGTTACACAGCTGAGCTGAAACCATGTGTAAACATCGTGCGAAAAAGAGACGCGAGCAAAGGTGAGGAGGATTTATGTACTGCGAACATGTCCGCTCATCAAACAGAAAACATACCTGCTCGTACAATATGAATCACTCAACCAAAACCACACGGCGTATGTATCATCCCACACAACGTTAATACAGGATGAAGGTTTGTCACTAGGATGAGGTTTTCTTAAAACTAATAACATTATTGTAAATATGCGTGAAAACATGACGTTTATAAGCTTGCCTCTGCATTCGTCATGTAGTTAAAAAAAAAAAAAAGAATGGTGAGCTTGTCACTTAGATACGGTTTTCTTTGGACTATTTCCATTGCTATTTAAGTATTAAAAAAAAAAAAAAAAACAACGTTTATACAGAAGGAAACTTTCTGCTCGCCGTTCAGTTTAAACTTTTCCAATCAGTAACAAGAGGGGTTTGGGGGTATGCTACTTACTACCGAATACCTGTTTGACAGGATGTTCCTACAAGACATTAACGTTCTTTGTTATCCTTCCTTAATCTACGCCTGCTTGTAACATAATTAAGTTCAATTTTTAACACGTCATTTACAATTAATTTCCATTCAAGATCATGTATATTATGATTTGTATGCTGGTGTTGGTGTGTTTAGTAATTACTTTCTCTTTAATAGGTGGTCGAAAACATTACATACGCTCTGATACCAAGGAAGTGGTGTGTCATGTTTATATGTATTTCCGGAGCGAATATGACAATGCAAGGAATGGAAGACAATCAATTTCCGTCAGTCATGTTTTGGAGAGAACACTTAAAGCGAAGAGTGTGTCTAAAATTACGGTATACAGAGTGTTTCCGAGGTGGTGTTACAAACTTTCAGGGATGATGGCGAAGGGCACATGTATCAATATGAAATAAGGAACCCTGGTCCGGAAATGACTGAGTCGAAAGTTATAAGCAAAAATAATTGTGTGAAAGTGGAATTGTAATTTCGCACCACGTGCCCTCCTTTCCTTAACCTTGGGAACAGTCGTGGAAAGATGGTATGGGCCGGATGTCTCCTACGTGGGTACTTGTACCCGATACAATCTGTGATCTTGTCTACTGTTCCCATTGGCTCATTCGTATTCGAAAATCAGGTCTGCTTATTCCGCTCTCGTGTACTCCTCCATTTCACCAGGACTGATCGACTGGACACTGCAACTTGCACACATACACTGCTGTCTACAGACATGCATATCAGGACCGACCATGTCCGTTACACGTTACGCTATCTGCATTGCTTTAGTGTAGTTTCCTGTCCCCATCCCTCAGACAGCGCACTGAATGGAATACTGTAAGTAGACAACGTAAACAACGTCAGATGAATACAGTATGTGTAAAATGCACAGATAAATACACATAAATAAGGTGTACAGAGGAATAAAATTATTTCATTTCCAAAGAACTATTTTTGCTTGTAACTTTCAACTCAGTCATTTCCGGACCAGGATTCCTTATCTGAAATTGATACAATGTGCACTTCGCCATCATCCCTGAAAGTTTGTAACACCACCTCGGAAACACTCTGCAGTTATATCAAAGAAACTTAATCGGGAGAAAAGCTTAAAAGCCCTTCTGAAAAACGCATTCGCGACTCTTCTGTTATAACACTGGACACATTTAATCAGGAAGTTTTAAGACGGAAAGTACTTGGTCTATATAAAGCGGGCTTTATATCTAGTTTAGACGATACTTTGCCCGAAACTTGGAAAAAATTCCTCATTGCGGAAATTACTAACAGCTGCTGGATTCCAGTACAGCATAAACGAGGACAATAAGAAATAATTAATGAAACGTGGCAACATTGTAGTTTGTCGCAACGAATATAAAAAAAATATGAGAAAATTGTGAAAATTAGAAATACAGGGAGATCATTTTATTTTTACTTCAATTTTTATTGCACCTGAGTTTTTGAATGTACTTCACTCCCACCCCTTCAACCGTCTTCCACACAGAACCAAGACCGCATATACAGTCATAGTAGCCACAGTAAGTTCCAAAAATATGTTCGCATTTGCAGTGACGAAAGAGCTTTCAATATTGAATCATTTTCGCACAGGTACTGTCGTCCATTTGCCTACGTCGTATCCCGGTTTCCCCCACCAGCTTTTATTCGCCAGCTAGTGTCTGGGCTGTCTTAGCTCTTTTCTGAGAACATTAATTTCTGTTAGGAAGTGGACGTCTACGTAATATTATACAACTGTTTAAAATAACTTAAATAGAAGGGCCTCGTTAAGTAATTAACTGTCACGTGATTTCCCTCCTTTCTACGACCCTACGACATAACCACTTGGACGGACAATAGATAGTATGTCTGAGTAATTTTATCTTTTCGGGCAGAAGTGAAGATTGAATTTACAGTACGTAAGGTACTCTTTTATAGAGTAGGTACAGAATTATTTCAACATGAGTTACTAGTACGAAGAACTGGTAATTGGAATTAAGTACAATGTGCTATAGTGCGATAATATGCACATTAGAACTGAAGCTTGTATCGAAATGTGTTTAATATCCATATTATGATTATTTTTCAATTTAACTTCATTCTCTATATTGTACGCTAATGTGTTGTAGACAGTATAATATACACTGCATAATGAATACGTCCACATGGACAGCTAAGTTCGTGAGTAAAAACACTCATTGTTAATACTGTACTGTTTTTTGATTAAACAAAAAGCTAATGAAAATGATTAAACTCAAAATCGCAATATTTCCTAGTTTACGTAAATGGATGAACTACTTTTCTTCCCTCCTATACCTAGTAAAGTGATTTGTTTGTATATTACGTCAGTATCATCGAACTCCAGTCGTGGAAGGGGATAGCGAACGGCGTTGATCCAGAGGTATAGGCAAGTTAATATTAAACATGTTAGTAAAGTTCTGTATTTTGTTGTGAAACATGAACTGTCACTTTGAGAGAGGAAGAGAGGTTAAGGGTGTTCGAGAATAAAGTGCTCAGGAAAATATTTGGGACTAAGAGGGATGAAGTTACAGGAGAATGGAGAAAGTTACACAACATTGCATTGCACGTACACTCTCAGTCGTTATAGAACTGGCAACTACGAAGGAAACAGCAGTACCTTGTGCATTCTCCGAGCGAACGTACAATAAATAAAAAAAAGTGGTTTAATTTTTACAGCAGAGACATCAACTATCCCACTCATAACCTTATGGTTTCATTTCTCAGAATAAAGACATCATATAACGTAAAATAACTTTTATTCATGATTTTTTTTTTTTAATTTTAGTTGGTTATTTAACGACGCTGTATCAACTACTAGGTTATTTAGCGTCTATGAGATTGGTGATAGCGAGATGATATTTGGCGAGATGAGGCCGAGGATTCGCCATAGATTACCTTCCATTCACATTACGGTTGGGGAAAACCTCAGAAAAAACCCAACCAGGTAATCAGCACAAGCGGGGATCGAACCCGCGCCCGAACGCAACTTCAGACCGGCAGGCAAGCGCCTTAACCGACTGAGCCACGCCGGTGGCTTTTACTTATGTATTTTCAGATTATATTAAAAAAACAAAAACTGAAATCTAATATCGCTGTCAATATATTAACTACGTTTATGCTCGACCATGCCGAAATGTAGTAATTATACACCTGGTAGCAGACCTTTAATGGACCTCATTAAGGTACACCTATTCATTAAAGTTCAGGTTTTCGATTATTCTCGGATATGCAATCGAAAGACAACGAGGGAAACGTCACGGAGGCTGGAAATCCAATACTGTCGCAGAAGGTTATGTTCTGTTACTATAATAATTAGCGTTAATTGTAAATAATATTCAAATAAATTCAATTTGCCATCTCGTTTTTCAATGTCTAATTTTATTTCAATGTTATCTCTGTAGGTTCTTATGGCCTAGCAAGGTCACTGTGGACATCTGTTCCTCGGAAAAAATCAATACTTTCCCGTCTGCGCATATCTCACAACATACGGGACAATAATATCAAGTTAGAAATATGGTCGAGCATAAAAAGTCGTATGAACCTCGCCTATAATGGTAATTAAGAAGCTCGTATGAAAATTATGAAACTCGCTTGCGCTCGTTTCATAAATATCCATACTCACTTCTTAATTACCTTCATTATAGGCTCGTTGCATAATGTACTATTAATTCATTACATTATGCAAATGTTTAATGAATAGATCATGATTACCAGACTAAATAATACAAAATATTTTAGGGGTCCTCCAAAATGAAATAAAACCTTCAAGAGCATTCAAAAGTTAGGCAACTAATGCGGTAGTATGTAGACCTATTCAGATGGCCAGACAATGAGAAAAAATTGTCCAAAGAAGAAGCAATCTTATACAACAACAACAACAACAACAACAACAACACAGACATTCAAATCTATTTTCTTTCGCGTAAACCTTGAAACGATAAAAATATAAAACTGCAGACAAACGTAGCTTGCTGCTTTACGTTTTACTGGACACCCCTAGCGCGTGGTGTACGTACTGCTGCCTGCACGCTCTGTTTGTCCCCAGCTATGCTCATAAAGCCACATTAATGTACGTATGTCCATTTCAGAATGTTTAAAGCTACCTAACAAAAGTCTGGGGTGAAAAGTAATCCAACCAAATTGACGAAATATAAACATAAGCACCACAATCACAAAATTCATTAATCGTTTCGAGGACTGCAGTAACAGTGAATATAGTATACAATTTATTTATTTGCTTATTCATTAATTTATTTATTCATTCATTCATTCATTCATTCATTCATTTACTTACTTATTTCCTTATTTACTTACACATATATTATTTTACAGAATTAGTTTCATTATGTAATAATTATTAAAAATATTTTTAAACTTTTGATAAATGATTTTATATTTTTAATCTCTACATAAAAATAAATATTTTAAAGTTTTTTTTTTCTACGATAGTGCGTAAAGTTGCATTTTACCCACTCTTATCAGTGCGTAAAGTGAGTCTTTAAACCACTAGTGCGTAAAAAGTAAGTAATTACTTTACGAACTGGTATTCATTCCATGAACTGCCAAATAAAATGCAATATACAATCAACAAAATTCATTTAATAAGAAATTAATACATTACCTCGATATTTCATGACGTACCCTAAGTAGGCTATTACATGTAACACAGGTAAGTAACAAATTTAACATTCATATCTATATTTCAGTCTCTATTATTTTCAAGTTATATCTGTAGTATCATTTTGCAACAAGATGTAGCTTTTAACTTTTCCTAGCCGCTATGTTGATTATATGGCGATGCAGATGGCCATGAAATCATGCATGAATAAAACAGACTGTAATTCCGTGGATACTTATTTCTTAATGATTCTCGGCATCAACCCCTTTCATTTGATTACCTCGTTGGGTTTTTCCGAGGTTTTCCCCAAACAAAAGGCAAATGCCAGGTAATCTTTTGGCGAATCCTCGGACCTCACCTCATCTCACTACATCTCACCAAAATATTGTAAAAAATTGCACAAAATTGTAAAAATTGTAGAAAATTACTAAACTGTAAAACTGTAAAAATTTGTAAAAATTGTAATTGTAATATTGTAAAATTTTGACTTGTTCCACATCTTAAAGCTTCATTGCTCATGTAAGATCTATGGAATAAAATAAATAAATGAAAAAAAAAAATAAGTTTAGACGGCCGTGAAATCATGATGTTATAACCTGACCTCCCGAACTTGAAATATTTATTTAATATAAATGTGTGCTATCGTAGAAAAACATTGTATGGTACGCATTCGTAAAGTTATCTTTTTAGCAGGAGTGTTAAGAGAACTTTACGAACTCGTCTCATAAATAATAATAATTAACACTTAAAAATACGTTCCCTGGTATGTATGTATGTATGTATGTATGTATGTATGTATGTATGTATGTAGGTACAGTAGTTCTTATTTTAAAGAACCCTTTCAAACTATAACGGCTACTGAGAGATGACGACAATATATGGTATCAACGAAATAATAGTTCAATTCAATTTATTAAGTCATTAGACATACAGTGATACGCTTCGGCACAAATACAGAAGGGGAAAAACAATACATTTGTAAATACATATATTGGAATGAAGAGTAAAATGAATATGACGGGATATACTATAATAATGTGACTCGTTAAGAGAGAAGTTTTATATGATATTCTTATTGAATTTTGTATTCCCATCATACTAGTTACATTAATTAAAATATGTCTCAGTGAAACGTACAGCAGAGTCCATATAGATCAATTTCTGTCAGATGCGTTTCCAATTCAATGTGGGCTAAAGCAAGGAGATGCACTATCACCTTTAATTTTTAACTTTGCTCTAGAATATTTACATCAGCTGCTTGTCTATGCGGATGACGTGAATATATTAGGAGAAAATCCACAAACGATTAGGGAAAACACGGGAATTTTATTTGAAGCAAGTAAAGAGATAGGTTTGGAAGTCAATCCCGAAAAGACAAAGTATATGATTATGTCTTGACGAGAATATTGTACGAATTGGAAATATAAACATTGGAAATTTATCTTCTAAAGAGGTGGAAAAATTCAAATACCTGGGAGCAACAGTAGCAAATATAAATGATAATCGGGACGAAAATTAAACACAGAATAAATATGGGAAATGCCTGTTATTATTCGGTGGGGAACCTTTTGTCATCTAGTTTGCTGTCAAAAATTCTGAAAGTTAGAACTTATAAAACAGTTACATTACCGGTTGTTCTTTATGGTTGTGAAACTTGGACTCTCACTTTGAGAGAGGAACATAGGTTAAGGGTGTTTGAGAATAAGGTTCAGAGGAAAATATTTGGGGCTAAGAGGGATGAAGTTACAGGAGAATGGAGAAAGTTACACAACACAGAACTGCACACATTGTATTCTTCACCTGACATAATTAGGAACATTAAATCCAGACGTTTGAGATGGGCAGGCATGTAGCACGTATGGGCGAATCCAGAAATGCATATAGAGTGTTAGTTGGGAGGCCGGAGGGAAAGAGACCTTTGGGGAGGCCGAGATGTAGATGGGAGGATAATATTAAAATGGATTTGAGGGAGGTGGGATATGATGGTAGAGACTGGATTAATCTTGCTCAGGATAGGGACCAATGGCGGGCTTATGTGAGGGCGGCAATGAACCTCCGGGTTCCTTAAAAGCCAGTAAGTAAGTAAGTATACTATAATAATGAAAGAAAACTTTGTCCAAAGCCACTCTGTACGCCTCAAATCTTAACAGGATGTGCCTGAAAGGAATCAAAATTCTATACAACTCTCCTCTGAGTTGTGGTTTCGTTGAGTCAGGTTCTAAAGACCTTGGAAATGGGATGAAAATTTACGATAGACAGACAGACAGATAGACAGGGAAGACATGTATTTATGTGCGATGTGTGATATTAATTTTCTGACGAGTAACAGCAAACGAAATGTGGTGGAGGTAATGCTGGTGTTAGCACAAATTACTGTGGACAAAATTAATTGCATTAATAAAAACGATCACCAAACCACAAACCAGCTGCACCAAGCTTCAGTGACAATCTGCAAATCTAATTACAATTAGCAGCTATTGTAACTTACTGATAAATCACTTTGCTGGAGCGAAGTATCAGGACTGCATTCCAGCAACAAACCACACTAAATCTCTTTAATTCACTTTCGGAATAAAATAAACCAATAAAACGAAACAACAGTAATTTCAAATAAAAAAAAAAAAACCTGTAAAATTCCAGCACTATTTCCTTGTTATTTCTTCATCTACAGTCGACATAAAGAAATATGTCGTACTTTTAATTACAGCGGGTTATTGAAATAAACATTTCATGTTAATTATTACAAAAATAAACTTGCACGGACTAAGAAATTACATTGTGTTAAAATCACAGACACAAAAAGATAGCGTCTACGTTAAAAAACGGTTTTCATTTGTCAACTCTTTCCTAGTTCATTGAACTGGCAATCAACTGTTTCTTCGCACCATTAAACAAAAGACACATTTAATTTCTCTAATGATTTTTCGGATCGAAACTCTATCCGTCTATCCCATTTTACCTATGCTATTTGGAACAAACTTTACGCCTGAAAGAGCAATTTGCAAAGTGAAGACACTCTCTTTTCACTCAACAACTTTGATTCGTGCTACAGAAACCTCAAAAGAAAAGTGAAGAAAGAAAAAAAAAGTCAAGGTAACACAAAAAGAGATTAACTGTCTCTGTGATGGTGATATCTCCGTTTGCTTATTAGGACATCATGTTGTAAAGAAGATAGGCTATATCACTATAGCAACGATACTTTCTTTCAATTGTTCTCTAATCATGCTTAAAAATTACACTACAACACACAATGTTCTAGGCCTACACATGTATAAACACTAGTCTATCTCATTTGGAGACGTCAAAGTTACATTTATAAATTGAAACACGTGCGACCAGAGTTTATAAATTCGGCATAATTTTAAATAAACTACACTAAAGCAATGACAATAATATGTTTATTAAGTTACATTTATTATTATTATTACTATTATTATTATTATTATTATTATTATTATTATTATTATTATTATTATTATTATTATTGCGGTATTTATTATCCTTATGCTAACGTAATAATAATAATAATAATAATAATAATAATACTTATGACTTTTAACGAATCCGTAGGTTCATTGCGCCCTCCCATAAGCCCTCCATCCGTCCCTATCCTGAATAAGATTAATCCAGTCTCTATCAATATATCCCACCTCCCTCAAATCCATTTTAATATTATCCTCCCATCTACGTTCGGTCTCCCCAAAGGTCTTATCCTCACCGGTCTCCCAACTAACACTCTATATGCATTTCTGGATTCGCCCATACGTGCTACATGCCCTGTCCATCTCAAACGTCTGGATTTAATGTTCCTAATTATGTCAGGTGAAGAATACAATGCGTGCAGTTCTGCGTTGTGTAACTTTCTCCATTTTCCTGTAACTTCATCCCGCTTAGCCCCAAATATTTTCCTAAGCACCTTATTCTCAAACACCCTTGAACTATGTTCCTCTTTCAGAGTGAGAGTCCAAGTTTCACAACCATACAGAAGAACCGGTAATATAACTGTTTTATAAATTCTAACTTTCAGATTTTTTGACAGCAGACTGCATGACAAAAGTTTCTCAACCGAATAATAACAGGCATTTCCCATATTTATTCTGCGTTTAATTTCCTCCAGAGTATCATTTATATTTGTTACTGTTGCTCCCAGGTATTTGAATTTTTCCACCTCTTCAAAGGATAAATTTGCTACGGTATTTATATATTCCCATTTAGTACAATATTCTGGTCACGAGACATAATCATATAGGCCTACTTTGTCTTTTCGGGATTTACTTCCAAACCTATCTCTTTACTTGCTTCAAGTAAAATTCTCGTGTTTTCCCTAATCGTTTGTGGATTTTCTCCTAACATATTCACGTCAGCCACATAGACAAGCAGCTGATGTAACCCGTTCAATTCCAAACCCTCTCTGTTATCCTGAACTTTCCTAATGACATATTCTAGAGCAAAGGTAAAAAGTAAAGGTGATAGTGCATCTCCTTGCTTTAGCCCACATGTAGTAGAGGTAAAGTTCCAGATAACGTTGCCAAGTTGTGTACGCCATAACTATTTCTACTAACAATCGTTTAAGACTCTTCTTGGGACTTGCTGTCATAGCAACTACAACAGCTTCGGTTTCGAGAAGACGCCTATGGCCACCAGTGTACGACGTGCGGTACCATAACTTTATAGACTTACATTATACGGAGCTCTCTGAACATTATACTCGTGGTTAAAACGACGTTGAACTGATCTTACACTTTCAAATTTTGCAAACCGCAACACACATTTCGCTAGCTGTCTTGCAGTAAAAGGAGTTTTGTTTATTAAACCATATTAAAATCGAAGCAATCATTATGGAACACGTTTTATCATATTATCATCACCACCTTACTGTGTCTATACTATTTCAGTAGTTTACAGGGAATGCTAAAGAAATACAATTTCCAGATTTAAGTAGTGGATTGCAAAAGGAAGGCAATTGGAATAGTAATATGCGTTACAAGAGCGGTATGTTGAAGTTTTCATGTTCGAGGAAAAGTTTGAAAAAGCGAAACGTAGTTGAGCTTTTTCAATTTCCGAGAATTGAAAGAAAACGTACCGCTCGTGTATCGTACATTATTTTGTGCGAAGATCGTTTATTACATACCTGAAAGAGGAATTTCTAATTAGTTGCAATGAAATCTCCATCTTGGTTTCTGTTCAATGACGGCAATTTTGAAAACAAAAATATCTATCTTCAACATTGTTGCTTTAAAATGTTTTCTGTGTTTACTATATTCCAGCCGGCCGTGATATACGTCTGTCTTTTTTTCCCCCAGTCTATAAATGCGAACTTAAAACAAACGGCTTCCTTAATGTTACATGCATCACGAAATGCAGTAACTTAATGGGGTTGTAGAGTTTACTTAATTTTTGCAAAATATTTAAAAAAACAATTAACATTGCAATTTAGGTGAAATTGCAGTGGTAAGTTTCCAATTTATAATTATTACTATGTTGAACGTCTCTAAAAATAATATGTTAAAAGCCTAAAGCAGTAAAATGAATGTCGCGCTTAAGCGGTAAGAAAAGGGAAATTGTTATGTGTGTTACGTTGGGAATACTGAATGTGGTATTTCACACTTACCGCGTATTGGTTCTGTGCGGAAAACAAGCAAATACGCACGATCTCGCACAAAAGAATTTGTCATCGCTTTCGTGCAATACAAATTCTTTAACATGCGAAGGGGATCGAAGACCTGAATATGAAGCGTGGGGACGGTCTTCTCATTACTTACGCATTCGCAGAGATGCCATGTTAACTAGGAAGGAAAATATGCATAGCAAAGTCTTCTTATGCAAGTCCATCTAACAATAAGGAGAAAGCTGGTACATATTGTTTTAACAGACTGTCTTCAATCTTTGGCATCTTAATTAGTTCATACATGGAGGACAGAGAATGAATGTGCCTGAATTGTCACGGAATTTCCTCTTCTGTATGTTTGCAAGCAATGCATTGTTAATAATAATAATTTATTTATTTATTTATGTATTTATTTATTTAATGTGCTGTACAACAGGCAGTGGCCAATTACAGTTCAGCACAAATATAACAAAAACATAAAACAAAAATAATTATTACACATAAATATAATTACAATTAATTACAATAACGAAGATGAATGGACAACTAAGAATACTATGAGACAATGATAATTGAGTATAATGCCTAAAAGAATACATAAATGATAAATCGTTGCCAAGAGCGAACTAAGTCTATATATTGAAGGGATCGAATTCGCTGCCATGCATGTTGGCATTTTTAATGCATCTGGAGACTGGTGAAAGAAATTTCGAATTTATAATATAGAAAAGTTTGTGGGCTCTCATATCTTTTGTTGGGATACGTAAGGTAATATTGTTTAAGAAAGAGTCACAGGATATATCACCTTTGAGGACTTTACAAAAGAACAGATAATCTAGCTCATGGCGTCTAGCATATAGATTTTGACAATTAAAATATTCACATTTTCTCTCATAACTGTACCCGGAATTAATGGGCAGAAATCTGAATGAACATAAGGATATAAATTTTCTTTGTATATTTTCTAATTTACCGAGTCCGTAGTTGTAATAATAATAATAATAATAATAATAATAATAATAATAATAATAATAATAATAATCCACGTCTGTAGTGTAGAGATCAGTATGCTGGTCTCTTACACAGAGAGCCCGGGTTCGATTCCCGGTCGGGTTGAATTTCCTGGTTGAAGTTTTTTCAAGGTTTTCCCTCAAACTAAGGAAAATGCCAAGAAATTCGGGCCACAAGATTCCTGAATATCACCGGCCTCATTCATCACCGAAACTATATTCACAACAAATAGTAATACATATACTGTCGCCATCTAGTTCACAACAATAGAACCATTCTCAACAACAGTACACAGGCCTTCGGATTTCACACAGAAGATTAACTCGCGATATGACCAGAGATGTTAAAGAGAGTATAAATAACAGCGAGAAAGAAAATAATGTGACACGCTAATATAATAAATTGTGGTGAAATTTGTTGGTTGATTATAATTTTTATTAATAAAGTTTATTTTCTTTTATATAAATATTTTCATGTATTTTTTTTTTAATCCAATGCCACCAGGTTGTCTTTTCGACATTTCTGTCTTCTCCCCTGGCCATGGCTTAGTTGTAACCCACTTCTGAGGTTGGGGCGCCTGGAAGGCGGAGTTACATTACCCCGATGATGTGATAGGATGATTATGATAATGTGGTGCCAGGAGAGGTCTTAAATCTAAACTTAACCTAAATTCCAGACCATGGACGAACACAGGAATAGAACCTTTAAGGAAAAATTCCTGTGCTCTAACCGGGAATCGAACCCGGGACCTCATGAACTATAGCCAGAAGCTCTGACCACTAGACCATGAGGCTGGTCGTATTATTATTATTATTATTATTATTATTATTATTATTATTATTATTATTATTATTATTATTATTACAATACCATATTCATCATCTTTTACAGTATCCACCTCGCGACAATGGAATTCCTTGTCACAAAGTATTAGGGGCTGCAAGACAATACATATTTTAAAAAACAGCTTAAAGGATAACCTTCTTAGCAATTTACTTCAATAATACTGACAAACTATCACTGACTACATTGTTACTTCTTCCTTTAGACATCATCCTGATTGTGCTGTATTTTCAAAATTGTCTCATAATAATCTCTTTCTATTATCTAACATTATTTGATATATATTGACATTCTATGTATTTTAGCTTAATTTTGCTACACAGTTTCTATTTCATTGTTTAATTAATAGTTCATAGTATTTTGCTGTTTAATTCATAAATAACTCTTGTAAACATGTAACTCTTATCTGAATCAAATTGTTGAATTCTTTGTAGCTTGTAAGTTCATACATATGTATGTATACTCTTTGCTGGTTGAGTGGAAGAGAAGGCCTTACGGCCTTAACTCTGCCAGATAAAATAAATTATTATTATTATATAAAAATATTTTCCAAAATTTAGAAATATAGATCTTACTTGCGAGCACATGCTTTCCTGATGATGATGATCAGTCACTTTCTACATAAAATGATTCTTTATATTCTTATATTCTTAAACAACATGAAGAACCACAGATTTCGAAAGCCTATGTTAATTTGATCAGAATGGCATCTATTACATCACATCGTCGCCTGAATGCAAGAACTAGGTAACTCGAAATTTGCGTTTTTTAGTTACCTCTTTTATAGCATAGCAAAAATCGCACAAAATGTAATCCAGGATCTAGGTAACTGATCGAACGATACCAGCAACATCTATTGTCCAATATAACAAATAGGTAAAAGAAAACTAGACATATTCCTTAGTGCAATAAATAAGTAAATAGGCAATGTCACAAAATATTAAAAATCAATTTACCTAGTTCTTGCATTCAGGCAAGACATGGTCAAAGTACTATAAGCCTATAATAATACATTAACTTCTTAGAAACTAGTCTATTGTTAATGTGATATATTGTGTTGATCTGTGTTAATACCACGTCATAGAATGTCCCACAATGTTACCGCATATACCAGATCTAGAGTAAGTTCGGATGTAGATTTATGACAAATTCTACATCGAAATGATGCTAACACAAAATATGAACTCTGTTACGAGGTTTCAGTGTAGATTCGTCCACGTAAAGTCCCAATGGAGAAATTAACCCAGTTGACAGTAGCTTTCTATTCTGCACGATCGAAATTGGATTCAGAGTGACGTCGATACAAAACAGGGTGACAACCTTATTCCTTGAAGTCCATATTCTTCCGGTTCGCGATGATCTTGCATCTTTATCATGCTACTTTTACTTGCTTCAGTTAAAAACCAAGACAAAAAAGTGGCAAATTTCTTCTCAATACCCTCACAAACCTTTTGTGCAGCGTAACTAATGGACAACAAGAACGTGTTGATATCTCGAGTTTCTTGAGCTCTTGTAAATAAAACACCGAGACGAAACCTGTACCTACAGTACGTGTTTTGTACTCTTATTGAATGAAGATTCGGATGTTGAAGTACAAAATGTGTTAGTTTCTATGGAGACAGGTGAGATGTAACAAAAGACGATCGCATTATTTTTTTATCTGTCTCTTCCTTGAAGTGATGTTAAAATAGAGCTGTAGTCTGTCGAAAATATAGCTTGGGAAGATATAAAATAAAATATCTGTAAAATTAATATATATTAGGAGTGATACAATAGTACATTATGCAACGAGCCTATAATGATAGTAATTAAGAAGCGAGTATGGATGTTTATGAAACGAGCGCAAGCGAGTTTCATAATTTTCATACGAGCTTCTTAATTACCATTATAGGCGAGTTTCATACGACTTTTTATGCTTGACCATATTTCTAACTTGAAATTACCGGTATTCAGATGTATACATTTTATTTGTATCTGACAAGATCGGAAGTGACCTTGTTCTAGGTCGTGAATTGTGAGATGTGCGCAGACGCGAAAGTATTGATTTTTTCCGAGGAACAATAATGTCACTGACCTTGATGTAATCCCGTTAAACTTGATAATATTATAACCTTGATTATTGAAATCGACATTGAAAAACGAGATGACAAATTGAATTTATTTGAATATTATTTACAATTAACGCTAATTATTATAGTAACAGAACATAACCTTCTGTGACAGTATTGGATTTCCAGCCTCCGTGACTTTTCGCTAATTCTCTTTCGATTGCATATCCGAGAATAATCGATACTTGCGGTTTTATAACGGTACAAAGCTGACTTGTCATTGGCTGAACACATGTAAGCTGAGTTATCATTGGCTGAAGACCTGTACTTTAATGAGTAGGCGTACTTTAATGACATGCATTAAAGGACTGCTACCAGGTGTATAATTAGTACATTTCGGCATGGTCGAGCAAAAAAGTTATTTTAGTTGCAATATGATGTTAAACAAGCAAGTTTTGTATCATTATTTTGCGAACAAAAGAAGTCAAATTGTCACTTAGCAATTCACTTTAATTCAGAAAGTAGGAAAGCAGTTACTGTCCATAGACAGCCAATATCTCCTATTATATTCTAAGCCAAAACCATACTGATGTATCACTCCGCCGTGATAAAGATGAGAGGTCAAGCACACATTAATGTATTGGTACATTAGGTTTATTTTAATCTAACATAATGGTTAATTACATTGTACTGATTTGAATTCTAATAATACTAGTGGCTTGTGCAGCAAATGCTGCAAACTAAGTTCATTACACGTTCAAATAAACATTTTTCAGATTTATTTTCATTGAAGAATACCAGACATTCGGAAAGTTATTTGCTTCCATAACAATGAAAGATACTCTCTCTCGAGCCAATACTGAAGAGAACCACGCATATAAATATCTACCCCACTTGATTAATAATTATAGAAATATTTAATTTTTAATAATATTATTATCTTACGTAAGTTTTATAGCTTTCAGTAACATATACTATATATACTATATAGCCGCCACTCAGTAAAATATGGAAATCAAAATCTAATGTAAGTTATTCTCTACATCTACTTATATAACCCCAAAACGTTTCACTTTCATATCATCAATATAGCATTAATATGTATAATTAATGAAAAATAGTCACATCATGGCATTAACTACAATAATATTTCATTTCTAATGGTAATAATGTCATCAAACCAACTCAAGTTTTGTAGTTTTTAATAGCCAATACACAGCTGTACCCAGAAAATTACACACTGCAGAATCGAACCTGTAAATTATTTTTAGTAAGTTAAATTTTTAATAACCAATTTAATTTGAGCTCTAAATATGTCAGCATTCTTGCAGATCATGGCCTTCGTGTAATATTGTTTACTGTAGTGTGTGTTTTGTTTTATTGTGAAATACAACACGGCCGACTTGATGCTCGCTTCGCTTCTCCTTTACAAAAAAGCGAAGGGAATATCAAGTCGGCCGTAAATGCTATTAGCTAGTTCTCAAAACTGACGACAGATGGATTTTGGAAAATAGGAAAATTATATTTAAAAATTGACATTTCACTGAAAACTACTATTTTTCCGAAAAACTTCGAGTTCCAAGCTTCAAAATGAGGGGTCATTTATTAAAATCCGTCTAGCCGTTTTCCCGTAATTTCCATTACCAGTTCAAATTATATATATATATATATATATATATATATATATATATAGAAGATATGTAATAAACTTTAGTTACAACAGGGGTATATACGCAAATAATCAAGTAATAAAAAGAAGATAAGATATACTATTAAACAGCATGTTTAATTTACTAACCCAGTACATTATATTTCATTAGTCGGTATAGCCTTGGCCTCCTGCAATATGAAATTCAAGAGTAAACATTTGACAATAGCTGTAGAAATTATGATTTATGTAACAGCAAAATTAAACAAAAAATATATTTGAGGTTATAAACTTTTATTCTCAAACATGTACTTTTATTTAGTGATAAATCATTATTATTATTATTATTATTATTATTATTATTATTATTATTATTATAATAACTTTTTAATTGCTCAAATTCTGAAAACTTATTCTTAACCATCGCTTTATTTTATTAGTTTAATCATATTTTATTTTGTGTGTTAAAATTAATAGCGCTATGGCTGTCACGGCCTTCTAAATCGTCTACCCAAGCTTATTGGATATTTGTCAACTTCCGATTGTTTAATCGCGATTCAGAGAGAAAAAAAATCGCGACAACATAAAATCGACAATATTACCACAGCCTAGTATATACAAACACGAAGCTTGTGTTACTGAGGGTACAGGAACAATAGACTATAGACTATATAATTATGTCTCGTGACCAGAATATTGTACGAAATGGAAATATAAAAATTGGAGATTTATCCTTCGAAGAGGTGGAAAAATTCAAATATCTTGGAGCAACAGTAACAAATATAAATGACACTCGGGAGGAAATTAAACGCAGAATAAATATGGGAAATGCGTGTTATTATTCGGTTGAGAAGCTTTTATCATCCAGTCTGCTGTCAAAAAATCTGAAAGTTAGAATTTATAAAACAGTTATATCACCGGTTCTTCTGTATGGTTGTGAAACTTGGACTCTCACTCTGAGAGAGGAACATAGGTTAAGTGTGTTTGAGAATAAGGTGCTTAGGAAAATATTTGGGGCTAAGCGGAATGAAGTTACAGGAGAATGGAGAAAGTTACACAACACAGAACTGCACGCATTGTATTCTTCACCTGACATAATTAGGAACATAAAATCCAGACGTTTGAGATGGGCAGGGCATGTAGCACGTATGGGCGAATCCAGAAATGCATATAGAGTGTTAGTTGGGAGACCGGAGGGAAAAAGACCTTTAGGGAGGCCGAGACGTAGATGGGAGGATAATTTAAAATGGATTTGAGGGAGGTGGGTTATGATGATAGAGACTGGATTAATCTTGCACAGGATAGGGACCGATGGCGGGCTTATGTGAGGGCGGCAATGAACCTTCGGGTTCCTTAAAAGCCATTTGTAAGTAAGTAAGTACAGGAACAATAGACTGTGCCGGTACTATTTCGCATTGTCTGTGATGAGGCGATAGTAGCGATCGTAGTGATTAGCAACTATCATGGATGCATATTCCCTACGCCCTACGTATTGGCGTGACTGTATATACTCGTACTAGACTGTGATATTACAGTGAAACAGTAGACGCCTCTGATTGCCTGAAATTCAACGGATTCTTACATTATATTGGCGTATAGGTACATGAACGAAATTGTCAACGTAACAGAAGACTTCAATACAACGGTAATGCAGAATGAATGCATGGCGAAAGGCATTAAAAGACATACCTAAAACACGGAGAGAAGCGAGAATAGGAAAACGGTACACAAAGTAGCGAAACTGGACCAGGTTATGCGTACAATCCTTGTTAGAATAACAGCACGGATAATGAAGATGGGGTAAGGATGACGAAGAGAAGAGGACGAGAGAAGGCAAGGATGACGAATAGAATGAAAACGATGACGAAGATGACAGACAATTGTGACGAATTGAATAAGAACGAGAGGAAATGTGTGACGAAGAGGATGAGGACGATGACGACGTACAGCATGACAAATGAAAACGATATTGAGCAGATGAAGAGAGGATGACAACGAACATTCGGAAAAATGAGAACGATGACGAAAAGCATGAGGACGAATATGACGAGGATAACGAAGAGCATTAGGACGAATTAAGAGTATGAGGATGAAGATGACGAAAATCATAAAGATAAAAACAAGAGGACTAGAATAGCTAAAAGCGTAAGAATAAATATGACGAGGATGAGGACGGGATGACGAAGGTCATGAGAACAAGGCTAAGAGCATGAGGACGAGTATGTCGAAGGGCACGACGAGGATGACGAAGAGCATGAGGACGAGTATGTCTAAGGACATAAGGACGAATATGACGATAATGACGAACGGTATGAGGACGAATGACGATGACGAACGGCAGGACGAATATGATGAGGGTAACAAAGAACATGAGGACGAATATGACGAGGGAAACGAAGAGCATGACGATTATGATAAGAATGATGAAGAGTATGAGGACGAATATGACAGATGACGTAGATCATGAGGATGAATTGACTAGGGTAACTAAGGACATGAGGAACAATATGACGAATATAACGAGGATAACGGACAGCATGAAGACAAATATGACGATGACGAAAAACTTGAGGACGAGGATGATGGTCATGAGAACAATAACAAAGAGCATGAGGACGAATATGAGGACAACAATGACTAAGGACATAAGAACGAGAAAAAATAGGAGCATGAGAACGGGTGACGAAAGCATTAGGACGAGGATAACGAAAGCATGAGGTAGAGGATGACCAAGAGCATGAGGACGAATATGAAGAGAATAACTAAGAGCTTGAGGACGAATATGAAGAGGATAACTAAGAGCATGAGGACGAATATGAAGAGGATAACTAAGAGCATGAGGACGAATATGAAGAGGATAACTAAGAGCATGAGGACGAATATGAAGAGGATAACTAAGAGCATGAGGACGAATATGAAGAGGATAACTAAGAGCTTGAGGACGAATATGAAGAGGATAACTAAGAGCTTGAGGACGAATATGAAGAGGATAACTAAGAGCTTGAGGACGAATATGAAGAGGATAACTAAGAGCTTGAGGACGAATATGAAGAGGATAACTAAGAGCTTGAGGACGAATATGAAGAGGATAACTAAGAGCTTGAGGACGAATATGAAGAGGATAACTAAGAGCTTGAGGACGAATATGAAGAGGATAACTAAGAGCTTGAGGACGAATATGAAGAGGATAACTAAGAGCTTGAGGACGAATATGAAGAGGATAACTAAGAGCTTGAGGACGAATATGAAGAGGATAACTAAGAGCTTGAGGACGAATATGAAGAGGGTAACTAAGAACATGAGGACGAATATGAAGAGGATAACTAAGAGCTTGAGGGCGATGACGAAGAACATGGGGACGAGGATGACGAAGAACATGAGGACGAATATGAAGAGGATAATTAAGAGTATGAGGACGATGACGAAGAACATGAGGACGAGGATGACGAAGAGCATGAGGACGAATATGAAGAGGATAATTAAGAGTATGAGGACGATGACGAAGAACATGGGGACGAGGATGACGAAGAACATGAGGACGAGGATGACAAAGAGCATGAGGATGATTATGAGGATAACGAAGAGCATGAGGACGAATATGACAAGGATGAGGTAGAGTATGAGGATGAATTAACTAGGGTAACTAAAGACATGTGGAACAATATGAGGATGACGAAGATTATGAGGACAACTACGAGGATGACAAACAGCATGAGGACAAATATGACGAGGACGACGAAAAACTTGAGGACGAGGATGATGGTCATGAGAACAATGACAACAAAGAGCATGAGGACGAATATGAGGACAACAATGACTAAGGACAAGAGAACGAGAAAAACTAGGAGCATGAGAACGGGGATGACGAAAGTATGAGGAAGAGGATGACCAAGAGTATGAGGACGAATATGAAGAGGATAACTAAGAGTATGAGGACGATGACGAACATAAGGACGAGGATGACGAAGAACATGAGGACAAGGGTGACGAAGAGCATGAGGACGAAAGAGAACGAGGATGACGAGTATGAACATGAGGTGACGAAGATAAGAACGAAAAGAGGAAACTCGTGATCGACCAGTCTGTAGTCCTTGTGACATTAAACTTTATCTGGTTGCAAGGACTGCTTCAATTTGCACTCTCATGTGCGTATCTACGTCACACAAACAAGTGACGTATGTTAGAGATGCACAATCAATTAGCGGAGTGAAGATCTGCTGTGCGCATGCGTTCATACACAACAAGAGGTCGTTACTTTTCTACGGCGTTTCGCTCTAATTAAAGTATAAAATTAAAAGCGATACATGTCGTAAAAGACGTACACGAGCCTGTTTCACCCGTGTAGCTGCATTTATTCATCAATTACATGAGATGAAGGCTGGATAGGAATCTTGTTAACATCGCGGGGAATGAGATGTTCAAGCTTTCTGAACCGATAAGTCCCCGACGCTTTCTCCTTGGATACAGAAACAAAAACATTACGCTACAGTAGCATACCGCGGGATTTCTAAACACATCGGACAACCAGAATTTCATTACCACGAAATGGAATCCATTTCACTTACAGCTTCTCCACCAAAGCAGTCCTAGGTTCGATTACAGCATGTTCCGGTTTCTCCTCACATTTTTATTCCATTCTTTCTCTGTTACAGACCTATCATCACCTGTTATACTATTAATATTTTATGGTAGTGTCAGAAGAATATTCATATGACTCGGTTAAGAGAGAAGTTTTATATAATATTCTTATTGAATTTGGTATTGCCAAGAAACTAGTTCGATTAATTAAAATGTCTCAGCGGAGTCCGTATAGGTCAGTTTCTGCCAGATGCGTTTCCAATTCACTGTGGGCTAAAGCAAGGAGATGCACTATCACCTTCACTTTTTAACTTTGCTCTAGAGTATGCCATTAGGAAAGTTCAGGATAACAGAGAGGGTTTGGAATTGAACGGGTTACATCAGCTGCTTGTTTATGCGGATGACGTGAATATGTTACGAGAAAATCCACAAACGATTAGGGAAAACACGAGAATTTTACTTGAAGCAAGTAAAGAGATATGTTTGGAAGTAAATCCCGAAAAGACAAAGTATATGATTATGTCTCGTGACGAGAATATTGTACGAAATGGAAATATAAAAATTGGAAATGTATCCTTTGAAGAGGTGGAAAAATTCAAATATCTTGGAGCAACAGTAACAAATATAAATGATACTCGGGAGGAAATTAAACACAGAATAAATATGGGAAACGCCTGTTATTATTCGGTTGAGAAGCTTTTATAATCCAGTCTGCTGTCAACAAATCTGAAAGTTAGATTTATAAAACAGTTACATTACCGGTTGTTCTGTATGGTTGTGGAACTTGGAGTATCATTTTGAGAGAGGAACAGAGGTTAAGGGTATTTGAGAATAAGGTGCTTAGGAAAATATTTGGAGCTAAAGGAATGATGTTACAGGAGAATGGAGAAAGTTACACAACGCAGAACTGCACGCATTGTATTCTTCACTTGACATAATTAGGAACATGAAATCCCGACGTTTGAGATGGGCAGGTCATGTAGCACGTATGTGTGAATTCAGAAATGCATATGGAGTGTTAGTTGGGAGACTGGAGGGAAAAGACTTTTGGGGAGGCCGAGACGTAGATGGGAAGATAATATTAAAATGGATTTGAGGGAGATGGGATATGATGATAGAGACTGGATTGATCTTGCTCAGGATAGGGACTAATGGCCGGCTTATGTGAGGGCGGCAATGAACCTCCGGTTCCTTAAAAGCCAGTAAGTAAGTAAGTAAGTAAGTAAGTAAGTAAGTAAGTAAGTAAGTCAGAAGAATATTTAGACATAAAACTAAAGTTAAAATTGATATTAAAAATCAATATTAAAAAATCGCAAAATACTCATACTTGGATTGAGATTCACTAACAGCACAACAAAATATAAAACTACTAGGCACAGATGACTGGCTAGGTATAAATTTTGGGTAACTTTGGTTACTGAGTGGTACATTGAAGTGCAGAATACGAGGCGTTAATATATATACGTCATTTTTGGTGTAACATAAATATGGAAATAAGAAATAAAATAAATAAATAAATACAACAAATCAATAAATAGACACAAGTAGACTACTTTCTCTCGACCAAAAATTAGTAATATAGATCTATGTCATTTTTCCCATAAAGTAACCATGGAAACAAGAAAAAAAAGGTCAACGAATAGAAACCAACAGAGTACTTTTCCTGGACCCTTAAAAAAAATAAATAAAATCGCTAGGATTATGCACATTTACTAACAATAATATCTCTGAATAAGTTTTTTTCCTCATATGTACATCTATTATCAGACAGTACATTCCACTTGACGATATGTGTCAGAGGAAGAACAATTATTGTTTGTATACATCTGAAGTCTGATTAGTGTAATATGTTACTAGCCACGATGTATGCAATGGAGGGGATAGGAATTGGCCACTCAATCCCATTATCTCCTGGCTCAGTTGCCTCATGAGTGAGGCCTTATTGGTGTCATTTGTGAAGTTCAAACTTGTCTTCGGACAGTTGACTGAACAACCAATAAATAATAATAATAATAATAATAATAATAATAATAATAATAATAATAATAATAATAATAATAATAATAATACAAAACTTCTGTAAATCATGTAAACTATTTGTTGCCAAAATCACAAAGATGGAGAAGTTCATTCATTCATAGATTCCTGTCTAAGAGCAGGTCTTTCACTGCAAACCCAGCATTATCCAATCTTTCCTTCTTCTGCCTTCCTTTTATTCTCCGCATATGATCCATATATCTTAATGTCGTCTATCATCTGATATCTTCTTCTGTCCCGAACTTTTTCCCCGTTCACCACTCCTCCCAGTGGATCCTTCAGAAGTCAGGTACTTCTCAGGCAGTGATCGAGCCAAATGTCTATTTAAATAGTAGTAGTGGTGTTGCAACGTAGTGGATTACTAAATGTAATAATATAATAATAATAATAAAAATAATAGCGATTATCCATTATCTCTCCAGCTTAAATCCCTATCAAATGAAATAAATGAATTTTCATTTTCATAACGAAATTTTGCGGCGAACCTTTTTCGAGAAACTTACAAGACATATAAATCCCTTAAGACAATGGATGTCATTGTCATATCTTCCACGAAGTTTCTGATAGATCAAAATAATATAAAACGAACTCTCTAATATAAAAAAACGGGAATTTAATAATTATATGCACAACACTTTTTAAAAAGTCATTTGAAATGTGAGAATGAGGAACATTACGTCGCTGATAAAATCATTTTACGGCGAAACTTGCCGATAATGACAGCAGAACTTCGCCACCAACTCCACGAATTATAAAAGTTACATAATGCACCACAAAGTCCTACTAAACCTGAAGCCGGTAGAAATGTTTTTCGTTTATTTTTTTAATGCAGTCAATTGTTTCGGCCTTCTCGACTTTATTAAAATAAATCACGACGAAGGGAATAAAACATTTGAAAGTCTGGGCGCGTAATGATTTCATATGGCAGTTTTATTCGAGAATGGTTGCTATGGTTGCGTTTATTTTCCTAACAGTATGGGCAGGATCTCAATAATAATGACATTTCAGTTTGTCTTTATAGAATCAATATTCTTAATCTATACTAATAATAAATCTGTAGCCGAAATTTTTCTGGTAATTTTCGATTTTCCAAAAATAATTGGTCCTAACATATATAATTAACCACCCTGAAACCGAAAATCGCTTTTTTGAATTTTTTTTTTTTTTGTATGTCTGTCTGACTGGATGTTTGTTACCTTTTCACGCGATAATGGCTGAACCGATGTATATGAAAATTGGAATATAAATTAAGTTCGTTGTAACTTAGATTTTAGGCTATATGACATTCAAAATACATTATTTAAAAGGGGGGTTATAAGGGGGCCTGAATTAAATAAGTCGAAATATCTCGCTTATTATTGATTTTTGTGAAATATGTTGCATAACAAAAATTTCTTTAAAAATGATTTCCGATAAGTTTTATTCTTTGCAAAATTTTGATAGGACTGATATTTAATGAGATAAATGAGTTTTAAAATTAAAATAACTGCCATCTAAGGCCGTGTAATGAATTAAAAACAAATTACTTCGTCTATAAGGGGCCTTGGACAGCAACAATCGAACGAAAGATATGAAAGATAGCCTACAGAGAATGTTTCTGTGTTTGTATGAAGTAATATCGAAAGCTAAATTAACCGATTTGTATAATTAATTATTATTTCACATTGGAAAGTGTAGTTTCTCTAGATGGACATAATGCTATAATGTTATTACAGTAACTTCTGACCAAATGATCGCATTTTAATTATTTAAATACAATTTAAATTAAGTAACATATTAAACGATTTATCCTTCTATCAAACACGAATGTTCCCTGGATCAAACGTCATATTTTAATTATGTAATTACTTTATATTTATTTCTAAAGGTGCAGCGGAGCGCACGGGTACAGCTAGGACAATAATATAATATTTAATAGGCCTATATACTAACGGAATATTTTATTCTACATGAATTCCTTCACTCAGCTTAGTACATTAAGTTTCTTTACTCTCGTGACAAATGCAAATCCTTACTCGAAATGATTCATTTCAGCGCTTTATCCGATCATTACAATTGTTTCTAAAAATTGACTCTAAATAAACATGTAAAACAGGAGAATACGACCTGGTAACTACCACTGCATTAAGAGAAAGATGATGAGTATGGAGAAAGAGGAAGAATTACGGCTGAAAAATAACATAATTGGAAAGGAAGAGAGAAGGGTAGACAAAAAAAGAGAGAACAATATTGTACGGAATAAAATAATAATCAGGACGAGAAAAAGTGCCAATAGAAGAAAGAGAACGAGAAAGTAAAATTACTGCACAAAGAAGAGTTGATTACTTCGAAGAAACAGAAAGAGGGGAAAAAAGCAAAGATGAAATATGTCAAGAAAGCAGAAAATGGTAAAGAGAAGCAAAAAAAAATGAACCGTAGTAGTAATAGGAGGGTGAGTACATTCAAATTGAATACAATAATGGTATGTATGGCTGGGTGGACAGCCCTGAGAGTGAAACTGTACTGTACGCAGTGCCATGCAACACGCGGAGGGCAACTTTCATAATTTGCGCGCGCGATGAAACTGCAAGTGACGACGCAACACGCACGCACGCACGCACAACTCTTGATTGCTGTTATTTTCGTTTCCTCGGGAGCGTGATGGCTTTCAGAGGTGTGAACTAGGGAGAGAGAGAGAGAGAGAGGACCCAAGTGTTGTGTGAGAAAGTGTCACATCTAACACCAAAAGCTGTTACAACAGACCTCACCGTAGTCCAGTTGTTACCATGCTTGTTACAGCAAGAGAGTCATACTCGAATTTATTCATTTTTCTGCTCACTCGCTCCTTTGATTTATTTATGTATGTATTTATTTATATTTATTTATTTGTTTTATATTTATTTATTCATTTATTTACTTATTTATTTATTATTTTATTTATTTATGTACTTATTTAGTTATTGATTTAATTATTTATTTATAATTTTATTGATTTATTTGGTTATTTATTTATTCCTTCATTTACTTATTTACCATTTTACTTATTTATTTGCCTATTTATTTATATTTATTCATTTATTTATTTATTATTTTCTTCATTTGCTTATTTATTTATTTATCTATTTATTTAATCATTCATTCACTTATTTATTTACTTATATATATATATTTATTTATGTATTATTCTATATATTCATATGCTTATTTATTTATTCATTTACTTATTTATTATTTTATTTATTTGCTTATCTATTCATTCATTCAATTATGCATTTATTTATTATTTTATTTATTTGTTTATTTACTTATTTATTTATTGATTTACTTATTTGACTATTATTTATTTATTTATTCATTTATTTACTTATTATTTTATTTATTTATTTGCTTATTTATTTATTCATTTACTTATTTATTTATCATTTTATTTATTTATTTATTTATTCATTTACTTGTTTATTTATCATTTTTTAATTTATTTATTTGCCTATTTATTTATTTATTCATTCATTTATTTATTTATTCATCCATTCATTTATTTACTTATTTATTTCGTTATTTATTCATTCATTTACGCATTTATTTACTTACATATTATTTGATTTATTTATTTGCTTATTTATTTATTCATTCCTTTACATATATTTATTATTTTATTTATTTGCTTATTTATTTATTTATTTATTTATTTATTCATCCATTCATTTATTTACTTTTTTCCCTTATTGTGCTAAAACAGCATGTTTCATTCATTTATTTACTTATTTATTTCGTTATTTATTCATTCATTTACGCATTTATTTACTTACATATTATTTCATTTATTTCTTTGCTTATTTTTTTTTAATTCCTTTGCGTATATTTATTATTTTATTTATTTGCTTGTTTATTTATTCATTCCTTTACGTATATTTATTATTTTATTTATTTGCTTGTTTATTTATTCATTCCTTTACGTATATTTATTATGTTACTTATTTATTTGCTTATTTATTTATTTATTTATTTATTTATTTATTTATTTATTTATTCATCCATTCATTTATTTACTTTTTATTTGCTTATTTATTCATTCATTTACGCATTTATTTATTTGCTTATTTATTTATTTACTTATATATTATGTGATTTAATTACTTGCTTATTTATTTATTTAGTTATTTATTTGCTTATTTATTTATCATCTTATTTATTTATTTATTTATTTATTTATTTATTTGCCTATTTATTCATTCATTTAATTACTTATTTATTTTATTTATTTATCATTTTTCATTATTTATTTATCGTATTCCAAAGTATACAGACATACGTAAAAGCACCTTCTTCACATAAATAACTTCACTGCAAAAATAAATAACAGTAACTAAACAAAACACAATGCTTACAGCAGAATTTATAATATGTAGACTTACAATGAAAAATCAGTATTGGAGAGCAAGACTGCTAATGACTTCAGTGTTAGATGCAGAACATTACAACAATGAAAAATCAAAATGTAATACTCGAGAAAAGTAGCTACCGTACTTAACAGGCCTACAACGGCACGTAGAATACGTCACCCAGTTTACGGAATGAAACTTCAGTTGTGTTGGTTTGGATGTGTTATTTTTGTTTCGGATTACAAATGGAGAGTATGGGTCTATGGTAAGAGAAGTAATTAATTTAGGACATGCAATATATTTTCTCTTCATATGAAGTGACATTCCGAAATTAGTCCAATTCACAAAAAAAAAAACTATGCTTCACTCAGTATTGTAGAACTCGCGATTACAAATCAAAGGAGTGGTCGCACAGGTCTGCAGCTGCTCTCGATGCCGAGATATTACTGAAAGAGTCTCCGTGGCTAGGCTAATTTTATATGCAATTTCCGCGCTCTCATGCCCGTAGCGAGGGGAGGTGGCGTCATTGGGTATGGTCACACAAGTTGCATTGATTCATGGCCCAACTACTCATAACATTAGAATTCGGCTGCGGTTTATACTGTTGTTATAATAAGCGTTGGAAATTGTGATATTTTTTCTTTCACCACGGATCCCGGAACGGATGCCCATACTCGGTGCGAGAAAAGACGTATTGTGTGTCACAAAAAGAAGTGATTTTGTGCTTGACTCAAAAGTTACTGATCTTGAAAATGAATGCAGTGTAAAATGTAATTCAGCATTCATTCCAATCTCGTCAAGGTCACGTGTTACAACACCAATACCAGAAACAGTTTATACTCGGATACAGGGAACAATATTACACCTGTGAGTAGTGAAGTGTGGAACAGAAGACAGCCGTTGCTATGGTTACGTGTAGGCAGCAGCTGCTGAATATAGATATTTCACAAGGTTATGCTAACCCAGAGAACTCTAGGAAGGATACAGTTGGTTGGCTTTATCATTTGTGTAAACTGGATGAAATAGGAACGTTATCCAATGCATAAGTTGTAAAGAGAGGCCCATCAAACTGTGTCAAAGTGGAAACGAAAGAAATGCGCTTGCAAATACTTTATTTAGATCAATTTGCAGACATATGCAATGTCTATTCTAATGCCTACACATTATGGACCAACGAGACAATGATATGGTGCGTGTAAAAAGGGCGTAAGTCGGAAATTTAATGGTTTGGCGTTATGATCTCCAAATGGAGTAAAAAAATACTTTTTCAGATGATATAGAGAGCATATGTCTGTCCTCTTTCATAATGATGTAGGCCTCTAGCTTTGGATTTCCAGCTCATCATAATAATTTTGGACCCCATTTAAAAATTTGCTTTTGCTCGACTCAAAACTTGCAATTTGTGACTTAAGCCCTTTTACACAGCACCATGTACTCCTAAATAACGCTAATGCAGAATTTCAAAACAAATTATTTTGTGTCATTTTTTTATTTTATTGGGTTATTTTACGACGCTGTATCCACATCTAGGTTATTTAGCGTCTGAATGAAATGAAGGTGATAATGCCAGTGAAATGAGTTCGGGGTCCAGCACCGAAAGTTACCCAGCATTTGCTTGTATTGGGATGAGAGAAAACCCCGGAAAAAACCTCAGCCAGGTAACTTGCCCCGACCGAGATTCGAACCCGGGCCACCTGGTTTCGCGGCCAGACGCGATGATCGTTACTCCACAGGTGTGGACTATTTTGTGTCATTCCAATACTCCAAATATATATAGTGAATAGTCAATTAGAACATTAAGACTCGCATTCGGGAGATCCTGGGTTCAAACCCGATGGCCGACCAATCTTACTGGAGTTTTTCATGGTTTCTCTCAGTCACAAAGGCAAATGCCGGATTGGAACTTGCACGCCATGATTCATCACCGACTTAATTACCAATATCATAAATATTAAAACAAAAATCTAAATCAGTTACGTGAACACAGCCATCTATAAACACACGGAAACAGAAACTCGATAATTGTCAACGGCCTACTGATATACCCACAGATCCTACATACGCGATATGACCACACACATGTTAAAGCGTATGTAAATAAAGTAAAAAAATCACTGCTAAGGACGACAAAATAAACAACGGTTCAGATACTAGAAATACATAATAGTAATTTATGCTACAAGAAAGTAAAGCAGGATTTTATACACGAGAAGAATATTTAGCTTGCGCCTCGGACGATAATTTCCAATAATAATAATAACAATAATAGTAATAATACCTAACAACAATAATAATAATAATAATATTATACGCCTCGGACGATAATTTCAAATAATAATAATAATAATAATAATAATAATACCTAACAATAATAATAATAACAATAATAATAATTAATAATAACAATATACGCCTCGGACGATAATTTCAAATAATAACTTCGAAGAGGTGGAAAAATTCAAATATCTTGGAGCAACAGTAACAAATCTAAATGATACTCGGGAGGAAATTAAACACAGAATAAATATGGGAAATGCCTGTTATTATTCGGTTGAGAAGCTTTTGTCATCTAGTCTTCTGTCAAAAAGTCTGAAAGTTAGAATTTATAAAACAGTTATATTACTGGTTGTTCTGTATGGTTGTGAAACTTGGACTCTCACTTTGAGAGAGGAACAGAGATTAAGGGTGTTTGAGAATAAGGTTCTTAGAAAAATATTTGGAGCTAAGAGGGATGAAGTTACAGGAGAATGGAGAAAGTTACACAACGCAGAGCTGCACGCATTGTATACTTGACCTGACATAATTAGGAACGTTTGAGATGGGCAGGACATGTAGCACGTATGGGCGAATTCAGAAATGCATATAGAGTGTTAGTTGGGAGGCCGGAGGGAAAAAGACCTTTGGGGAGGCCGAGACGTAGATGGGAAGATAATATTAAAATGGATTTGAAGGAAGTAGGATATGATGGTAGAGACTGGATTAATCTTGCTCAGGATAGGGACCAATGGCGGGCTTATGTGAGGGCGGCAATGAACCTACGGGTTCCTTAAAAGCCAGTAAGTAAGTAATAATAATAATAATAATAATAATAATAATACCTAATAATAATAATAATAATAATAATACCTAATAATAATAACAATAATACCTAATAATAATAATATACGCCTCGGACGATAATTTCAAATAATAATAATAATAATAATAATAATAATAATAATAATAATAATAATAATAATAACAATAATAATAAAAATAATAATAATAATATACGCTTCGGACGATAATTTCAAATAATAATAATAATAATAATGTATAATACATTATTTTATTCAATAAAACTTTTAATAAATCGTTATAGCTACGCTACAGCATCAAGTAGCTAAAACAAAACTAGAAGTATCCACTTCTTGTTCCTAGCAACGGTAACATGAATGTAAAGAATAACTTTACGCATTAAATATTACCATAGCAACGGACTATTTTATTAGGAATTGTCGGATAAAAGTTATTGTACTAAAAGGAAACGACACTCTGAAACTGGTTCAAAAGAACAAAATAAATTACTCATTTAAGTTCATGTACACTTTAGAATTACAATTCCAGCTTGTTGAATTATTCGATATGTCGTAGTATATGCTTTCCCTGCTTCATTTCAATAATCCTTTAACACTGATAAATGTATACAAAATATATATCAAATGACGTTCCTTTGTTCGTCGAAAGTAATCACATGTTTTCGGATGATGATGACGATGATGAATTTTTTGTTATCCAGTTCTCTTAATATACATAGAAATAACAAACATTTTATATGTTTTAGTTAAATAAAAAAACTATTTTTAACAATATATCATTCGCTGCATTCAAATTTTAAACTCCTATTCCAATTTGTCAAAAGAATACAGTTACTTTGAAACAAAAACAAAACGTTTATTAGGGAGAAATATTCATTTGTTTGAGAGGAATGCAGGGGTCTAACAAGCAGGTAAACTTATAGTAACAGCAGCCAAATTACGCTACTAACAAGCAAATTATCATATTTCAAAGCTCTTTTCTAGTGTCCCTACTCGATAATTGAAATAGGGGTCAAAGAGAATATTGTGCTTCCCCAAAGATTACAGTAAACAAAAACATCCTTACAGAGCGCAAGCTATAATAAATGAACAGCAAGAAATCATAAAATTAGTTCTCCTAACAACAAATTATGTGTAATTGTCTCCCTTCCTTTCAAGGGAGAAAAAAATTGAATGAAGGGTTTGAGATGGGTTAAAATTTTAAAAGATACAAAATCGCACTTTTATTGATCAGAAAATGGTATTTTTCCCAAAAAGGGAAGGCAAAGCAAGAGGCAGGTAGAGTTTAATGAAGAAAATGATAAGTTAGTACGTAGAATAGCTTCCACGCTCCTTTAACCCCAATATCTTAACTTCTAATCCCGTCTATGGAATGCAAATTTGTCCTGTATTGTTCAAAGTGAGGGTGTGCCTTCGGGACGATTCCATGTCACCAGTACTTCACTGTTTCCGTACAATATAAGGTCGAAAAATCAGAAAGTAATTAAAAAAGGAAAAGTCAAATTAACCATTTATCATCGCTCTAAGAAGATGTACAGCAGCCCTCGTCAAACCTTCTCAATTAAGAAACACTTTAAAGAATTTTAAAAAATCGTGTCGACGGCCACAGATTGTAATCTGTTAAAATACATTTCTTATATAAAACCACTCATATGTCTTTACATAAAGGCTTTAAATTACCTATGTTGTTAAAAAAACTATCAAATTAATGTGAATTAAGTAGTTGTAAAATATTACTCAGCTAAATTATTACATTTTTAACGTGAAATGTTGACATTCGAGAAATATGTTCACACTTTTTGCTAATACGATGACGTCATTAATTACAGTAGGACTTGCAGACTGAAATTACGACCGATGAAACATAGGGGAGAGTCGGGTAGTATCGGACATCGCGTAATATCGGACAGTGAGTTTCTTTCATCTACCACACGATGATAGTACCTGATTGACATGGTTACGTTTCAGTAATGTCGCATAGAGAAACGTAACCATGTCATTCAGGTACTACCATATGGTGGTAGATGAAAAAAACGCACTGTCCGATACTACCCGACTCTCCCCTACAGGAAAAACAAACGAATGTGACATAATTTGAAGAGTCCACTGCAAGAATGATGGATGTCATTTGGAATACATTTTGCAGGAGAAGCAAATTAAAGTTTGAAATGCTTAGCGCTCAAAGCTTAACTGTGATTTTCCGATCATTACTGGACAATGACTATCAGTGTTAATGCCATGTAACTCTCTATGTACATTCTATATGTCTTAAGATATGGTGTCGACCTGGGTGGCAAGTTGCTATAGCGCTGGCCTTCTATGCCCAAGGTTGGGGGTTCGACCCCGGGCCAGGTCGATAGCATTTAAGTGTGCTTAAATGCGACAGGCTCATGTCAGTAGATTTACTGGCATGTAAAAGAACTCCTGCGGGACGAAATTCCGGCACATCCGGCGACGCTGATATGACCTCTGCAGTTGCGAGCGTCGTTAAATAAAACATATCTTTTAACTTTCTTAAGATATGGTTCATTTTCGACAAGAAAGTGACTCTTCAATTCATTTTTTTTATGTGTAAAAGCTTAACGAAACATTCAACTTAATTTTAATTTAATCGAAAATTATTTGTGCACAAAATGGGGGTGATTAATAAATTCAGGGAGTATAACGACAGAAATTATTAATTTAACATGGTCTAAACTGTGGTATTAATTTCGAAATAAATCAAATTTTCTATAATGACACATTAGTATTGAATACAATTTCAGTCAACTCACTGGCGTCACATTGATGTATGAATCGTTTCAACTATCAATTGCATTGTTGTCTCTAGACTAGACCGCATGGAATGAGGAAGCGATTATGAAGTAAGTAAGGAGAAGGTTCCGCCTTGTTAAATTTAAATGCGGAGAGTATGAAAACGGGAATGAAAAGAAATATAAAACTTTTATTTAAAATCTCAAACATTCTTACAATCCCAACCATGCTCACAATAACAATCACAAAAAGCAGAAAAGTTTCATGCAATTATAACGATGCGATGAATTGGGTCACTTTTAACATAACAATTTCACACTGCGCTCTACCAAACTATTACCTGATGGTTTGAGAAACGTTTACGTACGATATAAATCTCTGGTACGCCACATCAGCATGCATTCCTTAATCTAAGGTCACACACTTCACAGTGCTATTAAACTGTGACTTTCGTTTGGAAAAGAGAAGCTGTTTTACCACACGAAATGTTCTTAATTTTACTGAATCGAATTAAAGGTGTGTTAAAATTTCAATTTACAGTTTTGTTGTTCCAATGCGACAACTCATCATTCAGAGACAGGCCAAATATGAACATAAACACTTACATCAAATAATAGTATCGCTGTTACTGTTAAATGTAACAGTTGAAAGTAGTAAAAATTATCGCATCATGCTTGACACATCATAAATTAGCGTCATGGAAACCAGGCCTTGATAGTCTTTTTTTTATACGTACAGATTTGAAGTAATAAAAGATAACGCGAGAATAGGTCTATAACCTTAAAATTTATTCTCAGTGATAAGATTGTATTGTAATATCTGCATATAAAAGAAAAATACAGTATATCACACTTCAGTATTTAATGCTTTATTATTGATAAATGTTGCTATGGTTGCGCATATTATTATCGGTTCTCCGGAGTTTCATTTTACGGAAAATTAATTCTACTCCAATCTTTTGAACTGAAATATTCAAATTTTTATACCAAGTCGCTAAGTAACTAATTTCTTAGAGCAATTTGATTTTAAGCAGTCATCAATTTATTCTCATTTATCCTAAAATAACAAATACTAGCCGAGTGAGATGACACTGGTCTCGCATTTTGAGATCCCGGGTTCGATTCCCGGTCACGGCCAATATGGTCAAGATTTTTACATGGTTTTCCTGAACTGAATGTAACTAATTTTCAGTTAAATAAAGGCGAATGCCGGATTGAACTCCAATTACCACGAAATAAGAGACATAGTACAACAGACAAGCATTAATAGATACAGTGCGATAGTAACAAGCATTCTCAACAGTAAACTACAGAAAGTCGCCATATGATCTAGGAGTTAAAGCGACTATGATAAATAAAGCTAAAAAAATAAATCCTGTTACGTAATGTTAGACATAATAGCCCTACAAGTATGAACGCAAATTAAACGCGTTGAAAACAACAGTTACTAATATAAATTATATGACTAAGGAAAATATTTGACGCATAGTTACCTGGACGGATGCTTTTTGCGATACATTTCGCTCTAAAAAATCACATACACTGCAATAATACTATCACACAAGATGTATGTCAACAATGTTACATTTCCTGGGGTGAAGAAGAAACAAAAAGCTAATTTTCAATACAAAAATATATGAAGTATGAATGAGAAATTATGTTGATAATAACTCACACACCAATTCACAAATGGAGTGTAAGAATTAGGTTAAATTTCAACCAATCAGAGCCACCTATCACTGTAGTACTGCTTTTGTCTCATCACTGATTATTCTCATAATTCGATGAGAAATGACGTAACCTAATTACCAAACTCAGAAATAATTAACATTGATTTCCTTAGCATAAACTATACCCAAAAAGTTAATTTTCTTAGTACATCAGCATTAGGCCTATAAACAGTCTTTATTGTTGCTCAAAATTGTTTATAAAATGACATTTTATGGCGTGCATGCAATAAAATTGCCATACTAACAATTACATCATTAACTAGTTTGTATTTATAACAATTATATGCCATAATATCATTATTAATTAAAATAAAGAAATTTCTAAACGAAAATAAACATTAATTTTATTAATCAACAACACAATATTCTTTATCTCGCTGTTATTTATACTCGCTTTAACATCTTTGGTCATATCGCGAGTTAATCTTTGGTTGAAATCCGAAGGCCTGTATACTATTGTTGAGACTGATTCTATTGTTGTGAACTAGATGGCGTCTGTATATGTATGACTGATTTGTTATGAATATGATTTCGGTGATGAATGAGGCCGGTGATATTCAGGGATGTTGTGGCCCGAATTTCCTGGCATTTTCCTTACGGTTGAGGAAAAACCCGACCGGGAATCGAACCCTGGCCCTCTGCGTAAGAGACCAGCATGCTGACCCCTACACCACAGAGGTGGTCAACACAATATTACTTAATATTACTTAATATTAATTAAAAATAAGAGTGAAATGTAAAATTTAATCAACTGACCTGTTCCGATAGATTTGCCAGAATCAGAAACACAGCTTCTAAAATGTCTTTCATTTTCTTACTCTCCAACCATTTAATAAATTTCTTCTGCTCTCTGCCATAGCCTTCACGACATTTTTCGGCGGAATTAAACCCAATTCTGCTTTATAAGCTTGTTATAAAATATCTGTTGGTAAATTTAATTCCATATTTAGCAAAAATGTCATTAAATGCAACGAACCAAACAATGACGTCACGAGTGTATTGCAAGCTTTTGTTTCAGAGTAACTGATCAGAAAACTGATAACTCATTTACCCATTTCGTTTTTATTAATTATGTTGTACAGAAACTACAATATGAAATTAATTTATGATGTTAAAATATTATTTTATTCGTCAAAATTAGGAAACTCGCTGCGGTCGTTACAAAATATTGACTCATGGATTAAAGTATACCATTATAAACAAGCTTCATAATGTAATGCAATCTCCATAATTGTACATTTAATTAGATTTTTAGACAGTCGTTTCATAATGACGAACTTTTCGATTCTCATTTTAGTATCGAAAAGTCATTGATTTCCGCATCCATAAATTAGTGTGCTTAGAAGTAAATTTCCATACCTAAAAGTACTTTTAAGCACGCTAATAAGAAATACTGAAAACATAAATTCCAACTATTTATTTATTATAAATATTCACAACATCAAAACAATCACCATAGCCTACTACATATCCGAAGGCCGTGAAATCTATCTCTTTCTATACGAATGTAACACTCTTTCGTCTTTAACATCAGAAGTTCACCATTGGGAGAGAACGAATCAATAATTTCATTATCTTTAAAATATGAATATATTAGGGATTCTCGAGTAACTGTCTAAAAAATCTTGTAGCCTTTGAAACACGTGCGAAACTAGCGTTTTAAGCACTCGCCATGTTGTCCATTTCCACGTCGGTTCAGTGGACAATTTTCACTTCTCGTGCTTAAAACGCTATCATTTCACAACTTTTTGCATAAATAGTTATTTTTGCTTTTTAAATTTCACTGTTTTTAATAGATTGAAATCTGAATATTTACATTATTATTAAAATGTCCAAACGTTCTGTTTTACAGCGTTATTATTATTATTATTATTATTATTATTATTATTATTATTATTATTATTATTATTATTATTATTATGTTTATAGTACACAAGAACATAATTTCAGCATTTAAAATGAATTAAATGACTTCATTTCCTATACGATGTTATCATATTTATGTACGTAGGCCTATATTTATTTATTTACCTATTTATTTATTTACCTATTTATTTATTTACCTATTTATTTATATATCCATGTATTTAGTTATCTATTCCATTTATTTGTTTGTTTATTTATTTATATACTTATTTACAGACTCAAGCTGAACATAATGTACAATTTTAAATACCTGAGTAAGGGGGACAGGTTTTAACCGAGACATCCTATGACCATTATAACGACAGAAGAAGCTGTCGAAGATTGCTTCACATTAATAATTAGGTCCTCCGTTATTATTATTATTATTATTATTATTATTATTATTATTATTATTACACCATTTTTCTATTGCCGCAACATCTAATTTTTCCTATTCTCTTTAGTTAAAAGGAGACGTTCAATAAAACAATTTGCACTATCAAATAACTTCAATTTAAGGGACGCAGATGGTGAAATTTTACATTTTTTTTTTTTACTTCATGCACAATTTTAATTTTTTGTATGTAGAAATATCATTGCTACAACAACTTAAAAATTCTGTATCCAAATTTTGGAAAAGGAAAAAAAGAAAAGAAAAAGGATACAGTAATTCAATAAATTCTATATATCTCAGCCATTTTTTAAGATAATTCAAAATATTTCAAATATTTTACTCCTAAAAGTACGCTCTTTAAAATGTCTAGAGCACAATTTTGATGTGGCTTTCAAAACCTTAAGTTAAACAAAAACATTTTAACAATGAATTTAAGAGATATGCTTTTTAAGAAATATGGAGGAATATTTTTGAAATGCAGCCAAATAACAAATTTCTATTCCAGAGAACAGTTTGCTAATGTATTTTTACAATTCATTTTGTTTTCAGATAAATCTAGTTCAATATAATAAAAGTTTCAAGTTCAATCTATAAGATTCATCTATTTTGCAAATGTTTATTTGCTATAACATTGTATATGAAATATTAACGTTTTCGCCTTTTCGGCATCATCAGATATTGTTAAGAAACACGAAATATAAACCTTGAACAAATTAAAATGTACATAAGTATCATGCATGACAAAATGGACTTTCATGAGTTTTATGTAGTTATGTCTTATTAATGAAAAAGGTTTATTTTAAAAAATATTTCCAGGAAAAATGTAAATTTTGTCCATTTTGTCATGCATAATACTATGTACATTTTAATTTGTTCAAGGTTTAGATTTCGTGTTTCTTAACAATATCCGATGATACCAAAAAGGCGAAAACGTTAATATTTCATATACAATGTTATAGCAAATAAACATTTGCAAAATAGATAAATCTTATAGATTGAACTTGAAACTTTTATTATATAGTTTACTAATGACCAGACATCGGATTCTAGGGCAAATGCCTATTTTGTTTCTTTAGGAGAAAAGTAAAAATAATTATTAATATTTGTGTTTCATGGAAATTGAAAGGTATTCAAAGAGTTTTATAGTGCCCTAAAACGCCCTAAAACGGTTATTAGAGCCTAATTTGTTAATATTGGCCTAAAAATGCCTAACTCACTGTAAAGTTTCGCATTTGGAGGCATAAATGCCGACAAAGAACCAACCTTAGTTTTGAAGCAGGCAACAATCACAACATGTGCTGCTACCGATTCAGAGATATACTATACTATAAAATGACTGTTTTCGGTCTGAAACCGATTAGCTGTACTGCCCTTCAGAGTGTCATAAAATCACAGTTTTTGGAGAAAGAGTGTTTTTGAAATATTTATGAAAAGTCGTAAAACTGCGAATGAGTAGGGTAAACCGTTACAAAATATTTAAAAGAATGGCCCTCCTAGTGTTAACACTACCAGGAAATGCGACAATAAGTGGAACTTTGTATTTTTGTCCAATTGAATCTCAATAACAACGGTTCATTTGAATGCTCGTTAACAGTTACTCTTTCCCTCACCTTATTTGTGTTGAGAAGTTTTGAGCGGTAGAACGTTTTCCTGTGAAGTTTAACGCGATAATGCCGAAAAATATAAGTGCAAAATCTACATTGATCCGGCAATGGCTAACAGAATATTCAGAATTCACTTATGATGGAAAAATAATATTCTGCAAGATTTGTAGCAAACAGGTATGTAACAATAGTTGAAATATATAAATTCTATTAATTTTAATGAGTAGGCCTATAATATTTATACATTGACTGAGCTATCCTGAGGTATAATTCTTTTAAGACCACTACACTTTAACCTTTTAAATTCCGATAATTAAAGTATTCGCAGGTCATTAAAATTTTGATTGTTCGAACCCACTAACTTTGTGATAGAAATACGGCAATACAACAATTAGGATTTTATTTTAATTCAGTTTACTTTACATTCTTAGATTTCGCAAGAAAAGAACTGCCACCTAAAGCAGCATGTGCAAGGAGCGGCTCATAAGGCTAAAGCTCAGCAGAAAAATCAACTGCAACAAACTTTACTAACACAGCCTACTTCATCCAATCTCAGCAGCAATTTCTATGCTGATTTAACCAGAGCGTTTGTTGCTGCTAACATTCCCTGGAATGCAATTGAAAATCCGGTTTTAAGACAGTTTTTACAAAAATACTGCAAACAAAATATCCCATCTGAGTCGACCTTAAGAAAAAAATTACTTAGACAGAATATGCAATGAAACTTTAGCTTCCATTCGGGAGGATATAGGTGGTTCTTACATATGGGTCTCTGTGGATGAAACCTCAGATCCTATGAATAGGTATATAGCAAATATGGTAGTAGGAAAACTTAGTCCTGATGGACCTTCGATTCCACACCTCGTATGTGTTAAGGAACTTTCGAAAGTGAATAGCCAAGCCATTGCTTATTTTGTAAATAAAGGCCTACAGTCTTTATACTCAGGTAATATAGACGATTCTAAAGTTCTGTTGTTTTGTACTGATGCTGCCTCATACATGGTTGCTGCAGCTCCACTTCTTAAAACATTTTATCCTAACCTCACGTATGTAACCTGTCTAGCACATGGCCTTCACAGGGTTTCTGAAACAATCCGGAATGAATTTCCTCTTGTCAATTCGTTTATTTCTAACACAAAAAAATGTTTTTGTAAAGCCCCATCCAGGATTTCAATATTCAGAGAGAACTTTCCAGATATCCCACTCCCACCTCAGCTGGTTGTTACACGATGGGGAACCTGGATTCAGTCAGTGGTGTATTATTCTAAGTATTTTAAAGAAGTGGTCACAGTTATTGATAAATTACCTGAAACTGATAGTGCAGCGTGTGTGAAAGCAGTGAAAGATTGTCTGAATGACTCACGAGTGAAAAACGATATTGCCTACATAACATCAAACTTTTCTTTCATACTTGCAAGCATTGAACAATTAGAACGTGAAAAACAATCTCTTTGTAGCCAAATAGCAATAGTAAAGGAAGCTCAAGTGAACATACATTCTGCTTTGGGCGAAACTGGGAAAAAAAGTTAAAAATAAGTGGGACAACGTATTAAATAAGAATGTAGGATTTTCATTGTTGGAAAAAGTATCAAGAGTGTTATCGGGGAAAGTGTAAATGTTCCAGTAAGTATTGATGTTTCTATTGTACCTAATTTAAAATTTGCGCCTCTCACATCAGTTTCGGTTGAAAGAAGTTTTTCTGCTTTCAAAATGATTCTCAGTGACAAAAGGCAAAGGTTAACTGTGGAGAATTTAGAAAAATTCTGGTGGTGTACTGTGCAGATAATTATAATAAAGTCTGAGCATGGAACTGAATTTCAATAACTTAAAATGAGTAATCTTGATATCAATAATCATTATTTCATTAGTTTCAATATATTAAATTTGTGCAGCTCTGTTTATAAATATAATATAGTATTCTTTTTTAATGTTTAAACATAATTTTTTGTGCGTATTTTAGTGTATAACTAAACATTTCAGTGAAAGAAATAAGTATGATACCTTGATGTGCCTAAAATGCCTATTTTCATTAAAATAGAGCCTAATTTTACAAATTTTGAGCTTATTTTAGGCGCCTAAAACTGCAATTTTAGTGCTTAAAAATCCGATGTCTACTAATGACCTAAAGAAAGTGTGTACTAAATAGCATGCACGCAGCATTAACAGTTCCGAAGATACATAACTTTTTTTGCATGGAATAAAGCAAAAATTACAGTTACGGGGAATTACAATCAATGTTTAATTTCATTTAAAAACCCTTTGCACCAGAGCTTCAAAAATGGAGCCACAGAAGTTCTCAAGGCCATAAATACGCATAAAATTTCATGTACTGTAATGAATTTTCCACTTACCAAAGAGAATTTTAAAGAAAAAAACTGAAAATGTAATTTTACTGTATATACAGTATTTAATTAAGGGGAGTTGGTCATTATCGCATGCAAAATAATGGTAAAAATAGCCTATCTTTTAGCAGTCATAAATATAATAGTCTGCTATTTATCAGTGGTCTTTCATTTTTGTTAGCTATGTGTGTATACATATTAAGCTTTAAAATGAAAAAGAATGGTGACTCTAGAGTAAATCTGTATCCTTAAATTAATTTGTTTAATTAAGCACAATTTGTTTTTATAAATTCATTACATGTCTGTGATTAGGTACACTCTATTCACTTATTATAACACATATTGAATTGAAACTTTGACCACTTACTGCTAATAGATACTAAAACATACCCTACTAAATTATTCATATATCTGTAATATTATGGGCATAGGGCTTATAGTAATCATCACCGTCAATAAATTTAAAAAAATTGAAGATTAGTATAAGCCCTATGCCCATAATATTATAGGCATTTTAATAATTTTAGTAGGGTATGTTTTAGTATCTGTTAGCAGTAAGTGGCCAAAATTTTAATTCAATGTGTGCTATGATAAGTGAATAGAGTGTACCTAATCACAGGTATGTAGTGAATTTATATAAAACATATGTTTAAATTCAAAAATTAATTTAAGGGTAAGATTTACACTAGATTAACCATTCTTTTTCATTTTAAAGTTTAATGTGTATACATATATCACTAAAAAATATTGAAATAGCTGTGATAAATAGTATTACAATTCCGACCGCTTGAAGATAGGCTATTTTTACCATTACTTTGTATGCGATAAGGTCCAATTCCCCTTAATATACTGAGGAAAGAATGTTGAGTATCGAATATTAAAAATAGGCCTATTTAATTACCGTATCGTTTATATTTAAAAATCTACAGAAATGATCATAAGACAGACCTGGTGTTTGATGCGCCAGACGTCGGGCATCGATGACGAGACGCTGACCGCCGGCGACGGACGCTCTATCCGTGGAATCGGCGCCTCCCCCACCGCCGCCGGTATCGTCGGCAAGGGTCCACGAATATTCCATTCCACCGAGCTATCCAAGTTTCCAGTACCCAGTGATCACACAAACAGTTCCGGAACACACATTATATCGCGTCGTCTATAGTCATTGGCAATACGATTAACTCTCTTCCAGTTCTTTATCTTTACTGTTAACTGAATCTACAATGTAGCTTGGAAATCGGCAAATAAAATGTTATTTAATGCGTTTACACATACTGCACAGGTGTAGAATCCAGAAGGCGCAGAACAATGCACTGTTTCTCACTGTATTGTCAATGTATTTCATTTATTCTTCCTTTCTTGTCTTTACGATTATCAACTGTTTTGCAAACTGTCACACGCAAAATTGTCCAACGTTCCTAGTAATTACACTTAAACGTATTTTATTTGCGACCTTCGATTGTCTTTTTATTTAGAATTCGATCTTCATATGTCCACAGATATTGTTTACAGTTTTCAATTATTCATTTCTACAAAAAAAAAAAAAAAATGAAACACTAAAGTTTTATTTCTCGGTCGCAAATTCATTGGCAATGCTTAAATCCACAAACAGAGGAACATCGGCTTTTGATGCACTGCGAATATTCCTCCAACGTTCAGTATATAATTTCGAAATCACCATCTTTACAGATATTACAAATAGCTTTTACTTTCACTAGCCACAAATCATTTTGGTAGTAATGAATAAACTGTCTCATGGAATTATCATAGTCATTCCATTTTTCATCCCGTTCTATTACATTTCAATTTGTATTCTTCTCAAGGACCCCGTCAGTCATGCTGATGGATAGACAAGAATATTAATGTATACGCACCTAACAAAGTTCAACATTCTGTGGCTATCCCGTAGCCTACGTGTCATCAGGCTTCAAATATATACAGATTATTATTTTAAAATGAAATATTTTAATTACATATCAACATATGAACAAATTTTCCAATATAAGAATAAAACCGCATTGCTTTACAAATTTACTTCGCAATTCTGAATTGAAAACCAGCGTTTCACATGTTTTATTGAATGGTATTTCTACAAATGATAACTTCGAGATACTACACTCGTTTTATTATAATATCTTAAAACACGTCTCAACTTTTATTTATGTAACAAAAATTCTAAAAAATGAACGCTTTTGCAACTACAATACGCTTAAGAAGTTTAACTTTTAACTTAGTGGGTGCTAGAGTCACTATTACAAAAAAATTATTAATTTCTGCAAAGAGTTCAATCTTGAATCCTCTTTGGCCAAGACTGTTCCTTTGATAGCTCTAAAATATTCAATCTATCTTCTAAGAAATCACATATATAACGTAAATTAACAACACAATAATAATTATTATTATATTTCTTACGAAAACATTTTCATAAAATTGTACGTATTTACTAATACTTGTATATTTGGTATACTTTGTCCTTTAGGGCAACCCCTATTTTAGGGGGAAGTTTGTAAAATAAATAAAAATAAGATAAGTTGTCTAATAAATTTACAATCACAATTGTATAATTAATTTAAGTAATTTTAAATTTAATGAAATCTGATATATTTTACGTAACTAATAATGAGATTAAAAATGCCTAGTGTAGTGAATCTTACAAACGCGTATCACGAATAAGAAATACGTTTACTAACTCTAAATTATTTAAATATAATATTTTTAATGATTTGTGTATAAATCAAGTAGAAACAGTAAAATGTAATACAAAGTCAGAACTAATACCAAGTAATTGTAGACTTATTATGTTTCGGAAATTATTACGTATATAATTAAACTTAAAGTAAAAAAAAAACTTGTTTTAAATATAAAAATTTCCACACCACTACTAACAGTTCTTTTCTGTTGGGATGACAGCCCTTAAACCAGTCAAACGTTAGATGTCACTCCACAATCGCACTCACTTGCAGGACGACCGGCACATCTTGATCGCGGAGATGTATGAATACTGAAAGTCCCACAAATATTTTGCACCAGCTCTCGCGCGATTACCTATAAGAAGCGTGCTCTTTCTTTTTCTTTGCACAGTACGGTAAAGCGAAAGAAAAGAAGGCGTTACTTTACGTAGCACTTCCACTCACCGCTAGAGGCGCTAGTTACGTACTGATCTCGTCCATTCATTCACTTTATTCTCTCTGCTGCTCCCCGTTCCTGTCAAGTTCGCACGTCATGCAGTGACGAGGACCAATCGCGAGACGTCTAGCACAACGCCGGCCAATAGCGTGTGGTCACACAACTGCTTAAGGTCCAAACAAACGGTTCTGCTTTTTAATTTCTGATATGCTGATACGGTCGAACAGATCTATTTTACAGACATTAAAAGCACTGCCTATGTTCCCAGCCGAGACAGAGATTTGACGCTTCGTGGCTTCAACAGTTGGAATGACAGCGATAAATAGCCAACAAATGTATGTATGTATGTATGTATGTATGTATGTATGTATAATAATAATAATAATAATAATAATAATAATAATAATAATAATGATTTATTTAACCTGGCAGAGTTAAGGACATACGGCCTTCTCTAACACTCAACAAGGAGTAAAACTGCGTTACAAAAACACTACAACTTTACAAAGTACACTACAATTTTACACACAAAACTGAATAAGATAATAATAATAATAAAATGTAACCAACGAGTAAGTAGAAATCAGACATAATATATAACATACAGAAAGAAAGGAAAAAGCATAATAAAATGTGAACAGCAGGTCAAAATAAATGAGACATTCAAGGTATAAAAAAATAAGACTATTATTGATGATAATAATAATAATAATAATAATAATAATAATAATGATAATAATAATAGTAGTAATAAAATAGTGCAGTAGAAAGCATACAATGAATACAATATTTTTGAGTACACACAGTAAGGAAAATTATGATTATATATAGCTCAACTTATCACATTAGAGATATACCATTATCGGAAAATATGAAAACAAAAATATAAAATAAATTAAATATCACTAGAACATAAAAAAAATGTGAATACGTGGAAACATGCAATACAACACTTGTCATAACAGTAAGTTAGTTTGGCAACTCGTCATAAGATAATTTTCTAACTTGGATTTGAAAGATTTCAATGTTCGGCAGCCCTTGACTTCAGGCGGCAGAGAGTTCCAGTGACGAGAGGTAGCAACAGTGAAAGATGAAGAATAAAGAGATGATGTGTGGAGTGGGATGTATGTATGTATGCATGCATACATGTATGTATGTATGTATGTATGTATTGCTCCTTACAGTTTAGTTTTAAACAATATAAGACATGTTTAGTCAGTAGTTCGAAGACTGATTCGAACATAAGTGACACAAATAAGATATCACTTGTGAGGCAACTAAGATAATGGAATATGTTACCCAGTTCCTTTTTCCCCTTCATTTCATACATCACTGACTAGTAACATATTGAAAGGAGTGCGTTATAGTAGGTTGTTTTACGACGCTTTATCAACATCTCAGGTTATTTAGCGTCTGAATGAGATGCAGGTGATAATGCCGGTGAAATAACTCCGGGGTCCAGCACCGAAAGTTACCCAGTATTTGCTCATATTGAGTTGAGGAAAAACCCCGGAAAAAAACCTCAATCAGATAACTTGCCCCGACCGGGAATTGAACCCTGGTCACCTGGTTTCGCGGCCAGATGCGCTGACCGTTACTCCATAGGTGTAGACAGTGCGTTATATGGCAGTAAAAATTTTTAATAGCCTCCCTATCGATATAAAAAATGAAACTCAAAACATAAGATTATTTAGGGCCAAATTAAAGAAGTACCTAATTTCTCACGCCTTCTATTCTGTAGGTGAATTCATGACATTCAATAACGCTTCATGAAATTGATACTAAAACTTTGTGTTGTACTAGTAGACTATATTGTAAATCTCGTCTGTATATATTTAATCTAGACTGTGACTATAAATTAAGACTTTATAATAGTATTAAGTTTTTTGAGTTGTTCCATATTATAGCTGTGAAGCAATGTACGAATACCATGGAATGTTAATAAATACAATAAAATACAATACAATTACACTAATCAGATTTCAGACGCATAGAAACAAATTGTTCTTCCTCTGACACATCGATTAAATTCAAATGGTTAAACGATTAAATATTTTGATCGATCAACAGCAATAGTTTTAACACAGACTACCCACAATCCACTAAATCACTTCCAATAACTACCAGTCCTATCGTAAAACTTGCAGTATGCTTACATCAACATTACTAAAAACAGCGAATTACCTGTCAAATTCAAGCGGGACGTCATGACGTCATACACGTTCGAAGACTATCTCAAACAAAGTTATAGCCTTGCGAAACCTAGGAAGCTGTTTCTCTCGATATTTTCGACTGTTTTTTTTAAGTGAAACACGATGTAAAGTTTGTAGATGGAATTTTGTGGCAGTAAACAAAACATAAAAGAAACCAAACATCATCATCCTCACCGCAGACCATAAGCACTAAAAGGCCGGCATGCGGGACGAGCGATGAAAATTCAAATCTCACGTGAAGGCGGCACGCACTAATAACCAACACGAGAGACGATGGCTATCACTTTCCAGCTTCGCGCCAGCCGTGTGTGTCCGCCCTACACACGTTAGTTCTGAGTCAGTGGTAACGAAGACGTGTGTAATCCCATAACTGCCTGCACTTTTCCCTCTGATGAAAACACGCCTATCTAAGGTTGGGTGTAACTCTGGGGAAGACAAAACAAGTGAACGAAGAATTATGGTGGTTCAGTCACTACGAGTGAATCGTCTCGGGGATGTTGAGGTAGGATAAAGGAAGAAAAAGTGAGAGGCGATTCATCGAATCCTCGAATTCTCTTAAGTTGCGGAAAACCTTATACTGTTCGTGATTATTATTGTGGGATGGTTGGGATTGTAAATGAAAGTACAGTACATTTCTTTTCATTAGTCTTCATTTTCCCTAAAGAAAGAAAGAAAGAAAAAAGGGAGGAAGGAAGAAAGAAAGGAAAAAGAGAGAAAGAAAGAAAAGAAGAAAGGAAAAAAGGGAGAGAAAGAAAGAAAGAAAAAAGGATAAAGGGAGGGAAAGGAAGAAGGACAAAAGGGGGAGAAAATAAGAAAGGAAGGAACGAAGAAAAAGGAAAAAGGGAGTGGAAAAAAGAAAGAAAGAAAGAAAGAAAGAAAGAAAGAAAAAAGGAAGAAAAGGAAAAGGGAGAGAAAGAAAGAAAGAAAGGAGAAAAGTGAGAGAAAGAAAGGAAGAAAAAGGGCAAGAAAGGCAAAAAGAAAGGAAGAAAGGAGAAAATGGAGAGAAAGAAAGAAAGGAAAAAGGGAAAAAGGAGAGGAAGAAAGAAAGAAAGAAAAAAGGAAGAAAAGGAAAAGGGACAGAAAGAAGAAACAAAGGAGAAAGGGAGAGAAAGAAAGGAAGAAAAAAGGAAAAAGGGCGAGAAAGGAAGACAGGAGAAAAGGGAGAGAAAGAAAGGAAGGAAAGAAGAAAAAGGAAAAAGGGAGAGGAAGAAAGAAAGAAAGAAAAAAGGAAGAAAAGGAAAAGGGAGAGAAAGAAGAAACAAAGGAGAAAGGGAGAGAAAGAAAGGAAGAAAAAAGGAAAAAGGGCAAGAAAGGAAGACAGGAGAAAAGGGAGAGAAAGAAAGGAAGGAAAGAAGAAAAAGGAAAAAGGGAGAGGAAGAAAGAAAGAAAAAAGGAAGAAAAGGAAAAGGGAGAGAAATAAGAAACAAAGGAGAAAAGATAGAGAAAGAAAGGAAGAAAAAGGAAAAAGGGCGAGGAAGGAACAAAGGAGAAAAGGGAGAGAAAGAAAGGAAGAAAAAAGGAAAAAGGGCGAGAAAGGAAGAAAGGAGAAAAGGGAGAGAAAGAAATGAAGGAAAGTAGAAAAAGAAAAAAGGGAGAGGAAGAAAGAAAGAAAGAAAAAGGAAGAAAAGGAAAAGGGAGAGAAAGAAGACACAAAGGAGAAAAGAGAGAGAAAGAAAGGAAGAAAAAGAAAAAAGGGCGAGGAAGGAAGAAAGGAGAAAAGGGAGAGAAAGAAAGGAAAGGAAAGAAGAAAAAGGAAAAAAGGAGAGAAAGGAAGAAAGAAAGGAGAAAAGAGAAAGAAAGGAAGAAACAAAGGATAGAAAGAACGGAAGAAAGGAAAAAAAGGGAGAGAAAGAAAGGAAGAAATGAGGAAATGGGAGAGAAAGTAAGGAAGAAAGGAAAAAAGGAGAAAAGGGAGAGAAAGAAAGGAAGGAAAGAAGAAAAAGGAAAAGGTAGAGAAAGAAGGAAAGAAAGAAAGGAGAAAAGGGACAGAAAGGAAGAAAGAAAGGAGAAAGGAGAAAAGGGAGAGAAAGAAAGGAAGGAAGAGAAAGGAAAACGGGAGAGAAAGGAAGAAAGGAAAAGGGAGAGAAAAAAGGAAGAAAGAGAGGAAAAAAGGGAAGAAAGAAGGGAAGGAAGAAATAAAGAACTGAAGGAAGAAAAAAAGACGGAAAGGACGAAGGAAAGAAAGAAAAAAGGAAGAAAGAAAGAAAAAGTACAGTGCCACTACCAGTGTCACCGGTTACTCGGGGAAACATACTGTTTCGTGTTGACAATTGAAAGCGATTGGATATCGAAGGCATCATAATATATTTGGCGCATTGATTTAATATCCAGTCGGAAGCCTTTGTGTTGTGGTATATATTTTTTGCACGTATCAATACTTGCAATGTCAAGCATTGTTATCACGTTTCCGCTAAGAAGATCGTTCGTTCCTAGTTACAATTACCATTAATGATATATTTATTTCAACTCGCATCAATAAACTCTATATACGGCAACGATGTTTCGTACTCCACGTGGAGTTTATATCGGCACGCCTATTAAAAATGCTAGAGCATCATTGGTAGTTCATATGTTACTTACAGCTTCTTGTGGCTGGAGCAGTATCTGAGAAGACCTAACCACTAAACAAACTCTTATTTTATCTCTTCAAAGGAAAGTGTCGTCTTTGATACCGGCTGGGTATCAATTGAACGCGGGCACTATGCCAGAAGGGTATCAACAATATTAATGTAGCGTTATTTAAATATTTTAATGGACTATCTTTATGTTTGAAAACAATCGTTTGAGAATTATAATGGACATGAGGAAGAATCAAAGAAATACCTTGTTACGTAGGAAAAATATTCCATATTTAAATCGCTGTAATGCTGATACGGTCTTCTGGCATGATGCCCTCGAAATGTTTTCGAAGAGAAAAGTCTGTCAATGGGACGAAATCTATTCAATGTGGATAAAATGAAGTGGCGATAATGGACTAGACCCTTTAATGGCGGAATAGGAAGGATATGATAAGCTTACGTTTCCAGAGAAAATGTATCTAACAGGTTTTCTATCCGCCACAGATTTCAAAACTTATGCGTGGAATCGAACCTCGACTCATTTGGTAAGCCGCTGTCTGCTGGCAAGCATTGCGGCCATCGAGGATCGATCATTGTGACGTCACTGAAGCGCCTGCAACAGACGATTCAGCATGGACCTAACGGGCGTGAATTAACTTCACTATGCTACTTTCATTATAGAGGAAAGAAGTAAAGACAAGGATGGACGTGTACACATTTTTTTAACTTGTACAGTGTTGGCAACACCGTGAGAGTAACCAGGTACTGTGTGATGGGCATATTTTTTAATTACGAGTAATTTGTAAGTCTAATATTGGTTTAAACCCCTTCGAAGAGGAAAACGTAAAAATGAAAATGAAATTGTCCATAAAAGCTATTTAAAATGTCAGTGCAGAAATAACTTCTGTTTATTTTCGCATAACAATCGTACCGGAAGTGAAGACACATTACACTTGACAGAGCCGAGAATTATCACAACTACAGGACATGGATATAGCGCCAGTTTTGGTCCAAGAATATGAAAAAAAAATCCTTTTCTTGAAAACATAAACGCTCATAAATTTAAACACAAAAATTTAAAACATATATATTTACGACTATTTCGTTTATATGACGTCATTCCATTTCCGGCCAATGAAGTGTAATGAAATTTTGAATTCCAACCAATCACAGTCATATATCGCGATAATTTCTGCAGCTAGATTTTTCACTATCAATTTATAGCATGGTCGTTCTTTTGTTTAATCAGTGTCGTCAACTGTTTCAACGTAAATCGATGAGCATGAATTCATTGTACTAAATAAAGCGCGAAATCCTACTTCCACATCTACATCTACATCTTCTAATTCCATGTCCATTGTAGCTAAAGAAAATGACACTCCTTCATAACAATTGTTCATTTAATTAATGTATTGATCAGGTTACTTGTAATTATATTATACTTACTTACTTACAAATGGCTTTTAAGGAACCCGGAGGTTCATTGCCGCCCTCACATAAGCCCGCCATCGGTCCCTATCCTGTGCAAGATTAATCCAATCTCTATCATCATATTCCACCTCCCTCAAATACATTTTAATATTATCCTCCCATCTACGTCTTGGCCTCCCTAAAGGTCTTTTTCCCTCCGGTCTCCAAACTAACACTCTATATGCATTTCTGGATTCGCCCATACATGTTACATGCCCTGCCCATCTCAAACGTCTGGATTTAATGTTCCTAATTATGTCAGGTGAAGAATACAATGCGTGCAGTTCTGCGTTGTGTAACTTTCTCCATTCTCCTGTAATTTCATCCCGCTTAGCCCCAAATATTTTCCTAAGCACCTTATTCTCAAACACCCTTAACCTATGTTCCTCTCTCAGAGTGAGAGTCCAAGTTTCACAACCATACAGAACAACCGGTAATATAACTGTTTTATAAATTCTAACTTTCAGATTTTTGGACAGCAGACTGGATGATAGTATATCAGTTATTCATAGATTTCAAAAAAAGGCATATGACTCCGTTAAGAGGGAAGTATTATACGATATTCTTATTGAATTTGGTATTCCCAAGAAACTAGTTCCATTAATTAAAATGTGTCTCAGTGAAACATACAGCAGAGTCCGTATAGGTCAGTTTCTATCTGATGCTTTTCCAATTCACTGCGGTCTAAAGCAGGGAGATGCACTATCACCTTTACTTTTTACTTCGCTTTAGAATATGCCATTAGGAAAGTTCAGGATAACAGGCAGGGTATGGAATTGAACGGGTTACATCAGCTTCTTGTCTATGTGGATGACGTGAATATGTTAGGAGAAAATACACAAACGATTAAGGAAAACACGGAAATTTTACTTGAAGCAAGTAAAGCGATCGGTTTGGAAGTAAATCCCGAAAAGACAAAGTATATGATTATGTCTCGTGACCAGAATATTGTACGAAATGGAAATATAAAAATTGGAGATTTATCCTTCGAAGAGGTGGAAAAATTCAAATATCTTGTAATTATACTATAAAATGTTTAAATTAAATCATGACTTCAGCAGATAATGAAAATGTATTTCTGTTATAATAATAAGAGAAAAGCGCAGTACATGTAATTAACATTTTTAAACCTGTATTTCGCTTTTCTCAATTGGCATTACTGAATAACATCCAATTTCTTTATTGCAATAATCGTTATTCATCTATTTTGACTTCACAATGTCTGAATAGGTTAAGTATTCATAAATATACGATTATTAACATTTTGTGAGCGAATTGTAGGGATATATTATTTACATTTTTATTTTATTCACGAAATAGTCCTAATAAATATCACTTGAGGTCTGAGATTACTGTAGATAATTCCATTGAATATTTTACTTCTTAATAAATGCTATCAGGTGTTAGTTTTAAATAACCTAATCTTTTAATATTCCATATTTATAATTAAATATTTGTGTACTTGGGATTATTCTCTTTCTTCTTTCTTTAATTTACAATATAAATATAATTATATTGTTTGTTGTGTGTTAAACGTGACAATGTAATCTTTATTTTTCTCTTATATACCTGATTCCTCCTAACACACAATCTTGATCTTTCAGAGACGTGCTAGAAATATATTTTAAAATTTATTTAGACATATACTTTTCTATATATCATATAATGTAGTTTAGAAATAAATAATTATTACTTATTATAGAAGATTGCAAACACACGCATGGATTTTTTTAAATATGTTTTATTACAAGTACCAGGTCTTTTGGACCCTTACCACACACATGGATAGCTTGAATAGCTTTCATTTGTTACATTTCAACATAAACGTTGCCAAGGCAACGGGAAGGAAACAATTGGAAATAAGTTAACGTTAAGCCTCATTCTTCTTTTTAATGAAATGGGATATTTATTTTTACTTTCTTATCAAGATTCATACGTTTCAAAATTGTCCTGTTCATTGAACGAATAAGAGAAAACTGTAAAATAAAACCTTAACATAAATAACACTGAGGTCCTTGTGTATTACAATATCCTTAGGTTTGTAAAGAAGAAATTAAACAACTGCGGATTACTATAAACTGATGTAAAAACTCCAAAAATTATTTCTTGCAAACCTTCAGACGAAGAAAACAACTCTAAAAAAAATATTACCACAGTTTAGTATATACAGTCACGAAGCTCAATACGTAGGAAATATGCATCCATAGATAGTTGCTAACCACTAGGATCGCTACTATCGCCTCATCACAGACAATGCGAAATAGTACCGGCACAGTCTATTGTTCCTAGTACCCTCAACAACTCAAGCTTCGTGACTGTATATACTAGACTATGATGTTACTTTATTTGTCCAAGTTCAATAAAGCAAATGGATTTATAGCAACTTATCTACACGTAAAACATTATAATGTGCCATGAATTCAATATTCATCATAATTATCCGCTCTGCATTTTGGTGCACAAAAGTGCGCTCCTAGTGACAGCAAACTACATTAAATGAGGACCAGTTCCGCGACGTGTTTTGACTTGAATATGCAATCTTGGTAATACGAAGTAAGCTACGGAAAATATAACTATTTCAACCTAATAAAATTCTAGAACTCTTCCAAAGTCCCGATGTTGACTAATATTTTAAATGAAATTTATTCTACATTTTATGCTCACTGCAAGACAAAATTTCGTCACTCATCGATAACTGACCTAAGAAACTAAAACCCTGTTGGCAATAGAATAAAACGACTTGCGTAGAAATGAAGGTCATTCTGCGGCATTGTGACGATTATGAATCATAACAGCTGTTTCCAATATTGACTCAAACACGTTCACAAAATTTCTACGTCCACTACTTACACGCTCTAATGACTCTTTAAGGAGTGAGCCAGCATTCACGAAATGTATGGTGTTTAATTTGGAGCAAAAGGAGAAAGACATTTTATTTCCGTTACATGCACAGAATGTCTTAAATAAATCTCAACTGTAAACCTCCTGATAAGTACAGCACTGGAGACAAAAACTGCAACATCCTCGAAGGAATCGAGAGAAATGGCCTATGAAGACGAGACATTTGAAATGATCAATACTTCTAAACGTTATTTTGAACACAGCTCAAGAAAATGATCGCAAGTGAGCATTTGTATGGTATTGTCTCTTCCGAAACAATCTCCGGCTACGACCGCACGAAGAGGATAATACGAAAATTAGAATTAGTTACCACATAAAGTGTACAGTCATAAAACACATCAATTTTCACATTTTATTATTATTATTATTATTATTATCAGGGAAAGGATTTATATGTAAATACATATTTACTTATAAAGCTAATATAATTTATATTTTGCATTATCTTTATGTTTCACAATGTGTAGGGTTGAAAAATCCTACTTTTATTTTCCATATTTTTCCATATTTTAGAGTTTAGTACATATTTTCGTTAATTTCCATATATTTTCCATATTTCATATAAAACAGTCCATATTATATTAGGTTTAACAATAAAACAAAACAAAATTCCATTAACTTTTAAAAATACATTTCAACAATAGAGATTTAAACACATGTTCAGTAATCCCTTTAACATCAGAGTTATTTGAAAATTAGCAGTCCTATCAACAATGGGAAAGTAAGTTACAAAACTGTATTAATTTAATTTAAAATTTTTAACAGACTTCAGTTGTGCAGCTCAACAGTTAAATGCCAGTCAGAGTACACATAGGTTCAGTTTTGTAAATCATACTATAAAGACGGTAAATATGCCAAAAGTACGTCATTCAGTCAATTTAAAATCAAAACTAACAAGTTACATTTCAGAATTTAAAGAAGATGGTTTATCAACTGACAATAAAATATTATTTTGTAATTTGTGTCAGTGTGCAGTATCATCTACACAAAAGTTCCTGGTGCAACAACACATTACAACTAGTAAACATCAGGCCAACAAACAACTAAATTCCAAGCAGAGACAATTATTTTTAACACAACCAACAACATCGAATGTAAGATCTGAGTTTAACATCGACCTGTGCCGTTCTCTCATCTCTGCTGATATTCCTCTCTACAAACTAAAGAATAAGGTCTTCAGGGAATTCCTTGAAAAATATACTCAACATACAATCCCGGATGAGTCAACACTTAGGAAGACGTATGCTCCATCCATCTACGATGAGACAATACAGAAGATAAGAGATGAAATTAAAGATAGTTCAATTTGGGTTTCCATTGATGAGACTCCCGACAAAGAAGGTAGACTTGTTGGTAATGTAGTTATCGGCTTGTTAAGTGAACAATATTCTGAACGAATTCTTTTACATTGTGATGTTCTAGAAAAGTGCAATAACAAAACTATAGTTAAACTGTTCAACGAAGCTATGGGTATCCTGTGACCAAAGGGTATTATGTACGATAATGTGTTATTCTTTATTAGCGATGCTGCCCCTTATATGGTCAAAGCTGGACAAGCATTATCTGTTGTATATCCTAAATTGACTCATTTTACTTGTGTGGCGCATGCATTTCATCGTGTGGCAGAAGTGGTCAGAGACAATTTCCCTAAAGTAGATTTGTTGATTTCATCAGTGAAAAAGTATTTCTCAAAGCTCCCAGTAGAGTTAACGTGTTGAAAGAAATGTACCCTGAAATTCCATTGCCACCAAAGCCAATTTTAACTAGATGGGGTACATGGCTAGAAGCAGTTGAATATTATGCCGAACATATAGACTCTATTAACAATGTTCTCCTTGCATTGGACTCTGAAGATGCAGTCTCAATTGATACTGCGAAAACAGTTACCTGTGACATAAGTGTGAAGAATGACTTAGCTCACATTCAGCATACATTTTCATGCATCATAAAAACGCTCAAAAGTCTCCAAAATAGGCACCTTTCACTATCTGAAAGTTTTGAAATTAAAAATAGTACTGTGGAACAACTGAATCGTGGTAGAGGTAAAGTTGCAGATGCAGTAAGAGCTAAGGTGGACACTGTACTTTCAAAAACCCTGGATATGAAGAACTACAAAAGGTTGTTGCTGTGATGAGTGGTGAATCAACAGTGAAGATTAACTTGGACTTATCCCCAGCAGACATTGTGAAATTGAATTATGTACCAGTTACTTCTTGTGACGTCGAACGCTCTTTTAGTCAGTATAAATCTATCCTCAGAGACAATAGAAGAAGATTCACTTTTCAGCACTTGAAAGAAATGTTTGTAACCTATTGTTATGGTAACAGACAATAAAAATTGTGTTTTGTTGAAACTACATTGGAAGATAAGGTACGTCCATTATATTTTTGTTTAGTTTGATTAAAATGTACCAATATTTAACGTACATAGTCATTTTTTTATAATTTTAAGTCCATATTTAATTCCATATTTTGGTAAAAATCCATATTTAATTCCATATTTTGGTAAAAATAACTACATATATATTTACATATTTCATATATTTTTAGTCCATATAAATCCGTTCCCTGATTATTATTATTATTATTATTATTATTATTATTATTATTATTATTATTATTATTATTATTATTCTTTAAAGCATATGCTATGTGTTAGGCCCAACAATGGTCAGAATATTATTACAGGCATGTATACTTAGAAAATCTGCATCGATTAAAGTTCCACCATTTTATTTCTCATTTTTGTTCGCCTTCTTATTTTTTCAAATAAAATAAAAATGGTGCTATACAGATATTAGATATATTTCTCATACGTTCAAGGCGTTCCATAACAGTACAGGTTTCTTGTCATGTTGTGAATAAAATTCCCATTTATTGTTTATTTTCTTGAAATCTAATTTAAAACACATACGTAATATAATTTTTCTGTGACTCCCTACCAAAAAATTAACTTAATTTTTAAATTGTACAAAAAAAGTAATTCTGTTAATATAATTCCAACAGAAAGACAATTCAATAATACATTGAACGGTTTAAACACGAAATCATTAATTATAAAGAAATTCTGGTAAAACAGCTGTTAAAATAAAGGTCCACTGATTTTAGAAACATTTTTACATTTCATTTACATTGTTGTTGTTTAGTAAACTGAAGACAGGTTTAAACCTCACAAGTGACACCAATAAGGCATTACTCATGAGGCAACTAAGCCAGGAGATAATGGAGTAGAGTGGCCAGTTCCTTTCCCCCTTCATATGCATTATTGCCGGATAAATTGACTACTTTTTCGCCATCAAGGAAGCTGAATATATTTATGAAAATGTTTAAATCCTCTTCACGACATTATAATACTGTATACAGACGTGGACAAATTATTAGCAAAATTTAAGATTTTTATTATATATTTTTACAAAATATGATTCTTCAATTTAGACTACAGTTGACATTTTTGTGTATTTCCAAATTATTAGCAAAATTGAAGATTTGTATTGTATATTTTTCAAAATTTAACTCTTCAATTTGGACTACATTTGATATTTTTGCATATTTACAAATTATTAGCAAAACTGAAGGTTTTTGTTTTATATTTTTACAAAATTCGATTCTTCAATTTGTACTACAGTTGACATTTTGGATATTTCGAAATTATTAGCAAAACTGAAGATTTTTTTTTATATTTTTACAAAATTTGACTCTTCAATGCAGTTGACAATTTTGCTAATTTACAAATTATTAGCAAAATTGAAGACTTTTATTATATAATTTTACAAAACTTGACTCTTCAATTTAAACTACAGTTGACATTTTTGCATATTTCTGTCTACTGTAATAATGGAAATATCCAAAATTGTCAAATGTAGTCTAAATTGAATAGTCAAATTTTGTGAACAGAATTATCATAAAAATCGTTCATTTTGTTAATAATTTGTCCACGTCTGTATTACGAAAAAAAAATTGAATAAATGAATCACTAACGTTACAGGAAGTATCGTACAGCAAGTGTTCACAAAACGAGGAAAGTTTGTATTTTGTGAAGCGAATATTCCGTGTAGCATATGAAAACCTTGAGAGTTTCAAATGATTTTCTTTGTGAGACAGATAATATATACAACGAAATTACATCTTCTGACCTGCATTAGGACGACAGAATTTTTTTTATAGAATCCATTTGTTTCCTGATGGTTTGAAGCAGTTTAAATTTGAGATGCCACTTCATAAAAAGTTGTATATCGAGACAACTTGTTAAAAAGAAGGCGAATCACATGGCAGTCCATTACCAGAGCTAAATACAACTGACAGATCAGTTAACGGTCTGACACACCAATCACACATGCCGGTGGATAATAACCTGACAAACACACGGGCACGCTGCCACTTCACAATTTCCCTTCCCAGATCGTCTGCAATGCAGAGAATTCGTATCTCTCAGCCAATGGAATGACATTAAATGCTCTGAGACAACGTGGCTTCACTGTAGCACCAGGTTTTATAAGATATATGAAGAGGGTAACAGAAAGAGATGAAGTCGAGACGACAGAAAATGTAAAAGTGTGATATATGAAGGTGTGTTCACAGAAAACAAGGAAAAAAGGGAAAGCAAGAAGACGGGAAAGAAAGACAGGCAGACAATATAAGAAAGTAAAGAAGAAGTAGAAGAAAACAGGCAGAGAGTATAGTAAAATAAAGAAGAAGAAGACAGGCAGAGTTTGTAAGAAAATGAAGAACAAGAAGACAGGCAGAGAGTAGGAAAATGAAAAAGAAGAAGAAGATAGACAGAGTGTGTAGGAAAATTAAGAAGAAGAAGAAGAAGAAGAAGACAGGCAGTTTGTGTAGGAAAAGGAAGATAAAGAAAAAAATACAACAAAGAGTGTAGGAAAATGAACAATAAGAAGAAGACAGGCTGTGTGTGTAGGAAAATGAAGAAGAAAAAGAAAATATCGGCAGTTGGTGTACGAAAATGGAAAAGAAACAAATACAGGCAGAGTTTAGGAAAATGAATAAGAATAAGAAGACAGGCAGAGTGTGTAGAAGAAGAAGAAGAAGAAGAAAAAGAAGACATGCAGTTTGTGTAACAAAATGAAGGAAAAAAAGAAAATACAGGCAGTTTGTGTGGGGAAATGAAGAAGAAAAAATACAGGCACACTGTAGGAAAATGAAGAACAACAACAAATAAAGGCAGTTTGTGTAGAAAAATGAAGAAGAAAAAGAAGAAAATACAGGCAGAAAGTGTAGGAAAATGAAGAAGACATATAGGTATAAAACAGAAATGTAAAAGACAGGAATGTACAAATAGAAAATTGAAAGAAAGAAAGAAAAAGAAAGAAAGAAAGAGAGAAAGGTAAAGAAAATAGAAAAAATACAGGGAAATATATCATTAAACTTCATAAAAATAGGTCCATAAATAGAGTTCTGAAAGATAGAAACGTTTAAATATAGAATAATAGGCAACTAGGAAGATAAGAGGTAGCAAATATATAGATAAAAATAGAGCTCTGAAAGAAAGAAAGAAAGGTTGAAAAAAATTAAGAAATATCTAACCAGAAGATAAGAGATAGAAAATAAGTAGATAAAGTAGAGCTTTAAAAGAAAGGTGAAAAAACATGCAACTAGAAATATAAGAGATAGAAAATAAGTCGATAAAATACAATTCGAAAGACAGAAAGGTTAAAAAATGAAAGGTAGGCAAATAAGGAAATAAATAATAGAAAGTATGTATTTAGATAAAATAGAGCTCTGAAAGACAGAAAGGTTGAAAGAAAAATAGGTAAATAGGAAAATAAGAAACAAAAAAGGATAGATTAAATAGAACTCTGAAAGATAATTGAAATAAAAATAGGAAAATAAGTGGTGTATTTAATAAAAAAGGTAGATAAAATAGAGTTCTGAAAGACAGAATAGTTGAAATAAAAATAGAAAGATAAGTGATGTAGTTCATAAAAAATAAGTCGATAAAATAGAGCTCTGAAAGACAGAATGGTTGAAAGAAACAACTAGAATGATGAGTGATAGAAAATAGGTCGATAAAATAGACTTTCAAGAGACAGAAATGAGGAAAAATAAAAATAGGCAACTAGGAAGATGAGATAAAAATAGGTCGATAAAATGGAGCTTTGAAAGGAAAAAAGGAGGAAATGTAGAAAACTGGTTAAAAGTGAAATAAAAAATCTAAGTATAAATTTAGGATGGCCGAAAGCCAGCGAGATGGGGAAAATATATGTACAGTATGTTAGGAAAACGGAGGAGATGGGAAGTTGATGAAAACGTTAACTTACGAAGTGAAAACATAGGAGGGAAGTTAGGAAGTGGGGAAATTAAGGAGACTGAGTTTTATCCAGACCTCTGGTTAAATTTCCTCAATAGAAAACTAAGAAGATGATAAGTTACAAATGAGTACTAAAATTTAGGAGGTAAGATATGTGTAAACTCAAGAAAGTTCAGTAGCTGAAAATGTTTTAGTCTGTTACATAACGATGCTGTATCAACTATTAGTTGAGTACGTGATTAAAATCCCTGTTTTGCCTGGATCATATGTTTGTCCAACGCAAGTTACAAATTCAGGGTCGATCAACCAGAAGCGGGAGTAAAATAATATACAAAATAATAGCCTAGTTCATTTTTGACTATGCTCAAATTTAAGGAAACACCCTGTACATACATTTGAAACAGTTTCAATATAAAACTTCTATAGAAAAGTCTTGGCAGAGAAAGCAATTCAATATAAATATCCTCGCATGCTCGCTGACACGCGTGTCAATTGTTTTCCGTCCGGACATGCATCTCCAAGGCGACAATTCAACGCTCTTCCCTTCGGAAACGATCTCAATGGCACACAATGGAGCTTTTTAGCGTCATCTGACAGCGCCCCCTGCATGGGCTTAGGGGTAGTTGACCGTTTGAAATGCAGAGGCGCATGGTTACCCAATGACTAAAACGTCGCTTTCTTACAATAGAGAATCGAGTTCAAATACCGACGACTGAAAGTGGACAAGAAACTGTACTGGGGGCTGATATTTTCGAAGCACCTCTATTTCACCTATAGCGTTCCACCAAGTTTTCATTATCGTCGGTCCACTATGAAAGTGATCGAACATGCCAGATGGTTTTCTGATGTAGCTTCCGTTCAAAACATGGGTTTCGTATCTACGTACCTGATTTGGGCAGAAAAATTATGAAAAATAACAAGGGAGGGGGAGAAGTACTTACTTACATACTGGTTTTTAAGGAACCCGGAGGTTCATTGCCGCCCTCACATAAGCCCGCCATCGGTACCTATCCTGAGCAAGATTAATCCAGTCCCTATCATCATATCCCACCTCCCTCAAATCCATTTTAATATTATCCTCCCATCTACGTCTCGGCCTCCCTAAAGGTCTTTTTCCCTCCGGCCTCCCAACTAACACTCTATATGTATTTCTGGATTCGCCCATAAGTGCTACATGCCCTGCCCATCTCAAACGTCTGGATTTAATCTTCCTAATTATGTCAGGTGAAGAATACAATGCGTGCAGTTCTGTGTTGTGTAACTTTCTCCATTCTCCTGTAACTTCATCCATCTTAGCCCCAAATATTTTCCTAAGCACTTATTCTCAAACACCCTTAACCTATGTTCCTCTCTCAAAGTGAGAGTCCAAGTTTCACAACCATACAGAACAACCGGTAATATAACTGTTTTATAAATTCTAACTTTCAGATTTTTGGACAGCAGACTGGATGATAAAAGCTTCTCAACCGAATAATAACAGGCATTTCCCAAATTTATTCTGTGTTTAATTTCCTCCCGAGTATCATTTATATTTGTTACTGTTGCTCCAAGATATTTGAACTTCTCCATAAATTTCCAATTTTTATATTTCCATTTCGTACAATATTCTCGTCACGAGACATAATCATATACTTTGTTTTTCGGGATTTACTTCCAAACCTATCTCTTTACTTACTTCCAGTAAAATTCCCGTGTTTTCCTTAATCGTTTGTGGATTTTCTCCTAACATATTCAAGTAGTGAATAAAATATATACTTCGCCAATAGAGGAATTATACAAGATGGAAGTGAAATAACCTTGCAGATTGAAAGGGACGGTAGGGTATTCTTAAAGGAATATAAAATCTGTAATATGTTTTGTGAACAAATACGGTTAATTAGAAAATTAATTTGGAAGTTTCAGCAGTCCGGCAACATCGCCGCTAATACAGTCGTCTTTCTAAACCGATAAATGTTGATGAAAATCACTAATATAGATTGTTTTTCAACAATGAAACAGATTTAGTTTAAAACAATAATGCATACAATGTATAGTATTATCACAATCTAGTATATACAGTCACGAAGCTCAATACGTAGTAAATATGCATCCATAGATAGTTGCTAGCCACTAGGATCGCTATTAACGCCTCATTACAGATAAAACGAAATAGTACCAGCACAGTCTATTGTTCCTAGCACCCTCACAACTCAAGCTTCGTGACTATATATATACTAGACCACAGTCTACTATATACAGTCACGAAGCTTGGAGTGATTTTTTGCATTTCTCGCGATAGTTGCTAGCCGCTTGGAGCGCTGTGAGTACTAGGAACAATAGACTGTGTCATTGCCATTGTGATCTAATACAGGCCGTAAGGCAGGCCATGTGACTCGCTTAACCCGATCAAAAAGGGCGGCGTTTCAAGCATATTAAATTAATTGGAATGCATAAACAGTAACATATATTTCTCTAAAATGTAGTGTAATTGCATTAATAAAATTTAAAACAATGATTAGGAGACACTTCAGACATAATTCCTTGCGAGTTAAGGTGTAATATTACTTTTGGTGTGAAAATTACGTTGTTCGTATGTGTAATACCTGCCTTTATTTCGATTAAATATTGCGAAATTCTTGTACATTCATTTATGCACGATTCAATAATTTTCAGTTGCACGCACGAATATTTCGATATGTTGAAATTATAGGTTATGTACCAGTTGCCCATTTCTGTCTAATTTTAGTGGTCTCCCAATGCCCTGCCACTACATATGTATGTTATGTCATATGGAAATTACAGGTTATGTTTACTATATTTAACTTATATTCCTATATTCGCAATTATACATTATAATTAAACAATGTCATGTATAACACCCGTCACATTCTATTTGTCTGTATTTTAATACTACATTTGAGTACTGAATTATTGTATTTACCTATTACCTAAGAGACGAAGTAACACAATCGTACTACACTAATTTCATAGGAGTGGTATGGTAAATTTTCTGTCTACAATTAAGGAAGGTAGATGTGCTAAATTAAAATCACAATATAAATTCGCTTTTACTGAACCTCAAAATAGCTTCCATTCTAAACTTAAAATGTTGATGCGAACAGATTATGTTAACACGTAAAATTCTCTTCACATTAAAATAACACAGTTACTGTGAATAACTGTGAAATGTTCGTTATCGGTTTTAATAACTGTAAATGGCTAAAATACAATAATTTGAGTAATAATATGGGGCAAGAAGACGTTTGTGGTACTATAAATATTGTAAGAAAAAGAGGTCAGAAGTATCCTTCTTCCGAAAATCCAGGAAGGTGAGTTTATAAAATATAATATATACTTTATGAAAATAATATATAAACCTTATGTATTTCATATTTCAATAGTGGAAGGAAAGTGTTAATTTTTTCAAAAGAATACGATATCGAGAGTACAATACATTTTATCGTCTGCTGGGGAAAGGGTCTGGATGAGGCGATAGTAGCGATCCTGGTGGTTAGCAACTATCTATGGATGCGTATTTCAACTGTCTATGTTTGCATATTTAGTAAGTATTGAGCTTCGTGACTGTATACTAGACTGTGGTATTATTTTAAATCGACTCGTTATGTGGTTGCTCTATGCATATATAAATGGCCACATGGTGATATTCAGAAGGCGCTGAGAAGCGGCACAAATCACTGCGGCTCGATACGATATCGAGGCAGTCGTTATTGCTAGCTCACAAACATCTGACTGCCGGCCGGCGTGCGATCAATTTCGCTGCCTTATCAAGGGAACCATGTGCACAATTCACATGCGGCCAGCCGGCAGGCTCCACTATTACTTATCAACTAAAAAAGAAGGTTATGTGTGTTCTACCGATTTCATTGACCATTAAGCCACTTTTCCCTGTTTATTGCCTCGCGGAAGGTGAAATCTACGTAATGGTAGTTATTAAGATCAGTAGAAACATCGACCATCAGCATTTGCTTATGCTCTGACTCAGCTGTTGCAAAATTACAACATACGTCCTTCGGCACGGAGATAATTAAACAATGGAAATAAATTCCGATGATAAATCTCTTATCGGAATGAACTTATTCCACGAAGGTTAGGTTTGCTTCAGTGTGGACTCACCCGAAACGCACAATATGTTCATGACATCGTGAATTATTATAAAAAATGCTGACATTGAATATAAAATTACAATTCTGTGGCTGGGAGGAAAAAGGTCTTAAGTCAATTTTTTGTGAAAATGAGATTTTTATGTATTCTGAAAGCGAAAACTATTCTCTACAATCTGGTAAAACGGCTAAAATCATATAAGACTCCTGACTGGATTTATAGAGCGTTATCAAAGTCCTAAGTACTTTTTGAATCGATCACACACAGAATAAAGGACTTAGGAATATTTAATACTTTATTCCTTACGAACCATCACATGTTTACTTTCCATGCTTCCCTATTAAAAAGGTCTAACTTGTATTTTAGCCATTTTATCACATATTTTTAGACCTTTCCTTTTAAAACTTTAAGCACCAGGGTAAACAGTCCTATAATTGCTTAAGACCCATTTTGCATTCCTAATAATTTACATTTCTCATTTATTTTGACATGAAAAAGGTCTTATGTTCAATAGTCCCTTCTACTCAGTTTGGCTTCTAGTCTTAAAAGGGCTTAAGTGCGGCTATTTTTGGAAATAATCAAGAAAATTGTTAAATGAGCAACATTACCTATTTTAGAAGAAATATAAACAAATAATATCCAGGAAAAACCTCTTAATTAAAAAAACTCTATAATTGACACCAATTTCAATCTTTCTACTGCTCTCCTGAAAAGTATAAAATTTTTACTTAAGACCCTTTTCCTCCCGGCCACAGAATTTTAATGTAAAAAATTTATGCTCAAGTTTCGAACGTGTTACATAAATGACATCAATTGCTTAGCAACGGCAATGAGTTTCGTTCCACTATTCTGACGTCACTTGCTTAACAATGGATCAGATTCTTATACTGTTATGATGTTTGATACGTGCAAAGACTTGAGGAGGAACAGAATTAAATTTCGGGTGAAAATTTTTATTTATTTTTTTTATTTTCGTAATATATTATTTGATTTTCCCTCTTTAAAATGATATATCCTATCACATACTATTATAAGGTGGGTGCTCCTGTTATGGCCATGTTCCTGATATGGCCACCCCCCTATTGTGAGTTAGTTAACCAAAAAATCCGCTAAATTGCAGCAGCATCCAGTGAAAGGACATCCTGGTATGTCACTTGATCGTTTTCCATCCAGTCAGGTTGAGCAATATGGCGTCAGTTGCTGTTTTGCGGGTTTCATGTGACCTCTTCTTATTTTTCTCTGGTGAGTCTCCTTCGTTTTATGCATGCTTTTCAAAGACTTATTTCATGAAAACCATCGTACTCCATTCAGTTTTTAATGTTCTGTTGATTGGTGTTATCGTTGATGGCGTATCTTTTACGAGTTGTTCATAATCAAACGATTTTCGTAAAAGCTTACCTGCTCCTGATATGGCCATATCAAATGCACCATGGCCATATCAAGTTCATTTCACTTTTATTTTTTCACCTGACAAATTTACACGCCTTATAGCTGGGATTACGCAAAAGTTTTGTATTTTAAGAAAAACAACTTAATTTTTTATGGAAATACCTGTTTTGACTACATTTTTGAATTATAAAAAAGGTTATCAAGTGTCATATTTATTCATTTTATACCAAAATTATTTAATTTTAACACAACTGCGCTATCAAACTGAAAACAATCAAGATTTGTAGAACACGGAACAAGGGTGGTCATGTCATGTGCACATGTTCCTGATATGGCCACTAGGTAGACTTTTGGAATTTGGTACTTTTTGGACAGTTAAAGCTATTTTTATGGGGAAAGAAAATTGTTTTAAGAAAGTCCATTAGACTGAGAACGAGTAAGAAAAAAGTGGTTTACATTTTTTTTCAAAATGGCGGCTAGAAAAATTCTCAAACCTTAGCATGGCCATATCAGGGACACCTACCTTACTAGAATTGTATCCATTTTAATTTTTTGTTTTTCTGAGAAGTGGTATACAAGTTTTAATTTTAACGTTCATTCTCCATAAATTTATGGGTTTTGGGCGGAAAATTACATACAGCATATTTTTTTCAATTTATTCTTTGACTGTTTCTCTTTCAACGTTATCATGAACTTCGTTTTAGACCATGTGATATGTAACGATAATCTAAGAAAGATGGCCCTGATCCCTCCACCTGTGTCTTGGTCTTCCTTGATATCTATGCCCTCTTGGTCTAGGCCTATGTACGAGAGTGGATCGGAAAGTAAGGCACAATATTTTTTTTTCTGCGTTGGTATTGCAGCTGGGATGTTGACATTTCACATAGATATAGTTTGAAGTTTTCGCTACACACACAATTTGTTTTGCATGTGCAGCTCTAGCGAGAGAAGCGTGAACTACGCAACAAAGATGGCGCGCATGTTACTGTCATCAACTTTTGAAGAGCAACGAAGTGTTCTGCGATTTTTGTGGGCTACAGGACATAACCCGAGTGAAATTCACAGGGACATGTGTGGCGTGTACGGGTAAGACTGTGGTGCGATTTTTCGAAGATTCTCGATGGTGACTGGACTGATATACTCCGACTGGAATGATATTGTAAGAAAATGGAAAATGAAAGAAATAAGACATTTTCTGAATTTGCGCATTACTGAAACCTGTTATAAATCTCTTTATTTAGCCAATGACAGTGGTGTGCAAGGGTTGAACAAAACAGTAACCATACAAATCTAGCTTTCAGGTAGTAGCTCCCTGTAAAGCAGGTTTGAATAATTTCAAGGAAAAATTGTTCCGGGACCGGGTATCGATCCCGGGACCCTTCGCTTAGCGTGCGAACGCTCTTCCGACTGAGCTACCCCAGGAACTATACACGACACCGTCACAATTGGACGGTGACGGTGTCGTGTATAGTTCCTGGGGTAGTATTTAGTAGTATTTATTTATTTAACCTGGTAGAGATAAGGCCGTCAGGCCTTCTCTGCCCCTCTACCAGGAGATTCCAACTACAATATCAACAATAAAATTACAATTAGTATTAAATTTACAATTACAATTACAAACAATATTACAATTAGTATTAAATTTACAATTACAATAAAATCAAAGTACGAAAAGATTACCTGAATAATTAAAGCTAGATAATTTATCATAGAGAAACAAAGAATATTTTATATTTACTGAATTACAAATTAAATCTAGAATAACAAAATTGTATAGTGATGAAATTACTGAATATTGAAATATTTTGTCATAGATTAAAGAAACTATTTACAAGTAATCAATTACTGACCAAGTGCCTAGTAAGTTTCCGTTTGAATTCAATTTTATTTCGACAGTCCCTGATGCTAGCAGGTAGCGAATTCCAGAGTCTTGGCAGGGCTATTGTGAAAGAAGATGAGTATGAGGAGGTGCGATGGGATGGTATTGTTAGTATTGTTTCATGACGAGAGCGTGTGTTCAGATTATGGTGGGAAGAAAGGTAAAGGGAAGCGAGACGACAGGTACGAAGGAATAGAAGAGTTCAAGATTTCGAAGAGAAAGAGAAGTGAATGTAAATTTCTTTTCTTATCTAGTTTAAGCCAACCTATTGCTTCCAGGGTTGGGGTAATATGATCATATTTACGAACATTGCTTACAAAACGTACACACAAATTATGAGCACGTTGAAGTTTCATTTTGTTGTCGCTGGAGAGGTCAGTCAGTAAAATGTCCGCATAGTCGAAATAGGGAAATGCAAGTGTCTGCACAAGGGACTTTTTTAAGCAAGAGGGGAGATGAACATTTATCCTTTTTAGCACATGGATAATAGAATATACTTTTCTGCAGGTTTCTGTGATTTGCATGTCCCAGTTGAGATTATTATCCATGTGAATGCCAAGATTTTTTACTGAAGAACTGAAAGGGATATGCACTGTGCTTACTTTAACAGGGGAAATGTCGAGGTGTTTTACAGCGTCGGTTTGCCGTTTGTGGCCTAATATAATTGCTTGTGTCTTTCCAGGATTGATTTTAAGACGGAGTTTCTTTGTCCATGTCACAATCGAGTCAATGTCTTCGTTCAATTTATCTATAGCGTCATTTACTCGGTCTAAGCGGGAAGAGATGTAGCATTGAAGGTCGTCAGCATACAAGTAGCTCAGTCGGAAGAGCGTTCGCACGCTAAGCGAAGGGTCCCGGGATCGATACCCAGCTCCGGAACAATTTTTCCTTGAAATTATTCAAAACAGTAACCCTTCCTCCACTAACAACTCAAGCAGTGATAGCTCATCGGTGTCCTTCCATTTTCTGAACTTTACAATTTAATCCCACTAATACTCTCCACTTCACAGTAACTTTCTCTAATTTCACACAATCTCATTTCACTAAATAATAAGGCACAGATTTGAACCGCAAGTCTAGTGATGCCCAATAGAGGTGAATAGTCAATGCAACATTTTTTATGGTTTTCTGAAAAACGTGTATTTTCGTCTGTTTAGTTCCCTAGCAACCGATCTAACACAATCATAGGAACTTTATCCTGCTTTTGTTTTTTCAATTATACTATTCTCGGATTTGTTTTGAAAGAAGTGAAATAAAAAAAGCATTCAAAGATATAGAACGGAGAGACTAAAGAGATTCGAACTCCAGCCAACCTCCGACGCAAGACCAACGCACAAACTATTGCATTGAAGTCAAGGACGTCGCTAAACCCGACAGTGAATCAATACCTGCTCGTGGAATTACACCAAGACCACATCAGAACGGCTCCAGAACTGCACGTCCAGGAACCTGACATAATAGGTGGAGGAAAAAGATTCCAGAGAATAGCTGTGTTATGCTACAGACATTTAAAAGTAGACCTACAGTACGTTTGAGACAGAAACGAAAGCTACAATTATTTTGTTGTTGCATTTGCAAAATTAGCCTCCATATTTCTACAAAAACATTTCTAAAATTAATGTTTTTTTTAATTGTATTGTTTGTCTTACAATTCTGAAAGCCAATATAAAAATTGTGCTACAAAAATTTAAGGAACTTGACTTTAGCAATGAAATGTTATTAAGAGTAATCTCACTAGAGGTTTTGATTTATCTAGAGAAAATCAAAACTCGATTGGGATTTAATTGACTATTACACGATTAGAAGAAAGCATATAAAGATTAGAAGAAATAAAGTACTCTAATACAATAAAATATTAGTTGACTCACTGAAATTCTATTTCACTAATGTTAGCTTCACCAAAACGTTTGAACGGAGCCGCCATTTTCAGTCGACTATCTATGCTCTAAACAAATGACGATCGCAAAGCATGTTTTATAGTACCGTAAAGAATTTGCAGTTTGAAATGTTGGCAAACAGAGAAACAAATGGTAGGAAGGTAATAAAAACAGAAGAAAGTATATAAAGATTAAAAGAAATGAAGTACTCTAATACAATAAAATAGATATTAATTAACTTACTAAAATTCTGTTTCACTAATGGTACCTTCACAAAAACGTTTGAACGGAGCCGCCATTTTTAGTCGACTGGCTATGCTGTAAACAAATGACGATTGTAAAGCATGTTTTATAGTACCATATAGTAATATACGTTACAAGAGCGGTATGTTGACGTTTTCATGTTCGAGGAAAAGATTGAAAAAGCGAAACGTAGTTGAGCTTTTTTAATTTCCGAGAACATGAAAACAAACATACCGCTCGTGTATCGTACATTATTTTGTGTGAAGATCGTTTATTACATACCTGAAAGACGAATTTCTAATTAGTTGCAATGAAATCCCCATGTTGATTTCTGTTTAACGACGGCAACTTCGGAAAACTAAAATATCTTTCTTCTACATTGTTGCTATAAAATGTTTTCTGTGTTTACTATACTCCAGCAGGCCGTGATATACGTCTGTCTTTTTTCGCCCAGTCTATAAATGCGAACTTAAAACAAACGGTAAGGTTATGTAATGATTTATTTTTCATTTTAATATTTTAACAATATTATTTACATAACATATTGCAGTAATAACATCGGCATCTGGAATCTTGTTGATTTTTTCACGGCTTCCTTAATGGTACTTGTATCAGGAATGCAATAAGTTTCGTGGAGTAGTAGACTTTACTCAATTTTTGCAAATATTTAAAAACAATAATTAACATTGCAATTTAGGTGAAATTGCAGTGGTAAGTTTCAATTGATAATTATTACTATGTTAAACGTATCTAAAAATAATATGTTAAAAGCCTAAAGCAGTAAAATGAATGTCGCCCTTAAGCGGTAAGAAGAGGGAAATTGTTATGTGTGTTACGTTGGGAATACTGAATGTGGTATTTCACACTTACCGAGTATTGGTTCTGTGCGGAAAACAAGCAAATACGCACGATCTCGCACAAAAGAATTTTCAGTTTGAAATGTTGGCAAACAAAGAAAGAAATGCTAGGGTAGTGATAAAAACAAATAAATGCTACGGGAAGCGATAAAATTAAACAAATGCTAGGGAAGCGATAAAATTGTGCGATAAGCAGCCATGATTGGTTGAAAGACGTCCTTTCGTACCATTTTATTGGTCAAAAGTAGTGAGAAGTAGTAAAAGTGTAATAGTCTTTTTAAATGGTTGAGATGTGTGTTTATCAATTTTAGTGACTTACTACATCCTTTTAAATTGTTAAAATTGCGTCCTATTTGTTAAAACTACTCTCGAATTTAAGTTGTAGCAGCAATGATATTTTTACATACAAAATATAAAAACTGTGCATCAATTAGGAAAGTAAATTTCAAATTTCACCATTCTCTACTCTTCAAACCGCAAAATTGCTTCATAAGAAATAAAAAATAATCCGGGGCTCAAGATACGACTGAACCACAAATTTTACGTAAAACGTTATAGCTAGCCGCAAGTTGAACGCTGGCAATCCTTTTTTTGCGGGTGTTAAAATAGGAAATGTAGAGAGAAAATTTTTAAGTAGGTTATTTTGCAACGCTTTATCAAGATCTTAGGTTATTTAGCGTCTGAATGAGATGAAGGTGATAATGCCGGTGAAATGAGTCCGGGGTCTAGCACAGAAAGTTACCCAGCATTTGCTCATATCGGGGTGAGGGAAAATCCCGGAAAAAACCTCAATCAGGTAACTTGCCCAGACCGGGAATCAAACCCAGGCCACCTGGTTTCGCGGCCAGACGCGCTAATTGTTACTCCACAAGTGTATACAGGAAGAAAGAAAGAAAGAAAGAAAGAAAGAAAGAAAGAAAAAGAAAGATAGAAAGAAGAAGAAAGAAAGAAAAAGAAAGAAAAAGAAAGAAAGAAAGAAAGAAAAAAGAAAGAAAGAAAAAAGAAAAATAAAGAAAGAGAAAGAAAGAAAGAAAGAAAAAGAGAGAAAGAAAAAGAAAGAAAGAAAGAAAAAGAAAGAAAGAAAGAAAGAAAAAGAAAGAAAGAAAGAAAGAAAAAGAAGGAAAGAAAGAGAAAGAAAGAAACAAACAAACAAAGAAAAAGAAAGAAAGAAAGAAAGAAAGAAAAAGAGAGAAAGAAAAAGAAAGAAAGAAATAAATAAAAAAAGAAAGAAAAAGAAAGAAAGAAAGAAAAAGAAGGAAAGAAAGAGAAAGAAACAAAGAAACAAACAAACAAACAAAGAAAAAGAAAGAAACAAAGAAAGAAAAAGAGAGAAAGGAAAAGAAAGAAAGAAAGAAAGAAAAAGAAAGAAAGAAAAAGAAAGAAAGAAAAAGAAGGAAAGAAAGAAAGAGAAAGAAAGAAAGAAACATACAAACAAAGAAAAAGAAAGAAAGAAAGAAAGAAAAAGAAAGAAAGAAAGAAAGAAAAAGAAGGAAAGAAAGAGAAAGAAAGAAACAAACAAACAAAGAAAAAGAAAGAAAGAAAGAAAGAAAAAGAGAAAAGAAAAAGAAAGAGAGAAAGAAATAAAAAGAAAGAAAGAAAAAGAAAGAAAGAAAGAAAAAGAAGGAAAGAAAGAGAAAGAAACAAAGAAAGAAACAAACAAACAAAGAAAAAGAAAGAAAGAAAGAAAAAGAGAGAAAGGAAAAGAAAGAAAGAAAGAAAAAGAAAGAAAGAAAAAGAAAGAAAGAAAAAGAAGGAAAGAAAGAAAGAGAAAGAAAGAAAGAAACATACAAACAAAGAAAAAGAAAGAAAGAAAGAAAGAAAGAAAGAAAGAAAAAGAAAGAAAGAAAGAAAGAAAGAAAAAGAAGGAAAGAAAGAAAGAGAAAGAAAGAAACAAACAAACAAACAAACAAAAAGTTAACCGTAGTAGTAGAGGTGAACCCTCCTCTGCCTATTCTTCCATTTTCTGCAGTTTTCTTGCTTTTGTGAGGCAGTTAGTCACAGTAACAAATATAAATGATACTCGGGAGGAAATTAAACGCAGAATAAATATGGGAAATGCCTGTTATTATTCGGTTGAGAAGCTTTTGTCATCTAGTCTGCTGTCAAAAAATCTGAAAGTTAGTATTTATAAAACAGTTATATTACCGGTTGTTCTTTATGGTTGTGAAACTTGGACTCTCACTTTGTGAGAGGAACATAGGGTAAGGGTGTTTGAGAGTAAGGTGCTTAGGAAAATATTTGGGGCTAAGAGGGATGAAGTTACAGGAGAATGGAGAAAGTTACACAACACAGAACTGCACGCATTGTATTCTTCACCTGACATAATTAGGAACATTAAATCCAGACGTTTGAGATGGGCAGGGCATGTAGCACGTATGTGCGAATCCAGAAATGCATATAAAGTGTTAGTTGGGAGACCGGAGGGAAAAAGACCTTTAGGGAGGCCGAGACGTAGATGGGAAGATAATATTAAAATGGATTTGAGGGAGGTGGGATATGATGATAGAGAATGAATTAATCTTGCACAGGATAGGGACCAATGGCGGGCTTATGTGAGGGCGGCAATGAACCTCCAGGTTCCTTAAAAGTCAGTCAGTAAGTAAGTATGTAAGTAAGTTTGTCACGGCATCGTAAAATAAATGTAAGATAAAATTTAATTAAAATATTTGGAAAATCAGTTTTTTTTTTACTTCCTAACAAATTTCACTTTTACACGTTGTTAGACATCGCTAGAGGTTTCTAAAGAATATTTATTCGTTATCGTATGTTGAATGGTTCACGAGATATTAAACATTTTATATGGCAAGAATGTGAAAACCATAGGTGACTTTGCCTTTCAAATGACTATCATTCACTGCTCTAGTCAAATAGGCGCGAAGCACTGAACAGAAGATATTCTGACACCGCGAGCGTTTAGGCGACGCTTGCTACCATGTGTACCGAAATGTAAGACTTTTACGTAAAAAAAGGAGCCATATCAATAAAATTCTAGGAAAAACCTTGAATTTGTGAGCCTTCGTGTTACTACGTCTCTTCATGACAGCATTTTGTTATTGGTTGACTTTGTTTTGGTACACAATAGATGCGAAGGCTGCACCTACATCGTCATTCTGTATGTAGCAATAATCACACACCGGTACGAAATTCAATGTTATTGTTTTGATTTGCAGCGCCCAAGATATGAACCATATAAACAAAGTTTAAAATACTAAATACATTTGTTTCCTGACACAAGATGTTGTGTTAACTCGTGTCAGGCAGCAAGGAGGGAACAATACGGCACGTGTCCATTGTCAAGGAAACTATTTATACTAGTTTATCTCAGGAGATATGAACTGATATAATATGCAACTGCGTAACATTCAAATACATGCTAAATAGTGATGTTACAGTTACATTAACTGAAAATACGCATAAGTCTTTAGTTTATACGTACTACTACACTGAAATACTGATTATTATTATTATTATTATTATTATTATTATTATTATTATTATTATTATTATTATAGGATAAGTAACAAGCTGTTTTTTACGGTGATGGGTTGTTAGACCTTCGCCCAACCCCCAAGCTGGGCAGGGTTTGGAATTGAATGGGTTACATCAGCTTCTTGTCAATGCGGATGACGTGAATATGTTAGGAGAAAATACACAAACGATTAGGGAAAACACGGAAATTTTACTTGAAGAAAGTAGAGCGATCGGTTTGGAAGTAAATCCCGAAAAGACAAAGTAGGTATATGATTATGTCTCGTGACCAGAATATTGTACGAAATGGAAATATAAAAATTGGAGATTTATCCTTCCAAGAGGTGGAAAAATTCAAATATCTTGGAGCAACAGTAACAAATATAAATGACACTCGGGAGGAAATTAAACGCAGAATAAATATGGGAAAATGCCTGTTATTATTCGGTTGAGAAGCTCTTATCATCCAGTCTGCTGTCCAAAAATCTGAAAGTTAGAATTTATAAAACAGTTATATTACCGGTTCTTCTGTATGGTTGTGAAACTTGGACTCTCACTCTGAAAGAGGAACATAGGTTCAGGGTGTTTGAGAATAAGGTGCTAAGGAAAATATTTGGGGCTAAGCGGGATGAAGTTACAGGAGAATGGAGAAAGTTACACAACACAGAACTGCACGCATTGTATTTTTCACCTGACATAATTAGGGACATTAAATCCAGACGTTTGAGATGGGCAGGGCATGTAGCACGTATGGGCGAATCCGGAAATGCATATAGAGTGTTAGTTGGGAGACCGGAGGGAAAAAGACCTTTAGGGAGGCCAAGACGTAGATGGGAGGATAATATTAAAATGGATTTGAGGGAGGTGGGGTATCATGATAGAGACTGGATTAATCTTGCACAGGATAGGGACCGATGGCGGGCTTATGTGAGGGCGGCAATGAACCTTCGGGTTCCTCAAAAGTCATTTGTAAGTAAGTAAGTAAGTAAGTATTATTATTATTATTATTATTATTATTATTATTATTATTTACACGCTTTTAAAGTATCTGGAGCTTCACTGCCGCCCTCACATAAGCCTAGGCCTATCCTGAGCAAGATTAATCCAGTTCATTGTATTGTATTGTATTGTATTTATTAACATTCCATGGTATTCATACATGCTTACAGCTAGAATATGGAACAAGTCAAAAAACTTAATACTATTATAAAATCTTAATTTATAGTCACAGTCTAGATGAAATATATACAGACGAGATTTACAACACAGTCTACTAGTACAACACAAAGTTTTAGTACCAATTTCATGAAGTGTTATTGAATGTCATGAATTCACCTACAGAATAGAAGGCGTGAGAAATTAGGTACTTCTTTAATTTGGCCCTAAATAATTCTATGTTTTGAGTTTCATTTTTATATCGATAGGGAGGCTATTAAAAATTTTTACTGCCATATAACGCACTCCTTTTTGATAGCACGATAGACTTGTCGATGGAGTATGAAAGTCATTTTTTTGACGTGTATTTATGCTATGAACTGTTGAATTAGTTACAAAGTTTTCACGATTACATACGAGGAAGACTATTAATGAAAAGATATACTGACAAGCCAAGGGCATTATTTGTAGTTTTTTGAAAATAGTCCTACACGATTCCGTAGATTTGGCACCTACTATTATTCTAATTACTCTTATTTGTAATAGAAATATATTGTTACTATCTATCCATATCCTCATATCCCACCTTCCTCAAAATCCATTTTAATAGTATCCTCCCATGTATGTCTCGGCCTCCCAAAACGCCTTCCAATTAACGCTCCATATGCATTTCTGAATCCACCCATACGTGGTACATGTCCTGCCCATCTCGAACGTCTGGATGTAATGTTCCTAATTATGCAGAATCCATGTATGGTGGGTCCCTATCACCACGGCATGGCGCGTCCTCAGGTTGCGGATCGAGGAGACGGCCTCCAGATATGGAGGGTAACTGCGAATATATTGAATAAGCAGTCGCGGACAGCCGATGAGGGGGTGGTCCTCCAGCTTGGGGGTTGGGCGAAGGGCTAACAACCCATCACCGTAAAAAAAAAACAGCTTATTACGAAACCTTCAAATAAGCCTCGGAATGGGATTGATTCTCTGGCACGAAAATGATACTCGGGAGGAAATTAAACACAGAATAAATATGGGAAATGCCTGTTATTATTCGGTTGAGAAGCTTTTATCATGCAGTCTGCTGTCAAAAAATCTGAAAGTTAGAATTTATAAAACAGTTATATTACCGGTTGTTCTTTATGGTTGTGAAACTTGGACTCTCGCTTTGAGACAGGAACATAGGTTAAGGGTGTTTGAGAATAAGGTGCTTAGGACAATATTTGGGGCTAAGAGGGATGAAGTTACAGGAGAATGGAGAAAGTTACACAACGCAGAACTGCACGCATTCTCCTGTAACTTCATCTGTGCTAGCCTCAAATATTTTCCCAAGCACCTTATTCTGGAAAACCCTTAACCTCTGTTCCTCTCTCACAGTTAGAATCCAAGTTTCACGATCATACACAAGAACCGACAATATAACTGTGTTATAAATTCTAACTTCCAGATTCTTTGACAGCAGACTGGATGACAAAAGCTTCTTAACCGAATAATAACAGGCATTTTCCATATTTATTCTGCGTTTAATTTCCTCCAGAGTGTCTTTAGTATTAACTGTTGCTCCTAAGTATTTTAATTTTTTTACTTCTTCAAAGGATAATTTTCCAAGAAATTGATTTTACGCCATTTTTTCTCTCTAGTGACCTTGAAATTTCCCTCAAATGAAGTTAATACTTTGAAGTATTTTAATCTAAAAAAATGTTAATTTTGACACAGATTTCGTCATTCCTGTAGGCCCTTTCTCTTAATTGGCGTATAGAATTTTCACGAAATATTTGAGATTTCCTTAAATCCCTTGTCGATTTATTATTTTTTTTTTTTGCACGATCGTGTTTTTTTTGTTATATTTACAGCTATTGTTCTTAGGCTTTAAAAGTTACAATTCCTACACAGAAACTTGTTGCTAGGGAACCATAGAACATAACATAAAACTAAACTGAAATAGACCCATTACTGTGCACTTAGGCCTATTGTTACTTAGTTACCATTACAGCGCAGTTTTACGAAGGTTTTGGAATAATATTGCTGTGAATTTTCAATGCAAAATATATTGTATTTGCAATTTTAATAAAATGTTCGTGCAAAAAATATATATTACCTGTTACCTGTTGTGTTTTCGTGAAATGGGTCTTTGCTCCAACATTCGTGAAGGATGACTTTTACGATGCTTGTCATCATATGATGATAAAGAAGAATAAGAATAAGAAGAAGAAGAGTGTAATTTGTGTTACCTCAGAAATCCTCAGCCTGTGATATCATCTATTGGTTTGGCTTGTAATCCTCATCGAATCGGTGCCCTATCCGTGGTGTTATACCACAGTCTACTATATACAGTCGCGAAGCTCAATATGTAGTAAAAATGCAAACATGGGTAGTTGCCCACCACTGGGATCGCTACTATCGCCTCATCATCGCAGATCTCTCTCCTAGCAGACGACAAAATATGTTATACTTTCGTTGTCGTGTTCTTTTGGAAAAATTAACACCTTCCTTCCATTATTGAAATATTAAATGCATAAAGTTAATTTATTATTTTAATGAAGTAGAAGATACCTGCAAGAAATAAGTTAATATAATTTTTGTTTGTGCAAAACGAACTGAAATTTACTATAATAGCTTCACTCATTCAAGATTATAGCGATAATTAACTATGAAACCAATAAATATTAATTTGCATTTCTCTTTACAACAATAATAATGGAAGTATGAATTAATGGAGTAACTTATGTACGTGTACCGGTACTTGTAGTGTAGGCTTACGTAGTTAACAAAGTGGGATGAGGTTAAGCAATAATAATCACACCAGAATTGGAAATAAAACGTGATCAATAAATTTTATTGTAACAGACCTTTTCTACTTCTCTAGTAAAGCAACAAATAAAAATAACAACAAAATTAACAGCTATAATTAAAAACATATCCTTTGAAAAAAAAAGTAGGCCTAAGCAATAATAATCCCACCAGAATTGAAAATAATACGTGATCAATAAATTTCATTAAAACGAACTTAATTTTTCTACGTCTTTAGTAAAATAACACATAAAAATAATAACAAAATTAATAGCTACAATTAAAAATATATCCTCTGAAAAAAGTAGACCTAACCTTTATTTCTCTGGAAATTTAGCAGCCTAAGTGCCAGAACTTTAACCGGTATCTAATGTCCTTTCGGTTAGATTGAAACATTTCATTGTGAAATTTAAGGATATAATGTATTCTAACAGTCACAAGAACTTCAAAATTAAGAGTTTTGTTTCTGCACAGCATTCTTGTGGAAACCAAGGAACCTTTCTGAATCTTTCGCAAATCGGAAAAAAGGATAACTCTGGCCTCTTTCTCTTACTGTTGCTACAATTTATAGCACTACAAACGTCTCTTCCTTGTCCCATATTATTATTCCAATTATTATATTTTAGCCATTAACATTTTCATTACAACCAATAACGAACATTTCACAAGCATCAATGTGAAATACGCAACGAGCTAGCACTCGATAGAAATACGACACAGTCCAAAGTCGACCATGGACAGTCTATTGTTACTAGTTGCTAAACGCTTGGAGCGCTTTATCACGAAATTTGCAAAAAAACACCTCAAGCTTCGCGACTGTATATAGTAGACTGTGGTTATACTGTCGGTTGTGCTAATCTGTGAACAGCAATTACTCCGACCTCTATGCGGAGCCCAAGAGTCTGGCAAGTCTTGCAGGGAGGGACAAATTAAAAAGCGAGCCCAGTACAAGAGGGATGGATCCCTAATTTGCGTGCAGCAGGTGTTACATTTTTTTTTTGTACGAAAAGATCAACCTTCATGCAAAGCGGCGCACTCCCTCCTCTTCCAAAATATAAATGGTCAGAGCGCGTGATCGCTGCGCAGCTGTCTGTCAACAGGATGTATCATGGGGGATCGTAATGAAAGGGGTTGAGATATGAATTACTGCACTATCAACTCTTAATACGCGGACACACATCCGTGGGACTCCCACGCTCTTTACAGGTTTGTTTATATTCATTCGCACATGTCGGCCGTAATTGCCCCATGGTCTGAATTGTACCAATTTTTATTGAGTCTTCTCATTTACAGCAGAATGCATGGAACGTATTCCTTCCTGAGGAAGCGAGTTGGCGATGGGCTACTGAAGGGAAGAGCCAGAATATAAACCCTGGCAATGTCGAACCGTGAAACGAGCGGTCCGTGTTCATATCCTAGTAGAGACAAGTTATCTGCTCAAACTTTTTTTTCCGAGTTCTTCCCTCAACCATTTGAAGTAGAATTGCTGGGTTACTTTGGGCATCGGACTCATTTCGTCATCATAATACCATACTCATCGGTCTACTGCAGCCGTGGCGAAAATGTGACTCACGAGCACATTGTGGCTCTCAATGATAGCTGTGCATTTCTCTTGCTTCCTACCTCCCCCAACCCCCACCCTCTCACACTCAATGGAGTCAAACTCCGTTCCATTTGTAGTTGTCTCTGACCTGCGAGTGGCGTATCGTGGCAATGTCTCTCTCGAAACCATGTACCTCTACAAAAACGAAAGTTTCAAGTAGGATGGGAGGACGCATTTTTTTTTTTTTTGCTGCCAATATGATGAGAATATTAAATGTATGATTTGTTCTCAAGTATTACGAGGAAAACTGTTGTATAACATAAAACGGCATTATACTACATGTCACTCATGAATCATTAAAAGGTTTATTATTATTATTATTATTATTATTATTATTATTATTATTACTATTATTATTATTATTATTATTATTATTATTATTATATAATGAGACCTTACTTACCAAAAGAAAACTAGAGAAAGTAAACGTTCCAATTCGAAATGAGGCAATGTAATATATGGACGTCTTCAAATAAATATACAGTAGGTCTAATTGGGGTGTATTATAAGCAGTAACATGAACTGCTGCCAGGAAGTCAAAAGGAGGATAGCAATGGCAAAGGAAGCTTTTAATAGAAAAAGAAGCATCTTCTGCGGACCTCTGAAGAAAGAACTAAGGAAGAGACTAGTGTAGTACTTTGTGTGGAGTGTGGCATTGTTTGGGGCAGAAACAAAGGCATTACGACGAAGTGAAGAGAAACGACTAGAAGCATTCGAAATGTGCATATGAAGAAGAATGACGTTTGTGAAATGGACAGCCAGAATAAGAAATGAAGCTGTGCTGGAAAGAGTGGTGAAGAAAGAATGATGCTGAAACTGATCAGGAAGAGGAAAAGGAATTGGTTGAGTCACTGGTTGAGAAGAAACTGCCTACTGAAGGATGTACTGGAAGGAATGGTGAACGGGAGAAGAGTTCGTGGTAGAAGAAGATGTCAGATGATAGACGACATTAAGATATATGGATCATATGAGGAGACTTGAGGAAGAGAGATAATAATAATAATAATAATAATAATAATAATAATGATTTATTTTAACTGGCAGAGTTAAGGCCGTAAGGCCTTCTCTTCCACTCAACCAGTAAAAGGTATATATATATATATATATATGAACTTACAAAGAATTCAACAATTTGATTTAGATAAGACTTACATGTATACAAGAGTTATTTACGAATTAAACAACAAAATACTATGAACTATTAATCAAACACTGAAATACAAACTATGTAGCAGAATTAAGCTAAAATACATAGAATGTTAATATATTTCAAATAATATTAGATAATAGAAAGAGATTATTATGAGACAATTTTGAAAATACAGCACTATCAGGATGCATGTCTAAAGGAAGGAGTAACAATGTAGTCAGTGATAGTTTGTCAGTATGATTGGAGTGAAATGCTAATAAGGTTATCTTTCAAGCTGTTTTTAAAAGTGTTTATTGTCTTGTAGGAAAATCGGAATTATTGGAGAATGCTGGGTTTGCAGTGAAAGGCATGCCGTTGAGGAGAAAACAATGAATGAATAGGCCTATAGGCTAGTAATAGTAATAATAATATTAAATTTAATTTAAATAGAATAAGAGACGCATATTGTAAAAAAGTATTCAATATTAGCTTAAATTCTTCAAATAATGCAGCTAGAATAGAAATGGGAATGGACAGTATCATGAGTACAATCCTAGTTAGAAACACAAAATACTTAATTACAAGAATCCAAAGTGACCAAAATAAGTTTATGAAACAATACTTATTAAATCAAATTGCTACTACAACAAATAAAGCAATCGTGAATATTAAAAATAACATCTTTAATATTGGGCTAATGTGGTTATGGAATAGCTTAGCTACAAGAAATATGTCAGCAAGCCTAAATCTAATTAAATCAAGATGTAAAAATACGAAACTAGGCAAAATGATTTTAGTAGTATCAATGAAATGCGATCTCTACCATTTTTTAATGAATATAAAAAAACATCGGGAAGGAGTACATATATAGAAAATATGAATATGAAAGAAAGATTTGGACTAGCCTGGTTCAGACTGGGGATTTGGAAATTAAGAAGTAATAGAGGCAATATACCTGAAGGCACGTGTCCATTATGTGGACGGAGAGAAGATGACATTCACATCGTTCTTGAATGTCAAAATACAAAAGATATACGGATGAAATTTATAAATGAAAAGTTCCTACAAATAAATAAAGAAATAGCTATAAAAAAACTGATGAGTAGGGAGAGTCGGTAGTATCGGACATCGGGTAATATCGGACAATGAGTTTCTTTCATCTACCACACGATGATAGTACCTGATTGACATGGTTACGTTTCTGTGATGTCGCATAGAGAAACGTAACCATGTCATTCAGGTACTACCATATGGTGGTAGATGAAAGAAACGCACTGTCCGATACTACCCGATGTCCGATACTACCCGACTCTCCTAATAATAACACAAAATTGCCAAAGCAATTAGGTTTATATCTTTTTGACTAAAAAATTAGAATGGAAAGAATAAATGAAATAGAATTGAATGAAAAAAAAATATATATATATAAATAAATAAAGAAATAGGGAGGTGAACAAATCTGATTGTAACTACATACTAGAATGAGTTGAGTCTTGCACAAAACTAAAAGCAAGTGCTAGATAAAACAAAAAAATTGTTTATTAAATATGTAAATTGTAGAAATCGTATTTAAATAATACTATATCTTTGTGTAAAAAATATTATAAAGTGTGTAATGTATGGGTTCAATTGATTACTTGTATGTACTTTGTCGGTGATCTATAATATAGGCTAATAAATATCATATCATATCATAATAATAAATTATTATCTTGATTATGATGGAGAAGCTGGATTATAGTTAATTTTAACACAGTAAAATGCCACCTAAAGAGACTTACACCTTCAGAGTCTATAACGTAATATCTACATCCTTCATGAAAATGTTGTGACAGGAATATTAATCTTCCTCCATTTAGCGAGCATCTGCACTCACTCCAGTGTGAAATACGTCTGGAGGATCTACTATCCATGCCATGCAAGTAGGTGTAAACATCCCGGACAGCCTCCTAAGTAATTTTGTTTCTTATAGTATGCAAAACAAAGAGCTATAATTTTCTGGTTCATAATTCTGTCCGCTACATTTTTTTGCTACTCCGTGCTACGGTTCGAGTGACATAATAATCCGGCAAGGTCGTATGAGAATTTTAAATTGTCTTCTTTTACGACATAAAACGTTCTGTGATCACGACCTTAGTCATGGTCGGGGAGCAAAATGAGTCATATCCTATTGCCTGCATAGTCTCATGACGCAGAGGTGCGGAGAGTGACGATTCTTCTCCGAAATTTTAATTTAATTTTATTTTTTGTAATCTTCGTATATTGTGATACTCAAGTGAAACTGAGAAGAGTACGTCAAGGATGCCCTTTATTTTATTTATTTAAAATTTTATTTTATTTATTTATTTAAGCTGGTACAGATAAGGCCATCAGGCCTTCTCTTCCCCTCTACCATGGGATTACAACTACAATATTAAGAATACAATTACAATTATAATTACACTAAGGACTGGAATTTTATGTAATTACATATTATATTCCTTTCATTCTAACCGTGTATAAATAAAAAATCTTTGCGAATCTTGTAATTACCATCAATATATTACAATTTTATATTACATATTTTTACATATTTACCCCACATTACATATTATGGCTTGGTATTACATAAATCTATATATTTAGGGATTTTATTAATTTCTATTTGTCTATTTCAATTTTTTGTCTATTATTATTATTATTATTATTATTATTACAACTATTTCTTACCAATGTTTATTATTGTCACACTGACATTACTTATCCAACTTTCATTATTTACTTTCATGTTGTTTTATGGTCTAGATATTAATGTAATAACTATGTAAGCAATTGTATTCAATTAGAATTAGAGTCTGGCTGGGCGGAAGAGAAGGCCTACTGGCCTTAGCTCTGCCAGATTAAATAAAAAAATTATTATTATTATTTCTATTTGTCATTCACTGTCTCTTCTGTTTAGAATCATGCATACTTCTACTCCGAATTATCTCTTATCGCGCTTTCAATTTCTTACAACTCTTCGAAACCGGCATCAAGCACTTCTTTCTATCCCTCATCATAGAACGTCTTTATACTCATCTTCCTATACTTACTTACTTACTGGCTTTTAAGGAACCCGGATGTTCATTGCCGCCCTCACATAAGCCCGTCATTGATCCCTATCCTGAGAAAGATTAATCCATTCTCTATCATCATATCCCACCTCCCTCAAATCCATTTTAATATTATCTTCCCATCTACGTCTCGGCCTCCCTAAAGGTCTTTTTCCCTCCGGCCTCCCAACTAACACTCTATATCCATTTCTGGATTCGCCCATACGTGCTGCATGCCCTGCCCAACTCAACTTATTTAAAGGATTCGTAACAAACTTTTTTTTACGGTGATGGGTTGTTAGCCCTTTGCCCAACCCCCAAGCTGGAGGACCACCCCTCATCGGCTGTCCGCGACTGCTTATTCAATATATTCACAGCTACCCTCCATATCTGGAGGCTGTCTCCTCGATCCGCAACCTGAGGACGCGCCATGCCGTGGTGATAGGGACCCACAATACATGGACTCATCTTCATATACTGTAGAAATACCTCGCCTCTGGAATTCGTTACCTAATGACGTCAGGGACTGCCGGACTTTATCACAATTCAAAATTAAATTGGAAAATTTTGTCTTAGTTAATGTTTTTTAGATATTGCTAGAAGAATTTATTTGTGTTTTTTTTTTCTTTTTTAATCTAGATTGAAATTGCAAGTTTCTTGTTTATGTTAGTTAATTAGTTAGTATACAATTAATTATGATACTTAATCACCCATTTAAAGTTTTTGTGACTGCAACCTGTGTATATTTTTGTGTGGATTCACTTTGTTTATAGTGTTTTCTCTCTCTCTCTCTTTATTTCTTGTGTAGCTTTACTTTGTATATAGTGTATTTTTTCTGTTTATTGCTATTATTGTATTTGTATTCCTGGTGTTGTGGAAGAGAAGGCCTGATGGCCTTAACTACACCAGAACAAATAAATAAATAATAAATAAATAATAAAAGGAGAAAAAACTTCTGCAGGGGAAGTTTATAATTTGAAATACACACATTTTAAAAAACCTTTTTACCTACCCAAGAAGGGATATATTTCGGGACGAAACATAACGTCCTTAGTTCCAGGAAGTAGTAGAGGCACTCACCCCATACCACCCAGTGTAAATATGAGTGAACAAAAGACAGCCTCTCTCATACAACTACCTTGTATTGTAAAAATCACTCAGAAAGCAGCGTTGCCTTCATGCGGTGGAGTGGGACGAGGACGACATGATTTGCCTCGAACTATAATTGTTCTGCACACGTCTTAACAAGCCGTTCCCATGCAATTTGCAACCTTACCCACCCTCTTCCTAATCCTTTCAGGGAAAACCCGTGTCAAGTCTGACATGAGCCGCAATTAAGTAGCCGAATTTTGAAAAGAAGCTGGAGTAAAGGAACAAACTGAAAAGTTGTTGAAAGATTAAAATAAATAGCTTTTCAGGTTATTGCTTGACCTCCTTACTTTAAATTTAGTAGACCTATACGGAAATGGGATTTTCCGAGGAATTAGGAAGTATGGTTCTCGGCTGGAATAATCCCACCCTTTTGAATGAGACAGGAATGTCACTTTTCAAGCAACAGTTTGTAAATGCCTATAGTTTGAGGTTTTAGTAGGTATTTTGTTTCTTACAGGGAGCAGCTAAAATGCATATATCCCACATCTCTTATTTTCTCCAAATCCAGTAAAGCGTTGCGTCATTCATTTCACTCAGTTCTCTAGTTTTAGTACTTACAGTATAAAGTGCAAGTGAGTTTATCTACTGTTTTTAACTAACTAAAATGGCCCCTGTATCTTCAACCCTAACGACAAAATTAAAATCATGGATTGCGATGAAAGCTTCTTTCACCACAGATGGAAAAATAGCAATGTGTCAAGTGTGCGGTAAAAAAGTCGGGTGTTCTATGAAATCACAAGTGAAGACTCTTACCTATCCCATACCTTCCAGATAATGATATTAAATATTTTCATGATTTTACATATTTTGGTACACATTCAGCTTATTTTTCTTACATAAATATGTACATATTTCACACCTTGATATAACATAGAAATCCGGTCCCTATTTATCACCTACCCCGTTCAACGTCTGCTTCGAGAATTTAGTGAAGAACTGTTTTCAGAACAGGGAGTAGTGATAGTAGGAGGAAGAAGAATATCATGCATAAGATTTGCTGATGATATGGCGTTGTTAGCAGAAAAGGAGACGATACTAAAGAATATGCTACTGGTGCTAAATGTCAGCTGTGAACAGTATGGGATGAAGATAAATGCAAATAAGACGAAGACCATGGTCATAGGAAGAAAAGTAAAGAAGGTAAACTTGCGAATTCTAAATGAAGCAGTAGAGCAAGTGGACAGCTTCAAATACTTGGGGTGTACTATAAGCAGTAACATGAGCTGCTGCCAGGAAGTCAAAATGAGGACAGCAATGACAAGGAAGCTTTTAATAGAAAAAGGAGCATCTTTTGCGGACCTCTGGAGAAAGAACTAAGGAAGAGACTAGTTAAGTGCTTTGTATGGAGTGTGGCAGTGTATGGGACAGAAACATGGACATTAAGACGAAGTGAAGAGAAGCGAATAGAAGCATTTGAAATGTGGATATGGAGAATAATGAAGTGTGTGAAATAGACAGAATAAGAAATGAAGTTGTGTTGGAAAGAGTGGGTGAAGAAAGAATAATGCTGAAACTGATCAGGAAGAGAAAAAGGAATTGGTTGGGTCAATGGCTGAGAAGAAACTGCCTACTGAAGGATGCACTGGAAGGAATGGTGAACGGAAAATTGCTGTTCTACGAAACGTGATTAGGGGCGACAAGAGGCGACGTTAATTGCGCAGCCCGCTGTTGACAGACGAAGGCATCAAATCTATTTGCGCCGAGAAGCGAAAAGTTAGTTTCTTGGCGAGTTTTACAGTTTTTTGTGACGTTACGTGATCCGCCGAGCATGGCGCTTCTGTCTTGCATTTGGCAGGTAATTAAACGGAGAGGAAGTATTTCAGCGAGCGCGCCGATTGCAGCGCCGTATTGAGGATTGCCGGCCTTCCAGGGTGAACAGGAAGGAAACACCATTTAATTCCTATTCGGTGTCAGACTTACAACGAACCTGCTTTCTTCTGATAAAATATCACTGAAAATTAATTTATTGGTCATGCACCACCATTGGCATCAATGTTATTTCTTTATTATTATTATTATTATTATTATTATTATTATTATTATTATTATTATTATTATTATTATTATTATTATTATTATTATACCAGAAATGCATATATGTAGAGTGTTACTTGAGAGGCAGGAGGGAAAAAGAACTTTGGAAAGGCAGAGGCATAGGTGAAAGGATAATTTTAAGTCCATTTGAGGGCGGTGGGACTGCAAGGACTGCATTAATCTTGCTCAGGATAGGGACCAATGGCGGACTTATGTAAGGGCGGCAATGAACCTGCGGGTTCTCTAAAAGCCATTTGTAAGGAAGGTGTATGTATGTATGTATGTATGTATGTATGTATGTATGTATGTATGTATGTATGTATGTATGTATGTATGTATGTATGTATGTGTGTATGTATGTATGTGTGTATGTATGTATGTATGTATGTATGTAAGTAAGTATGTATGTATGTAATGTATGTATGTACGTGTGTGTATGTATGTATGCATGTATGTATGTGTGTATGTATGAATGTATGTACGTATGTATGTAAGTATGTATGTATGTATGTATGTACAGTATGCATGTATGCGTGTATGTACAAATGTACAATATATGTATGTATGTATGTATGTACAATATGTATGTACGTATGCATGTATGTACATGTATATATGTACAGTATGTATGTATGTACAGTATGTATATGTACGTATGTATGTATGTACAGTATGTATATGTACATATGTATATGTACGTACGTACGTATGCATGTATGTACGAATGCATGTATGTGCGTATGTATGTGTGTATGTATGTATATACATACACACATATATATTGTACATACATACATACATTTATACATACACACACGTACATACATACATACACATACATACATACATACATACATACATACTGTACACGTATGTATGTATGTATGAAAATCCCGGAAAAATCTCAATCAGTTAACTTACCGCGACCGGGATTCGAACCCCAGCCACTTGGTTTCGCGGTCAGACGCGGTCCACAGGTGTGGACATTAGGCCCAATAATAATAATAATAATAATAATAATAATAATACATTTTGACACTAAATATGTATATCCCTGGAATCCTATCTGCACTAGCTTCAAGAAAATAACTGCCCAAAATAATAATTCTACCCGTCCTCTTTAAGGCATATCTAAGATTACATTCCGCCTACATGGAGTTACAGTTTCCCTCGGTCCCAACAAGAATCTCATCAAAAAGAAAATAAGCATTAAATTTATAAAGGAAAAACAATGCACAAAAAGCGACTGGAATTCAAACCCGTGCCTTCTATGAACCGTTGGAAGAGCGCCTTAAATTCTTCAAGCTCACCCCAGAAGCATTCCACAGTCCTTCATAAAAATTGGCACAGATGTCACGCCTATCAGTCTGTGGAAAGTCTGGAAACGAAACATGCAATTCATTGTCTAACAACTAAGACTAAAATCCAACATCGAGCAGCGGTTTCTTATTGTTATCACCGTGGCATCTTAAATGGACCACTGCGCCACTTGCAAACCGTAACAGAACCCGTACGCACCGTCCTGCAAGTTACTCTGATATGAGCTATTCTAAATATTCAATTTTCAGCATTCTTCACAGTACTACGCATTCATAAATAATCAGTATCACTGCAGTGTTAAAAGAGAAACATTAGCAAAACGTTTCTTTTTACACAGGGACATTCTGAGACGGTACAAAATCAATATAAGAGCTTTCAACAGTAACCATGGCGACACGTTGCTAGGTTAGGATGTTGTCAGCCTTTAACGACAAACACATAGCCATAAATTAAGCACTGCTGGGAAATTTTACGTCTAATGCGGTAGAAAAAAAGGGCAGGAGATCATATTCTTATTCCACGCGGCCTAATCGCTTTATCTCCAGACTATGAAATTGGTACCTAGTAGAAACGATTAACAAATAAATATGACGCCAATGAGTTGTTTGAAATTATAATGAATAATATAGTTATAAAAACGAATTTCTCCCAAAATCGATATTATTTACCATATGCTGTACTTTGACACTCGTTTTCTCGATTTTTCAACTTTCAACATTTTGTAACATTCAAAATGCTCTAGTGAATGCAGTTTTTCTCCAATCTCAGTGAAGTAAACTGCCACTGAAAGTAAAATCACCATGTGTTGAAGATGTGATGTTTTAAAAAATTGAAAAATAAACAACAAAGTTTAAATATTTTTTTCTCAAAAAGTAATGGAAAAAAATAAGAGAAACGTGTCATATTTTACATACAGGGTGATTCACGAGGAAAGGTAAAAAATTTAGGATACGATATCTTAGGCCATTTTGAGTGAAAAATGTTCATATGCACATAGGTCCGTTTTCGGACGATGGCGGAGCTAGATGCACTTTTTTGGTAAAACGTTTCGCCCCAATGTGAATCAGACGTTACCATACGCTGCTGACGTGAGACAAGGTCACCGATGAATGACGTAACATTGGAATCTGCATTGTGAGCGATGTAGATAAGAGAAGAGAAAAAAACCGGGTGGTGGGGCATTACAAATGTCACAACAAATACGCTATCACTTATCAGCTCACAGCAGTTCAGTCAGCTACCTGCAGTACAGTAGTTATACAGGTACAGTTATCGGAAGTGTTAAGTTGTGTTTTTCAAGATGCCTTATAATTTTTCGGCTACAGAATACGCCGATATTGTGTATGTTTATGGTTTGTGCGATAGAAGTTCCTTGCGTGCCGTCGCTGAATATGAACGACGCTTTCCGAACATAAGGGTACCATATTGAAGAGTATTCACTGTGTATGGGGTTGGATGAAAGACTTGGTATAGCAAAGGAAAAAACTCAAACCCCGTGCCACTTAATCGATATATAGTTGACCACAAATATTCGAAAATCTCAAGTTCAGTACCACATTGGGTAGTAAGAATAAAGCTTAAGTACTTTCTCAAGGTTTATACTTTTGAGTATGAGCACTTCCTGTGATTATATACTCGTAACCACTAGAACATACTCATTTTCCTAAGAATAAAGACTTTTTACCTAACGTGAATATATACTCAACAGCCTTCTTGATCGTTTAAAAGTTAGTATATACACGTGTTACCTATCCTCTTTGACCACATTGCACCGTGATGCTCAGTTTTTTTATAGACTGTCACATGCTATCTGCATGTTGTAGTGGTTTATGTTTTGCTTTTTGTAAATTTCAATAATGGATAAATAAATAAATAAATAAATAAAATAAATAATAAAATAAATTAAATTAATTAATTAAATAAATTAAATAGATATATAAATAAATTAAATAAATAAATTAATTAAATAAATAAGTATATAAGTAATCAAACAAATTAATTAAATAATTAATAATTATTTGCCATGTACACCAATGTATATGCGGAGAGACTGTGGATTCCTTTGGACATCATGCCTTAAGCTGTGCCAGAAGTAAAGGCCGCCTTCCTAGGCATTCTGCTATTAATAACATCATTAGTAGATCTTTAACCTCCTGTGACATTCCAACTCTTCTTGAACCATCTGGTATTAGCCGGTCGGATGGTAAATGACCTGACGGCTTGACATTAATTCCTTGGTCCAAAGGTAAATCACTCATCTGGGATTTTACATGTGTAGATACATTAGCCCTTTCCCATTTAAAATCTTCTGTCAATTGTGCCGGATCTGCTGCTGAATCCGCTTATCATGCTAAACGACGCAAATATGAACATTTAACATCCAATTACATCTTCGTCGCTTTTGCAGTTGAGACCTTTGGTCCGTGGTGTAGAGACGCTAAAGATCTACTCACCCAAATTGGTACACGCCTACTGTCCCGTACCGGTGATCCTAGATGTATCAATTTCCTTCGTCAACGCATTGGAATAGCGGTTCAGCGAGGGAATGCTGCCTCCATCCTGGGATCATTTCCTAACTCTATTTCGTTAGAAGAGATCTTTCTCATTTAATGTGTAGCGTACCTGCTTGAGCACGGGTAGAAAGTTCGCAAGAACAAAATAAAAAAAAAAAAATTAAGAAAATGAATAAAATAGATAAATTAAATTAACTAAATAAATAAAATAAATGAAGTAAATAAATAAGTACATACATTAAATAAATGAGAAAATTAAATAAATGATGAGATAAATAAATAAATACATAAATAAATAAAATAAATGAATAAATAAATAAGTAAATAAATATGAAAGAGAGAGTGAATCAGATAAGTGACGTTAATAAAGCAGGAAACAAGAAAATACTATTGGGAAATCGTCATTACGGGATGTTGGATAGAGTTTACAATCCATTTCTAGAATTCCAGTTCTGCTAATTGTATTTTTTATTATGGAGCAGTTACAAATAATTTTGAAGTTACAAGTAATTGCATTTTGCAATTCAAATTTTACAAAATAAACTGTAATTGTTGATTATATTTAGCAATACAGTCTAACCTTATAATTTGATAGTCATTCATAATTTTATAGGTTATGTTTTTTTTATGAATAACAAATACGTGTTTAACCTTTTTTCACATTCGCTTTTGTGAAGCGTTAAAGACTTCTGAAGTTCACGTGTTTTTCTATATTTTTCCATGAGGTACTACATCGTTCATAAATTCTGCCATTTCTTTCTAATTTAACACAAATCAACAAATACTCAGAATTGAGCCTGCTACAAACCATACTCAGATTAACATGAGAACGAACTTATAAATATGAGAACATACTAGCTTTTATTCTTATCAAGCATGAGTATATATTCTGTACAAGATGGACGCTTGAGTATATTCTACTATGCTTCCATGTTATGAGTATGTAATCAAAAATGAGTAGGTACTCAATTGTTTTTTATTCTTACTAACAAGAGTATTTACTAAAAAAAGTGCAGTAGGCCTATATATTATATACTCATGTTTATTCTTACCACGGAATATCATAGCAATTACAAAAATTGAAGCGCGAAGCACAAAATGTGAAAATCAAGCACGTAGAGTTAAATGAAACTGTATTGCAGAGGGAAGTTGAAGAAAGGTGACATATTAGTTTAAAACCTGCCGTTAATTAGACATGTAGAAGAATAGTCACGCTATAGTATCATAACATAACACGCTTTTCCCTTTCTTTTCAGAACAGCAAGAAGAAAAAGTAAGACATTGCATAAAAGACATTGAGGACAATACACATGTCATGTTATTGGGCAGATCTTCATTTCGAAACGTATGCAAACCCTTGCGATTTCTAAACAATAGAGCAGTACACTTTTATTCTCTGTTGTTAATTAGAAAACATGGGGTTTAGCGGCTTTTTTAATTTGAACTTTCCAAGTCTGTCATTTAAGATCTGCAAGGAAAAGTGTCTGGTTGGTTTTGCGCTTCATCAGTCATTTGTTACACGATGGAGCGAAGCTTTGACCCAGATTCTGGGATTCGCGCACAAAAGAAACGAATTCGTCCGTCGTCTGATGGCTATATTCGCATTCAATGCATGACCGTGAACCGACGGCAAAACTTTCGATGGTATAATTGGGCTTTCATACGTCTGTGTGGCAGTTTCCATAACGACGGACAGAAATCTGAAATTCCAAATGGAAAACAAATGACATGAAATGTCAATAACATACGACAAATATATGGCGTGAAATTGAATTGAATTATGGTTCCTTTAAGGACGGTTGGATGATCGTCCACCTCTGCTTCGGCATATGGGCGTGAGGCCAACAGCCGGCTGGTCGATCTGGGCCCTTCATAGGCTGTAGCGCCATGGATTATTATTACTTACTTACTTACTTACTGGCTTTTAAGGAACCCGGAGGTTCATTGCCGCCCTCACATAAGCCCGCCATTGGTCCCTATCCTGAGCAAGATTAATCCATTCTCTATCATCATATCCCACTTCCCTCAAATCCATTTTAATATTATCTTCCCATCTACGTCTCGGCCTCCCTAAAGGTCTTTTTCCCTCCGGCCTCCCAATTAACACTCTACATGCATTTCTGGATTCGTCCATACGTGCTACATGCCCTGCCCATCTGAAACGTCTGGATTTAATGTTCCTAATTATGTCAGGTGAAGAATACAATGCGTGCAGCTCTGCGTTGTGTAACTTTCTCCATTCTCCTGTAACTTCATCCCTCTTAGCCCCAAAAATGTTCCTAAGAACCTTATTCCCAAACACCCTTAATCTCTGTTTCTCTCTCAAAGTGAGAGTCCAAGTTTCACAACCATACTGAGCATCATCCATCGATTCATCCATCGACTCATTGATACATTCATATATATCCATTCATTCATTCACTGATTGATTGATTCATTCATTCATTAGTTGATTCATTCATAGATTCATTAATTCATTCACTCTTCTTAAAAATGTGTATTATTAATGAAATAATAATGTAGTTCTTTAAAGTACCTAATTAAAAGGCATTATATATTAACAACTACTGTTTTAGAGGTATACATTTTGAGTTTAAAATGTAAATATTGCACTAGAATGTTTGCCTATTTACTTATTTCCTCTTCTATTTAGTACGTAATTGCAATTTATTTCATTCTTGCATTTCTTTACACACCAGACATCATATTCTGCATTACACTTATTTCCTTTGTTGATACCGGTGTCCATCTGTTCATTTATGTATTAGTTATGAAGATAAGTGTATTAAAGTATCAAATCAATTGCAGACCTATATCAAACAAACACATTTTTAATAAGACAAAGTAGTCCACACCTGTGGAGTAACGGTCAGCGCGTCTGGCCGCGAAACCAGGTGGCCCGGGTTCGAATCCCGGTCGGGGCAAGTTACCTGGTTGAGGTTTTTTCCCCTCAACCCAATATGAGCAAATGCTAGGTAACTTTCGGTGCTGGACCCCGGACTCATTTCACCGGCATTATCACCTTCATTTCATTCAGACGCTAAATAACCTAGATGTTGATACAGCGTCGTAAAATAGCCCAATAAAAATAAAAATAAGACAAAGTAAATTTCTTTCAATTGTTACTCCGTTTGTGTACTCAGAGAATGTTGGTTTCATGTATGATGAAGAGCGCCTGGTGTTCTGTCTACCTGCAAAACATAAGGGGTAACCGGTTGAAAATCGAATATTCGGTCGGTTGCCCGATTTTAACGGTCGAATCTAATCCGGTTGTAAGCGCTATTTTACAGCTCCCTGGTTCTTATCCCGTCTATGACATGGATGTTTAGCAGATGTCAATGTTATGTCCTGCCTTGTCTTAGGTCTAGGGTTCGAGTTCCACCGTCTAGTTCCATATTGGGATAGAAATCATATTTAGGCCTTGGACAAAGGTTCTTGTCTTAACGGTTTTAATCTAAACCGGTTGTAAGCGCTATTTTACAGCTCCCTGGTTCTTATCCCGTCTATGACATGGATATTTACCAGATGTCAATGTTATGTCCTGCCTTGTCTTAGGTCTAGGGTTCGAGTTCCACCGTCTTCTTTCATATTGGGATGGAAATCAAATTTAGGCCTTTGACAAAGGTTCTTGTCTTAACGGTTTTAATCTAAACCGGTTGTAAGCGCTATTTTACAGCTCCCTGGTTCTTATCCCGTCTATGACATGGTTGTTTAACAGATGTCAATGTTATGTCCTGCCTTGTCTTAGGTCTAGGTCTTCCACCGTCTAGTTCCATATTGGGATTCATATTTAGTTTCTTGTCTAAACAGTTTTAATCTAAACCGGTTCCATATTGGTTCTTATCCCGTCTATGAAATCATGTCATTTAGGCCTTGGACAAAGGTTCTTGTCTAAACAGTTTTAATCTAAACCGGTTGTAAGCGCTATTTTACAGCTCCCTGGTTCTTATCCCGTCTATGACATGGATGTTTAACAGATGTCAATGTTATGTCCTGCCTTGTCTTAGGTCTAGGGTTCGAGTTCCATCGTCTAGTTCCATATTGGGATAGAAATCATATTTAGGCCTTGGACAAAGGTTCTTGTCTAAACAGTTTTAATCTAAACCGGTTGTAAGCGCCACCGTCTAGTTCCATATTGGGATAGAAATCATATTTATATTACAGCTCCCGGGTTCTTATCCCGTCTATGACATGGATATTTACCAGATGTCAATGTTATGTCCTGCCTTGTCTTAGGTCTAGGGTTCGAGTTCCACCGTCTTTCCATATTGTTTCATATTTAGGCACAAAGGTTCTTGTCTTAACAGTTTTAATCTAAACCGGGATAGATCCCGTCTAACATGGATATTTACAGATGTCAATTTATGTCCTGCCTTGTCTTAGACAAGTTCCACCGTCTTGTTCTATTGGGATAGAAATCATATTTAGGCCTTGGACAAAGGTTCTTAACGGTTTTAATCTAAACCGGTTGTAAGCGCTATTTTACAGCTCCCTGGTTCTTATCCCGTCTATGACATGGATATTTATCAGATGTCAATGTTATGTCCTGCCTTGTCTTAGGTCTAGGGTTCGAGTTCCACCGTCTAGTTCCATATTGGGATAGAAATCATATTTAGGCCTTGGACAAAGGTTCTTGTCTTAACGGTTTTAATCTAAACCGGTTGTAAGCGCTATTTTACAGCTCCCTGGTTCTTATCCCGTCTATGACATGGATATTTACCAGATGTCAATGTTATGTCCTGCCTTGTCTTAGGTCTAGGGTTCGAGTTCCACCGTCTAGTTCCATATTGGGATAGAAATCATATTTAGGCCTTGGACAAAGGTTCTTGTCTAAACAGTTTTAATCTAAACCGGTTGTAAGCGCTATTTTACAGCTCCCTGGTTCTTATCCCGTCTATGACATGGATATTTATCAGATGTCAATGTTATGTCCTGCCTTGTCTTAGGTCTAGGGTTCGAGTTCCACCGTCTAGTTCCATATTGGGATAGAAATCATATTTAGGCCTTGGACAAAGGTTCTTGTCTTAACGGTTTTAATCTAAACCGGTTGTAAGCGCTATTTTACAGCTCCCGGGTTCTTATCCCGTCTATGACATGGATATTTATCAGATGTCAATGTTATGTCCTGCCTTGTCTTAGGTCTAGGGTTCGAGTTCCACCGTCTAGTTCCATATTGGGATAGAAATCATATTTAGGCCTTGGACAGAGGTTCTTGAAGGGCTGTATGTCTCATGGATATCTAGCAATGCTCTATTTCAACGCTTCGACCTTGTAGACTCTGTGATTGTAAGAGTCCTCATTTAAGAAAGCCATCAACAGTTGAACAAAAAACAGTTTAAAGCTAAATAACAGATGCAGAAATTGCTATCACAGTTCCAAGCCTTAATGAATGCAATTTGTTTGACTATAATTGATGGCTAGCTCTGCGGTTGGAACAATGGATGACGTCACTGCAACAACAAATCACTGCTTCATACTGCTGTAGATCCACCGCACGCCACGACAACGGTCTTACAATTTTGTATTTCTATTACTTTCACACTTTTTATTTAACCGAGCGAGTGGGTTCAAAAAGGTAACGTTTCAGACTCGCATTCGGGTTCAAATCCCGTGAGCGGTAAATCTGACTGGGGTTTTTCGTAGTTTCCCTCTATCACAAAGGCAAATACCAGATTGGAAATTTACATACCATGACTCATCACCGCCTCAATCACCAATATCATAAACATTAATAAAAATCTATAATCAGTTACATCAACACAAGCCATCTACAACACAAATAGAAAACAGGAACTCAACAATAGTGAAAATGGCCTACTGGTATACCCAAAGATCCTATACACGCGATATGACCAGAGATGTTGAAGCGTGTATAAATGAACTTCCAAAAAATTAAATAAAACTGTAATCAAAAGTATCATCAAGTATATTATTTAAACATTTGAGTGCTTCGTGTGTACTGTACACGCTCGTGTGAGGATTATGAAGGACCAAGGGACAATGTCAAGCAGCGGGACACTTTGATCATGTGGTGGGCATCGCGTATGATCACAGTTTAAGGAAAAAACACAGACAAACATAAGACTAGGAAAACTGAATCCTTAGCTTCTTGCCGGGAATCGAACCTGCTCTAAAGCGAGGAAGCCAGGCAAAATTTACACATCATTTCTCGCCCACGTTAAAATTCAGCTCCGCAGATCATTTATCCTTCCCAGTCATTTGATGATATTTAACCATGGAGAAGTTCAAATATCTGGGAGCAACAGTAACAAATATAAATGATACACGGGAGGAAATTAAACACAGAATAAATATGAGAAATGCCTGTTATTATTCGATTGAGAAGCTTTTATCATCCAGTCTGCTGTCAAAAAATCTGAAAGTTACAATTTATAAAACAGTTATATTACCGGTTGTTCTGTATGGTTGTGAAACTTGGACTCTCACTTTGAGAGAGGAACAGAGATTAAGGGTGTTTGAGAATAAGGTGCTTAGGAAAATATTTGGGGCAAAGAGGGATGAAGTTACAGAAGAATGGAGAAAGTTACACAACACAGAATTGCACGCATTGTATTCTTCACCTGACGTAATTAGGAACATTAAATCCAGACGTTTGAGTTGGGCAGGGCATGTAGCACGTATGGGCGAATCCAGAAATGCATATAGAGTGTTAGTTGGGAGGCCGGACGGAAAAATACCTTTAGGGAGGCCGAGACGTAGGTGGGAAGATAATATTAAAATGAATTTGAGGGAGGTGGGACATGATGATAGAGAATGGATTAATCTTGCTCAGGATAGGGACCAATGGCGTGCTTATGTGAGGGCGGCAATGAACCTATTGGTTCCTTAAAAGCCAGTAAGTAAGTAAGTAGGTAAGTAAGTAAGTAAGTAAGTAAGTAATCTCTGCGGTTGAAGTGTCGACAAGTATTAGGTCGTCTCGTAAGTAATGTCGGTTTTTTTTAAGTTTGGTGGTTTGCAAGACTTCCTCATTGGCTCCACACCTTTGGCTAATGGGACCCGCCCCTTTGCTGTTTGGACCCGCACTCTCTTTCAATGGCCCCGCCTCCTTTATCATTGGCCTCACGGCCTTTATTAATGGCCCCGCCCTTTGGCAATGAACCGCCCCTTTATCATTGGCCTCGCCCACTTTGTCATTGGCCCCGCCCCCTTCCTCGTTGGCCCTTCCCCCTTTATCAATGGCACCGCCCTTTGCCATTGACTCCGCCCCTTTGCCTTTGACACGCCCCCTTTTTCATTGGTCCCGCCCCTTTTGCGAATGGCCCCGACCCTGTACCATTGGGCCTGCCCACTTTGTCATTGGTCCCGCCCCTTTTGCCAATGGCCCTTTATCATTGACCCGCCCCTTAGCAATTGGTCCCGCCCACTTCGTCATTAGCTCCCGTCCCCTTTTGCCAATGGCCCTTTATCAATGACCCGCCCCTTAGCAATTGGTCCCGCCCACTTCGTCATTGGTCCCCTTTTTACCAATGGCGCCGCCCCCTTTTGCCAATGGCCCTTTATCAATGACCCGCCCCCTTTGCCATTGGTCCCGCCCAATTCGTCATTGGTCCCCTTTTTACCAATGGCACCGCCCCCTTTTGCCAATGTCCCTTTATCAATGACCCGCCCCCTTTGCCATTGGTCCCGCCCAATTCGTCATTGGTCCCCTTTTTACCAATGGCGCCGCCCCCTTTTGCCAATGGCCCTTTATCAATGACCCGCCCCTTTGCCATTGGTCCCGCCCAATTCGTCATTGGTCCCCTTTTTACCAATGGCACCGCCCCCTTTTGCCAATGTCCCTTTATCAATGACCCGCCCCCTTTGCCATTGGCCCCGCCCACTTTACCATTGGCCCCCTTTTGCCAATGACTCAGCCCCTTTATTAATGACCCAGCTCCCTTTACCAATGGCCCTGCCCCCTTTGCCTTTGGCCACTCCCTATTTTTTCATTGGCCCGTCCCCTTTGTCAATAGTCCCTTGATTAAAATAATAAGTAACTTTTGCGAGTAAACAGATTTTGATGTTTCTACCATGAGTCAAAATCATCCAATTTTTCTCAACATTAAATGAGTCAAGCTGTTTTCTTTAGTATCCATTAAATGGACCTGCTAAGGTTTTTATTTCAAGTGTGTTTTCTGGACTCAAATATTTTTGAGTTACGAAGTTCGACACTGAAGGACAATCGTACATTCTATTATACAATTTGTGAAAGAAAAACTTAAAATTGTTTGGATACATCAAAGGAATGGATGCAAATAGTTTACCAAGGAATAATGTGTCAAAACTGGGATGAAAACATGGTTGGAGAGTATTATTGGTATGATAGAAGCCAGTGGATTGTAGGGCGGTTACTGGAAAGATAGAAAAGAAGAAAATTTCAAAGGTACAAAAATTGAACACAGGAAGATTTGACTTATTTACATTTAAAACCTATCCTCCTGAGACCTGAGACATTGCCTGTTCTATTTTTAAAGTTCAATATAATTCGACACTTCAAAAAATGGTCACTGAAATGCAGAAAACTGCTGAAAAAAGTCTACAGGTTACAGTTAGGGGAGAAAAAGTTTATATTATACTAAATTCGGGTCTTGGCACATATTATCTCTTTTTAGCACCTAGAAACCAATTCCCTAATCATAAATCTGGAGTAGGCTACAACGAGGATCGAACACGCATCCAGTGTCCTAGCTACTGCGCACTATATTGCCGGTATTCGAAGTAACAGAAGCCATATTACTCACTACATCTTCCCAAAAATTGTAGAAAATTGTAAATAACTGGAGATAATTGTAAAATTGTAAAAATTGTAAATGTAATCTTGTAAAATTTTGACTTGTTCCAAATCTTAAAGCTTCATTGCTAATGTAAGATCTATGGAACATAATAAATGAAATGAAAAAAACTGTTACAGAAGAAGTGATAGTAGCAGTAACAGAAGCAGTATTATAAATAACAATTAGCATACTAGTAACTGGAGATGCCAAGTTGAACGCAAGTAAGTTTAACAAATATTGGTGCTATAATCGCCACAAGTACTATTCTTAATAGACCCGATTCCAGTCAACAATCGAGAGTGGTAATCCAATTTCCAGACAAAACAAGTGTCGCCAACTGGACCACGACAACTTCCTTTTCTCCGTCGTCACCATTATCGTCTTGTTTCCGACGAGAAAGGCTTGTCCGGTAATGGACCGTATCCAGGCAACCGCAGCAGACAGAGTAACGGGATCAGCCTTTATGAGACAAATGACTGTGCCAAACGGGACGGTATCGCTTGCTTCAACTGCAAGAACCATTACGTATCGTCATTCATTCACAGTGTTCTGCCCAAGGGCAGGTCTTTCACTGCAAATCCAGCATTCTTCAATCTTACTTATTTTCTGCTTTCCTCTTAGTCTCCGGATTCCATCCATATATCTTAATGTCGTCTATCATGCCATGGATTAAACTACTATTGTATTAATAAGTTAAGAGAAAAAAAAATGACTAGAGCATACCTGCACAAACAGCGCTCAACGAGCGCGCGCGCTCCTTCGGAGCGGGAGAGCTGTGTTTACCGCTCGCCGAAACGGAAAGATACGTCAGAATGACATAGACTTACTATAGGTAGAGGAGAGGGAAACGACCACTCAGCTATCTAGTGGAGTGCAGTGTGTAGGCCTAGTTACTTACTTACTTACTGGCTTTTAAGGAACCCGGAGGTTCATTGCCGCCCTCACATAAGACCGCCATTGATCCCTATCCTGAGCAAGATTAATCCAGTCTCTACCATCATATCCCACCTCCCTCAAATCCATTCTAATATTATCTTCCCACCTACGTCTCGGCCTCCCCAAAGGTCTTTTTTCCCTCCGGCCTCCCAACTAACACTCTATATGCAGTGTGTAGGCCTATTCTCAGTAACTGTTTCACGTTGCTTACTTACTGCTACAGTACAGTATGGAGGAATCTAAAAGACGGAACATAACATTTAACGATTTACAGCTCTAACTTATTGATCTTCAGTGTGACTAAGGGCTAAAGATCGTTTGAATAATACTACTAGCCTGGTTGAGTTTTACAAGACTAAACATTAGCAATAATATCCACGACTACACAGGCTGGCTGTGAAAATGATTGCTATGTTTGGCACAACATTTATATTTGTGAGCAACTGTTTTCTATAATCAACTTTAATAAAGGCAGACATCGAACATCTGTAACTGATGTTTCATTATGATCAGTAGCCTACTGTTCCTTTCAGCTGCCAACAGCATAAAACCTCGTTTTGATGTACTGATAAATAAAAATATAACAAAATGATATTGTACATTTAAGTAGCTATAGAATTTCTATTATTTCTGTAAAATAAATATTTCTTTATTAATTAATAATAGTCCAAGAGAGTTTTGCAAACACTGAACGGGAATTCATTTCATAAACACTCGTAATAGTACTTATTTTGTGTATATTTTGTACGAGATCGCCCCTTCTTCCAGTCCGCCCTTATAAAGAGCGCAGCTAATATCTGCATTCCGCTCATGAGCTGTGAGCCGGCTCGGAGAGCGCAAACCTTGTGCAGGCCTGGACTAGAGCATTGATGCGAGTGCTGTGATACGGTGTCACGGGAACTATGAGGATCCGAGTGTGCGCAAGAAGCGGCATAAGTAACACCGATTTTCAAGTTGTTATATTTCGTAAAGAAAGAAAAAAAAAACAGACGACTATCACCATGTTTCTTAACGAATAAAAATTAGCTTAAATACGAATTTTCAATAAATTCAAGCTACACGACATGGGACGGTTCCCTTATAAGACAAATTCACGCTACAGGAAGGCAGTCATTTTTTGTGTCTGAGGCTGTACAGACCCAGAATCTCAATCAGAGGTAATAAAATTGTTACCTAGTGTAATATAATAAAAACGAGTACCACACTTCAGGGACCATGTTCAAAAAAGTTGAACAAAAGAGTAGCATTGAATACTTACTTACTTACAAATGGCTTTTAAGGAACCCGGAGGTTCATTGCCGCCCTCACATAAGCCCGCCATCGGTCCCTATCCTGAGCAAGATTAATCCAGTCTCTATCATCATATCCCACCTCCCTCGAATCCATTTTAATATTATCCTCCCATCTACGTCTAGGCCTCCCCAGAGGTTTTTTTCCCTCCGGCCTCCCAACTAACACTCTATATGCATTTCTGGATTCGCCATTACGTGCTACATGTCCTGCCCATCTCAAACGTCTGGATTTAATGTTCCTAATTATGTCAGGTGAAGAATACAATGCGTGCAGTTCTGCGTTGTGTAACTTTCTCCATTCTTCTGTAACTTCATCCCTCTTAGCCCAAAATATTTTCCTAAGAACCTTATTCTCAAACATCCTTAATCTCTGTTCCTCTCTCAAAGTGAGAGTCCAAGTTTCATAACCATACAGAACCGGTAATATAACTGTTTTATAAATTCTAACTTTCAGACTTTTTGACAGCAGACTGGATGATAAAAGCTTCTCAATCGAATAATAACAGGCATTTCCCATATTTATTCTGCGTTTAATTTCCTCCCGAGTGTCATTTATATTTGTTACTGTTGCTCCTAGGTATTTGAATTTTTCCACCTCTTCGAAGGATAAATTTTCAATTTTTATATTTCCATTTCGTACAATATTCTGGTCACGAGACATAATCATATACTTTGTCTTTTCGGGATTTACTTCCAAACCTATCTCATTACTTACTTCAAGTAAAATTCACGTGTTTTCCCTAATCGTTTGTGAATTTTCTCCTAACATATTCACGTAATCCTCATAGACAAGAAGCTGATGTAACCCGTTCAATTCCAAACCCTCTCTGTTATCCTGAACTTTCCTAATGGCATACTCTAGAGCAAAGTTAAAAACTAAAGGTGATAGTGCATCTCCCTGCTTTAGCCCACAGTGAATTGAAAACGCATCTGACAGAAACTAACCTATACGGACTCTGCTTTAAGTTTCACTGAGACACATTTTAATTAATCGAACTAGTTTCTTGGGAATACCAAATTCAATAAGAATATCATATAAAACTTCTCTCTTAACCGAGTCATATGCCTTTTTGAAATCTATGAATAATTGATGTGCTGTAACTTATCGTTATACTCCCATTTTTTCTCAAATATCTGTCGAATACGAAAAATCTGATCAATAGTCGATCTATTACGCCTAAAACCGCACTGATGATCCCCAATAATTTCATCTACATACTGAGTTAATCTTCTCAAAAGAATATTGGACAAAATTTTGTAGCATTGAATACTACTTACTTAAGGGGAGAGGATGGTATTTTTTTTAACTTTTTTCCTATTTGGTGTAAATTATTAATTTTGTATATGTAGAGAGCTCATAGGCTGTGGAAACTCAACCAAATAAAAATATTTTGAAAAAAAAAAATTTGGGGGCCCAAATTTGAAAATAATATACCAAATGTAGGATTGTACTAAATCCGATAGGCCTATATCTAAACCGTTTGTAAAGACAGATTCAAAGAGGTTTTGCAATGTATTTGCAAAAGCATGTTCTACAAACTGTCTGTAACAGAATTTTGATATTAGTCCCTACGTTTGTAAAATAAACAATTAAATTTAGTAACAATTTTCTGATTTCCTTTCTTGCAAAGAAACGGACGTATTTTTAAAATGAAATCAATTAACAAAATTCTGTTACAGAGAAAAGTTTCCTAATAGTCTAAAGAATGTGTGTTCTAAATTTCATGCATGTATATTTAATAGTTCAGAAATTATATCCATTTTGTCTGGCAATGTAGCAAAAACAAATGAAGTTACTGGAAACCGATAAAAGCGGGCGTGTGATTTAAAAATCCATAGCGCAGGAAGTTTAAAAATGACGTCTCAACATCCGATAAGGGCACAAATACCCACAAAATGTTATGCAATGCATTCCACACATATCAAAGGGTATTGTAAAGAAAAAAAAATGTTTTGAAAATTTAATTTACCGGAAACAACAATAAAAGTGGGCGAGTGATTTAAAAATCCATAACGCAGGAAGTTTAAAAATGACGTCTCAACATCCGATAAGGGCACAAATACCCACAAAATGTTATGCAATGCATTCCACACATATCAAAGGGTATTGTAAAGAAAAAAAAATGTTTTTGAAAATTTAATTTACCGGAAACAACAATAAAAGTGGGCGAGTGATTTAAAAATCCATAACGCAGGAAGTTTAAAAATGACGTCTCAACATCCGATAAGGGCACAAATACCCACAAAATGTTATGCAATGCATTCCACACATATCAAAGGGTATTGTAAAGAAAAACATTTTTTTTTTTTTTTGAAAATTTAATTTGCCGGAAACAACAATAAAAGTGGGCGAGTGATTTAAAAATCAATTATGCAGGAAGTTTAAAAATGGCAATCCACACATATCACAAAGTATTTTAAAGAATATATATGTATATATATATATATATTTTTTTTTTTTTGAAAATTCAGTCATTTTTCATCAAAAATACCATCCTCTCCCCTTAAAAGCTCAACAACAAAATCTGTCAAATGTTTACACTTCCATGAGAGGAAGATTCTAAAGCGATGTCTGCAGAGTTTGCTTCGCCCGACCGAAATCCACAGGTAATGCCCCAGCGAGGGTCTGATGCGGCGATCGATAGCTGGCCCGGTTCTATGTATAGAGCCCGCAATGCTGAAAGATGGTCGCACATGACAAATATCAGTGCTCCAAATCAGAAGAAATTACAGGCTAGCTCTAAAAAATTATCTTTCTGTCGTCGAAACGTACGTTCGCCTGTCAACAACAGTCATTTCATTCCCGGCGGCACGCGAGGCAGCTCCGAAATGAACGTCGTTAAGACTGAAATGAGACGGAAACTCATACATTCATTTGTTCGCTGGATGGACGCCATTTAGCTGTTCTTTTGTTTTATCTTTCTGTTTTGTTTTCCATAATTCAAATTTCCTGCTTCTTCAAAACGACTGTCAGATCGATTTACTGCGTTGCTATGGTGAATTTTATACAGTTTTCAATTCAATGCAAACTTATTAATCTGAGGTCTAACTCAATAAACGACATCTCTAAATTATAGAAGTTGTTCTTCGCCTAACCGCTCAAGTTGCATATTTCCCGACTATGTAATCTGCGGACCCTGCGTTGATTCCTGATAGAGACGAGGACATTAAACTTGCTTTGCTTTCACTGGGACTGTGTTTGTTCTCAAACACGCTTTAAAATCTGTGGTAATATCGCGTGTTTAGGATCTTCGGGTACACAGTTGAGTTCCTGGTTCTATTGTATGTTGTAGATGGCTTGTATCTATGTAACTGATTTTAGATTTTTTTATTAATGTTTATGATACTGGTGATTGAGGCGGTGATGAATCACGGTATAAAATTCCCAATCCGGCATTTGCCTTTGTGACTGAGAGAAACCATAAAAAATCCCAGTCAGAATAGTCGCTCTGGGGTTTGAACCAGGGACTTCCCCGAATACGGCTCTCAAAGCTATTGTCTCAGCCAACTCGCTCGGTTCCCTAAGCCTTAACTTTGCCCCTTTTTGCCTTAAGTTGTGAACTTATGCTATTTTGATCATATCAGAAAGTCTCAGTATTTGTGGATATCTAGTGATGGTTCAGAAAATAAACAACCATATTTAACAGTAAAAAATATCAATGGCTAGCAGAATTATGTACATTTATTATAATCACTATTATCACTACTATTATTATTATTATTATTATTATTATTATTATTATTATTATCATCATCATCATTACTATTCTTAAGTTATTATCATTATTATTACCGGTATTAAGTTATTATTACTAGGATTATTAACAGATTTCATAATGTTGTAGTATCGAACATTTGTAGAAACAGGTTCTGTGTTAAAAAAAAAAAACGTGCAGGAGGTCGTAGGCGAAACCCAGTACGAGCAGCAGCTATCTCTTGGCTTGGTCCCCAAACTCCCCACACCTAACCCCTCCTGACTTCTTCGTGTGGGGTTTTACTAAAGACATTCTATATTCACAGAAACTCAGGAACATTGATGATCTGTGAGTAAAAATTACTCAAGCTTTTCAACAAATCATCCCTCTTATGTTACAACGGACATGGGCTGAATTGCATCACCGTTATAAGTTGTGCAGGGTATGCAATGGAGGGGGTCATGTTGAGCTCTGAGGAATCTCCCATCTTTCAATGTTGTATGCACAAAGTTTCAACAAGTAAAGTTCAGTAGTAAATGTTTTACGGTGTTTTTATTTTATTCATACCCAAACAGATCACCCCGTATTTAAAATCTTCTCACTATGCTGTGCTGAATGTATCTACAGGTCTGTGTAATCATTATTTAAAAGGCAGATATGAAATGTAATTTTTTTACGATCGTGTTTTTTGTTGTATTTACAGCTTTTGTTGTTAGACCCACACAAACTTGTTGCTATGGAAACCATTCTTCATAACATAAAATTATATGAAATAGACCCATTACAGCGCACTTATTGTTACTTAGTTACCATTACTGTGCAGTTTTGCGAAGGCTTTGGAATAATATTGCTCTGAATTTTCAATGCAAAATATATTGTATTCGCAATTTTAAAAATATGATCATGCAAAAAATGTTGTACCTACAATACGCGTTTGTGAAGTGCATTACAAAATCTCGGAAACTGAAAAACTCGCAAACTTTTCCTCGATTTTGTAAAAAGCAATTTCCAAACTATTTCAGCAGTTCTGAAGTTTGCAATACAAATTAGAAATATGACATTGGTAGACTGTCACTAAATGAATGACAAGCTCATAATATAGGCCTACCTAATATGCTTCAAACGTTAGACTATTTGGTTTAGTTCAGAATTCTTCCATCGAAAACTTTTTTTCAAAATTTAAAAGCAGTGATGTATAACACGTGACGTAGTTAACTTCATAGGTTCAATGTCTGAACTTCCATCCCTAGTCATTAATCAACTCGAAATATGACAGTGTTGCTTTATACTCCACGTGGAGTTGATATTGGAGCGACAATTAAAAACGCTAATACATCATTGGTAGACATGTGTTACCGCTTCTTTGATTGGAGCGACATCTGAGAAGGCCTAATCAATAAACAAATTCTTAATCTTATCACTTCAAAGGAAAGCGTCGTCTTTGGCACCGGCTGGGCATTAATTGAATGTGGAGACTATACCAAGAATCTTAAAACATCGTTTAACCTCACCGCATATAAATAAAAGTGCTATAATCCGAAGCGATCCTTACGTTTTTTTGCGTTAAAGGTGACCATTTTTCCTGGACGAAAAATGGTACTATAAATCATAAAATAATATAGGGGTTTTTTCCTAAAAGACGAAACTTTCTTCTGGGCCAGAAATACAATACAAATGGAGTAAAAATTAGTATTTTATCGTGGATCAAAATTATAAAAATTGAGCATTTTCTCTGAATATAATTAACGACATGTAATTAAGCATGGAACTTTCAAAATTCAGGTAACCCAAATTTTGTTTTTGGATCTGTACACTTTCAAAGTCTATGATGATGATTACTTCGTACAAAAATGGTATAATAACACATTATAATATTATATATTTATTAATTTGTCCTACAGAATAATATCTGTAATATTGACAATTAACATTTGAGGAGAAAAATTCGCTCCGGCGCCGGGGATCGAACCCGGATCCTTGGTACCAAGCGCTCTGACCACTGAGCTACGCCGAATTCAATCCACAGCACCGTATCGAATTCTTCTCCTTCAATGTTTCCCTTTATGGCCTGACTCCAAGTTAGGCATATATGTTGACGTATATGTCCAATGTCAACTGCCATTATACTAGGAGCGCACTCAGCTGAGTGACTTGTTTGGCCGGGATTCCGCAGTTAAGTGCACAGTAATCTGTACAGACATATGCACTGCAGCTATGAGAATATTATAGATTTATTAATTTGTCCTACAGAATAATATCTGTAATATTGACAATTAGTACTTTCGGTCCGGTATTGTAGATTGAATTCGGCGTAGCTCAGTGGTAAGAGCGCTTGGTACGTAGAACCAATGACCCGGGTTCGATCCCCGGCGCGGGAGCGAATTTTTCTCCTCAAATATTAATAGCATATTATATTAATTCGTTTCTCTATAGATGATTCAACGTTAAGTAAAAAGCATTGAGCATATGGGGCTGTTCTATCAAATGATCAGTTTCCATAGAAACGCCTGCCTACCACATAGCTTCTACAATGTGCTAGGCAAGGCCCATAAAACAGAAGCTTTTTTCTAAACGTGGAATCGCTGTATTTTACGTAATCTAAGGGATTTCATAAAATCCCTGTCAAATTTTTCTTGTTTACTTTCTGTCTCACAAAAGACCCGTACAGATGCAACTTTCGAAAAGTTGTCATTCTTCAATCTCATCACAATAAAGAAACTCTTCCTGATTAGGCTTTCCCTTTCTCTCTTATACCGAATTTTGCACACCTCTACTCCCTCTTACTTATCTGTCCGATTCCACAGTCTTTCTCGGTATCATAACTTAAATACTCGGTCATAATATGATAACACGCTAGAAATACCACTCCACACATCATCTCTTTATTCTTCATCTTTCACTGTTGCTACTTCTCGTCACTGGAATTCTCTGCCTCCTGAAGTCAAGGGCTGGCTAACTTTAATTTCCTTTAAATGTAAATTAGAAAAATATCTTATGATGAATTACCAGACCTAACGCGTTGCATATATTTAATGGAATATGTTCCACTGTATTTATTTGTATTTTTTTGTTGTTTCTTATTTTTATTGTGTAATCATATAATCGTGTTTATTTATCACTTAACGCCAATATGTATACCACTATGTTGTTTTTTTATTATTAATCTATTTTTGTGTACATTTTATTCAATTGTCGGTTTCTGGTTTAATTATGTAAATCCCACTTAATTGTAATCTATTACTAATATGTATACTAATGTATTTATTTTTATTTCTACTGTGTACATTTTTTATTGCATTATCGGCTTCTGTTTTTGTGTGATTCGTATTTGATTCTAACAACATTAATATGTATTCCACTATGTTTATTTTTATTTTATGAGGTAAATTTTTATGTAACTACCTCTTTTGATCTCATTATGTACCTAAATTGTATCAGTATGTAATTACCTAATTCCGATCCAGTTTTATGTTCAACTATGTAAGCAAGTTTTAATCCTGGTTGAGTGTAAGAGAAGGCCTTACGGTCTTAACTCTGTCACGTTAAATAAAGCCATTATTATTATTATTATTATTATTATTATTATTACTACAGCAAAATAAGTGTCAAAATAAATAACTGTATATCCGAAAGAAAATTAGTTAATAATGGAGTTCGACAAGGTTGTCCACTATCACCAACTTTATTTAATATTTATATAAATGAAATTATTTTAAAATGGAACCAAATCTACACATCAGGAATCAAAATAACCAGTGCTCTAACATTAAATACCTTACTCTATGCCGATGATCAAGTCATAATTTCCAATTCAGAGGATAATTTACAAAGAGGATTATATACATTAAATGAAATATTAAAAGATTTTGGGATGGAAATTTCAGCACAAAAATCAAAAGTAATGGCATTTTTAGGAAAAGACCCAGTGAGAAGTAAGATAATACACAATAACCAATGCCTCGAACAAGTGCAAAATTTCAATTATCTGGGTTGTGAAATATCTTATCAAAATGAAAAAGATGTGAATAAGAAAATTACCAAATTTACACAAATTCTAGGAATAATAAACAATACATTAAAAGCTAAATTAGTACAAAAATCTACAAGAATAAAAATATATAATACACTAGCATTACCCACCCTTCTATACGGAAGCGAGATTTGGACATTAAAGAAAAAGACATGAACAGAATCAAAGCAACGGAAATGAAATTTTTCAGGAGAACAGCAGGATATACTCTTTTAGACCGAAAAAGGAATGAAGAAATTTTAGAACAATTAGAAGTAGAGTCAGTAGAAGAAAAAATCACCAGATACAAATTCAATTGGCTAGATCATGTAAGAAGAATGGAAAATTCAAGAATCCCAAAAATTATGATGCAATATAAACCTAGAGGACATCGTCGACCAGGAAGACCGTTAAGAAGACTGCTAGATGGGGCCGAAACAGGTCTACAGAGGCCTAATTCGTGAAGGATGATGATGATGATGATGATGATGATGATGATGATTATTATTACTATTATTATTATTATTATTATTATTATTATTATTATTATTATTATTATGAAATTCTGGAATAAACAACCAAGTCCAAAGCAATACAAAGATAAACTGTTGCAAAATAGCGACAAATAGAATAGAATCCAACTAATATTTTTCTAAGCGTACATATGGGCGCTTTCTAAAAGATTTTAACGTTAATCCGGTGGTCTGGGCAACTACGCTTCAAACTCAGGTCCTTGCTTGAAGGAACAGGACGCACAAAGAAATCAATACAATGAAATGGAAGCCAGCCTTATGTATGAAAATAAGGTAACACTATATAAACATTATTTTATATACATAAGAAAAATGAAGACAATGAACATTGATTATATAGAACCAATCACAAGACAAACAACGTTTAGAAACCAGCCAACCACAGAATGGGGAGCCGGCGCCTTGTGGGCGTGGCCTGGGGTAAAATATTAAGTCCTGACTGCGGGGAGGGCGAGGGGAAGAATGTGACGTGCTGACAGGGCGGCTTACATGCCCACGGCGCATGCCCGCACGCAGGCGTCGTGAACAAGCGACGGTCGACGCCAGATTGGAAAGATCTAGACGGAGGAGGTGCTTCGAACCGACGCTGTACAGATCCGGGCATAGAATCTGCTACACCAACATCAACAACCTCTGTACGGGAAGAAATACCCATATTCCATTAAATATGTTTTAAGAAAAATAAATACCAACTCTGCATTCGTTACATATACAGGGTGATTCACGAGGATTTATCGTCCCTTACGGACCTTATCTCCGAAGACATTCTGAGCAAAAAATGTCATATAAACATTTGTCCTAAACCCAATATTTTCAGAGTTACACTAATATGAAGTTGTTTGTAAAATAACACTAGACTATTCTTGAGTTTTATGGGTAAAAGAATATTACAGACTAGCCGTACCCGTGCGCTCCGCTGCACCCGTTAGAAATAAGTATAAAGTAATTATATAATTAAAATAGGACGTTTGATCCAGGGAACATTCGTGTTTGATAGAAGGATAAATCGTTTAATATGTTACACAATTTAAATTGTATTTAAATTGCGATCATTTTGGTCCAGAGACACTCATTTGGTGCAATGACAATTCCTTTAACATGTTTCTTAATTTTTATTACATGCAACCATAGTTTAATGAACACTGACATCATTTAATTCTCTGAGATTAAAATGAATGTGTAACTTACATAAATATTATTTTAAGAAATACAGGAAACGAATGTACAGAATAGCCTATCAAGTTTTCTGTGCACAAGAAGCTATTTTAATCTTACCTGTCCTCAATTCACTCAGAAGTTACTGTAATAACATTATAGCATTATGTCCATCCAGAGAAACTACACTTTCAAATGGTGAAATAATAATTAATTATACAAATCGGTTAATTTAGCTTCCGATACTACTTCATACAAAGACAGAAACATTCTCTGTAGGCTATCTTTCATAGCTTTCGATTGTTGTTATCCAAAGCCCCTTATAGATGAAGTCATTTGTTTTTTATTTCATTACACCGCCTTAGATGGCAGTTATTTTAATTTTAAAACTCATTTATCTCATTAAATATCAGTCCTATAAAAATTTTGCATAGAATAAAACTTATCGGAAATTTATTTTTAAAGAAACTTTTGTTATGTAATATTTTTCAGAAAAATCAATAATAAGCGAGATATTTCGATTTATTTAATTCAGGCCCCTTTATAACCCCCCTTTTAAATAAGGTATTTTGAATGCCATATAGCCTAAAATCTAAGTTACAACGAACTTAATTTATATTTCAATTTTCATCGAAATCAGTTCAGCCATTATCGCGTGAAAAGGTAACAAACATCCAGACAGACAGACAGACATACATACAAACAAAAATTTAAAAAAAGCGATTTTCGGTTTCATGGTGGTTAATTATATATGTTAGGACCAATTATTTTTGGAAAATCGAAAATTACCAGAAAAATTTCGGCTACAGATTTATTATTAGTATAGATAAAGAATGAACTCTTCAAGAGTATCATTTTTTTAATTAGCTAGTATTCGGAATTAATATTTGAGGAGAAAAATTCGCTCCGGCGCCGGGGATCGAACTCGGGTCCTTGGATCTACGTACCAAGCGCTCTGACCACTGAGCTACGCCGAATTCAATCCATAGCACCGGATCGAATTCTCCTCCCTCATTGTTTCCCTTTGTGGCCTGACTCCAAGTTAGGCATATATGTTGACTATATGTCCAATGTCAACTGTCATTATACTAGGAGCGCACTCAGCTGAGTGACTGTTTGGCTGGGATTCCGCAGTATTCCGTAGTATTCTGAAGCTAAAAATGTACTGTGAATTCCACAGTTGCTTTGTACAGAATTTCTTTTTTCGATTTTTAACTACAAAATTACATTTTCTTACGCATTTATCACAACAATTGTTACAAATCACGCCACTCTTGTAAATTCTTTAAGACTGTACATTAGGCTGCATTATCAAACTGTAAAGAATCAAGTTCCTGAAGTCGTATGATTTGTAACAATTTTTGTGATAAGTGTGTAAGAATGTCGTCATTTTTAGTTAAAAATTGGAAAATAAAATCTGTACAAGACAATTAACAACACAATTTTAGCTTCAGAACACTAGCCAATTAAAGAAATGACACTACTGAATAGTTCATTCTTTACTTGTAATATTTTTATCCGTAAAAATAAATAAAAAAGGTATTTCACTAACAACTTCAAATTAATGTAACTTTGAAAATATTGAGATTAGGCTAAATGTTTATATGACATTTCTTGCTCAGAATGTCTTCGGAAATAAGCTCCATAAGTGACGGTAAATCCTCGTGAATCACCCTGTATAGTAAATACATTTATCAGCTACCTTCTTCTCGCTTCATATTCATCTTCTTCTTCTTCTTTTCCTTTTTTATGTAAGGAAAAAGTTTCTGATGTCACTGTACGTATATATCTAAATGAAGACTTTCCTAAACAGCTAACATCTATCATATTATAAACATATTAGTGGCTTGTGCAACAAATGCTGCAAACTAAGTTCATTAGACGTTCAAATAAAAATTGTTCAGATTTATTTTCAATGAAGAATACCAGACATCCTGAAAGTTATTTGCTTCCATAATAATGAAATATACTCCCACTGAATGTTTTTTTATGCCAAATACTTATTCATCTTCAGTTTTTGAGTTTCAACGCGAAAACGCAAGTAACAATGTCAGGACGATCAGTGGGTTTTTCATGTGGGAGTAAAGAATAGCTGTAAGTCATTGTGGATTGTAGGTGAAAGTTAAAAAAAGTCAGGTTTGCTATGTTTTCGAACAACAGACATAGCATCTTGGTATAGTTGCTGCATGTAGAATTTGAAATGTAGAGGGAAAAATCATTTTATCCTGCTAAGAGATCTTGCTGAAATGATCGAGAGACTAGAAAATTTTGTAGGTCTCTTATTTTATCAGTAAGTAATACCTTTCCTTAGCAACTGTAATTTTTGCGCTCTCTCGAGCCAATACTGAAGAGAATGACGCATATAAATATCTACACCACACCGCCATTAAGTATATGAAAAAAAACCCAACCCCACTTGATTAATAACTATAAAAATATTTGATTTTTAATAACAATATTATTATCTTACGTAAGTTTTGTAAGTTCATTTGTAAAATAGCCGCTACTCAGTAAATTATAGAAATGAAGATCTAATTTAAGATATTCTCTATGTCTACTTATATAACCCAAAGACGTTTCACTTTCATATCATCAATATAGCATTAATATGTATAATTAATTAAAAATACTCACATCATGGCATTAACTATAATAATATTTCATTTCTAATGCTAATAATGTTATCAAACCACCTCAAGTTTTATAGATTTTACTATCCAATACACAGCAGAAATCAGAAAATTACACACCGCAGAATCAGACCTGTCAATTATTTTAGTAAGTCTTGAAGTTTTTAATAACCAGTTGAATATGAACTCTAAATATGTCAGCAATCCTGCAGGTCATGGCCTTCGTGTAACAGCCTATTGTTTATTGTAGTGACTATAGTGTGTGTTTTGTTTTATTCTGAAATCACGGCCGACTGTAGAAATTCAATTAGTTCTCATAAGTGACGAAAGATGGATTTTGGAAAATAGGAAAATTATGTAGGAAAAATAACGCTTCACTGAAAGTTACTATTTTTCTGAAAATCCTTGGATGCCAAGCTTCAAAATAACGGGTCATTCATGAAAATCCGTTCAGCCGTTGTTCCGTAATTTCCATTACCAGTTCAAATTAGCCTATATATATATATATATATATATATATATACTTACTGGCTTTTAAGGAACCCGAAGGTTCATTGCCGCCCTCACATAAGCCCGCCATTGGTCCCTATCCTGAGCAAGATTAATCCAGTCTCTATCATCATATCCTACCTCCCTCAAATCCATTTTAATATTATCTTCCCATCTACGTCTCGGCCTCCCCAAAGGTCTTTTTCACTCCGGCCTCCCAACTAACACTCTATATGCATTTCTGGATTCGCCCATACGTGCTACATGTCCTGCCCATCTCAAACGTCTGGATTTTATGTTCCTAATTATGCCAGGTGAAGTATACAATGCGTGCAGCTCTGCGTTGTGTAACTTTCTCCATTCTCCTGTAACTTCATCCCTCTTAGCCCCTAATATTTTCCTAAGAACCTTATTCTTCATTCATTCATTCATTTATTTTATTCCATAGATCTTACATGAGCAATGAAGCTTTAAGATGTGGAACATGTCAACATTTTACAATATTACAATTACAATTTTTACAAAGTTTTATAGTTTTACAATTTAGTAATTTTCTAAAATTTTTACAATGTTGTACAATTTTTTTTTTTTTTTTTTTTTTTTTTTTTTTGGCGAGATGTAGTGAGATGAAATGAGGTCCGAGGATTCGCCAAAATATTACCCGGCATTTGCCTTTTCGGTGGGGAAACCTCGGAAAAACCCAACCAGGTAATCAAATCAAAGGGGGTAATCAATCAAAGGTGTTGATGCCAAGGACTCGCCATAGACCATCCGGCTTCAGTCCCACGGCTGTGGAAAACCTCGGAAGAAACCAAAGTCCAAAGGGGATCCAACCCAAGCCCGAACGCAGCTCCGGAACAGCAGCCCAGCGAGTCTGCCGACTGAGCTACATCGATGGCTCTACTAAAAGTATACAATACATAGCCAATCAGATTATTAAATTTACAAACGCAAACGATCATTCATAAGTTGAGCTATATTATAATACAAAACAATTTAATTAAATTTAAGGTATAAACAATTCAACCAGTTGTGATATACAGAAATTGATAATACATATCATGCAAACTACTTCAAATTACAAACACAAACAATTTATCAGTAGAGCTATATAGATTACTATTCAATTTAAAGCATATACAATTCATCGGCCAAAACTATACAAATATATACAATACAAAGTAGCATACTTTCATTAAGCTATACAAATTTGTGCAATTAATATCAAGTAGATTAATTCAATTTATAATCATAAACAATTCATCAGTTGAGCTATACATATTACCATTCAATTTACAGTAGGTCTATATACAATTCATCAGTAGAGCTACACAGACTAGTAATCATTTTAAGAACATATACAATTCATCAGCCAAACTATACAAACATATACAATCAAATTAGTTCAATTTACAAACTTATTTTCGTTAAGCTATACAATTCATATGAAGTAGATTAATTCAATTTATAAGCTTAAATAATTCATCAGTTGACGTATACAGTACATACATACAATTCATCAGTTATGCTAAACAAAAATACAATACATAGTAAACAGATTAAGTCAATATAAAAACATATTTTAGTTGAGCTATATAAAATTGTACATGTCATTTAAGTAGAATAATTCAATTCACAAGCATAAACAATTCATCAATTGTGTAGAAGGTATGAGTATGTAGAAATTTGGTTAATTCTTTTCTGAACCTTTTCTCGTTGTTCTTCAAATCTTTAAGATTATTAGGCAGTGCATTGAAGACTGTTATACATGAATAGCGAACTCCTTTTTTAAACAGCTTAGACTAACAGAGGGTAGATGAAGATCTGATTTATGTCTTGTATTAAAATGATGAATGTCTTGATTAGTACTGAATTTATCTTGGTTCTTAATATACAGCATCATTAGGGAAAGAATGTATTCACAAGGTAAAGTCAAGATTTCTAAGTTTCGGAAAATATTTTTACATGAGGTCCTTTTATGCACACCGGCCATTATTCTTATAGCTTTCTTTTGTAAAACAAAAACGTGTTTAGCTTCAGACGAGTTACCCCAGAATATTAATCCATATTTCATTACAGAGTGAAAATATGCAAAGTATGACATTTTAAGTAAGTTTATATCACCAATAGTAGATAAGGATCTTAATGCATAACAGGCAGAGCTCAATTTACGAGTAATACATTCTATATGCGTTTTCCAGTTCAAGTGATTATCCAATTCTAAACCAAGAAACTTTGTGCTTATAGATTCTTTGAGATGAGTTCCATTTAATCGAATACTGTAGGAAACCTGAGCACTATTGTGTGTACTAAATTTGACTGCACTGGTTTTATCAACATTAAGTGCTAGTTTATTTGCATGGAACCATTCATTCATTAGATTCAGCACTGTATTAGAAGTGTTTATAAAATGATCGTATTGTTTGCTTGAAATAATTACACTTGTATCATCTGCAAATAAAATTACATGGGATGAATTGTTTATGGTCAAGGCTAAATCATTAATATAAACTAGAAACAACAATGGACCTAAAATTGACCCCTGCGGAACACCATGTTTAATATTTCTAAATTCTGAATAAGTAACTTTATGACTATTTGGTACATTTATTTCTACTTTTTGTTTTCTATTTGATAAGTACGATGTAAACCAACCCAACATCTCATCTTTAATACCATAAAACTTCAATTTTTTTACTAATATACTATGGTCTACACAATCAAATGCTTTAGCCAAGTCACAAAAATCCCACCTACATGTAGTTTCGAATTTAATGAATTTAGTATTTCATCCACCAAACTAAAAGCAGCATTCTCTGTCGATTTTTGTTTTCTAAATCCAAACTGTTCTAAAACTAATATATTGTTGGACTCCAGGTAATGATATAATCTATTATACATAACTTTCTCAAACACTTTTGAAAATGTTGTTAATAATGATATGGGTCTGTAATTAGCAATAGTACATTTATCTCCCTTTTTGTATATTGGTTTTACTATTGAATATTTGAGTCTTTCTGGAAAAATACCACATTGCATTGACAAATTGCATAGATAGCTTAACGGATGGGATAATATTTCAGAACAAGCTTTCAGAACTTTACTTGGAATTTCATCATATCCAGAGGAATATTTTGTTTTTAGTTGTTTTATCACATGCATGATTTCTGCTGCGGTAGTGGGAATAAATTTGAGACCTAAAAACTCAGTGTTAAATGCATCAGTTAGGTAACCAAGTGCAGCATCTTCTGGACAATCTTGAATGTTTAAGTTCTGAATAATATTTATATAGAAGTCATTAAAATGATTTGCAATTGATTTTGGATTATCTATTTTACTATCATTGATTTTAATGCAAGTAATATTTTCACTCTTTGAATATCGATTAGTTTCATTTTTAATAATATCCCAAATAGTTTTAATCTTATTATCTGAATTTTGTATTTTTCATTCAGATACATTTTCTTTGCATCTTTTATAACTTTTGTCAAAGTTTTACAGTAATTCTTGTAGTAATTAAGAACATGAGGATCATCACTATTCCTACTCATTAAATATAGATTCCTTTTTCTAGCACATGATATTTTAATTCCTTGAGTTATCCACATGTTTTTACTTTTACATTTTTTCACCACCTTGACTGGAAAACATTCATTGAAATAATTCGTAAATGTAGTGAAAAATGCATTAAATTTAGTATTAATATCAATGGTATCGGTACTATATACATTTTCCCAAGATTCATTTTGTAGACATGTATTTAAATGATGAAGAGATTCAGCATTTATAATCCTTTTTTTTTTATTTTTAGATTAACACTTTGGAATTTTTCACTCATATTGAAAACACTTAGAATTTGTGCATCGTGATCAGACAGGCCATTGACTAATGGTACTGTTGAATAGGAATTCAATCTACTTTTATCTATAAATATATTATCAATGGCAGTACTACTTCCAGCTTGTGTTCTGTTGGAAAACTTACTGTGTGACTAAGATTATAAGTTTCAAGAAGTGAGTTTAATTTTCTTTTACGTGAGCTTTCTGATAGATAATCTATGTTTATGTCACCACAGATTACAAATTCGGTATGTGGTTTATAAAGTCTTTTCAATAATGAATCTAAGTTAGTTGTAAATTTCTTATAATCTCCCATTGGCGCCCTATAAACACATAAGATAATTAAATTTGATATCTCATAACCAATTTGTATTCCACAGATTTCAATATCTTGTTCAAGGCAAAAATCAGATATATCAATTTTACTAAATAATAGATCCTCTCTGATAAAAATACAGGCACCCCCTTTTTGGAAGACATCTCTACAGAAATGAGAACCTAATACATATCCATGTAAAGACAGTTGTAGTATTTCCTGTTGCTTCATATGATGTTCAGTTATACATAATATCTGAGGTTTATGCTTTTGAGTTGCTAAAGAAGTGATCAATTCATCAGTTTTTGTTTTAATCCCTAATATTTTGATGAAAAATAGTGAAGTTACTGTGTTCATTACTAGAAACATCAGAGCATTTACAATTTAGTTGAACTTGTTTCAAACACCTTACTGGTGGGAGGTTTAACCTAAAAAGGAGAAGCCCTAGCATTAACTAACACAGGAATATTACAACTCTGCTTTTTAACATGGCTGCCTCTGATGCTATTAGCAATAAGAACCGAAAGGTGCTCCTTGCCTCTACCATTCAGATGCAGGCCATGTGACGTATAATCATACCTTCTTATAGGGCTTACATCTATCAAACCAATGTGTGATGCCCCAGGCCTCATCAGAGCCCGCTCAAGCCGCACATTCACACTCCGCACCCTCCTGCGAAGATACGGCTTGTCGTACCTGCTGAAAAGACTGAGAAATCCCACATTGGTATGGCTGCTCATCTCAATTATGTTGTTGACATCTTTCTCAATAGAATAGTTACAATCGTTATCAATACTATTACCTGGCCCACCCACTATAACTACATGATCCCTCTTAGAAAAATCTGAACTCAATTTCATCATATCCTCAACAACATTCTTGAGAGGAGCATTAGGCTTACATACACTAGATACTTCAAACTCATCGCCCAGTTTCGACTTCAAAAGTGAGGAAATACCTCTTGCATGACTGCTTCCTAAAATCAATACTTTACTCCTACAATCATTAACCTTAAACACCCTTAATCTCTGTTCCTCTCTCAAAGTGAGAGTCCAAGTTTCACAACCATACAGAACAACCGGTAATATAACTGTTTTATAAATTCTAACTTTCAGATTTTTTGAGAGCAGACTGGATGATAAAAGCTTCTCAACAGAATAATAACACGCATTTCCCATATTTATTCTGCGTTTAATTTCCTCCCGAGCGTCATTTATATTTGTTACTGTTGCTCCAAGATATTTGAATTTTTCCACCTCTTCGAAGGATAAATCTCCAATTTTTATATTTCCATTTCGTACAATATTCTGGTCACGAGACATAATCATATACTTTGTCTTTTCGGATTTAGTTCCAAACCGATCGCTTTACTTGCTTCAAGTAAAATTTCCGTGTTTTCCCCAATCGTTTTCATTAGTTGTGTTTATTATTGCCTTTATTGAGTGTAATTAGTTACCACTGCCACCGGGTATAAACCCATTTGCAGTGTGAAAAAAAAACACATATACACACACACACACACTAATTTTCTACATGAAGTCTGTAATGTCCTGGTTGCGTCTCTCATGTTGGACCATTGCGGGACGCTATTGCATTGCTGTTATGAACATGTGTGAACAAGTAAGAATCGGAGAAAGACATTACTTTAATAAATTGTTGACAGCCACAGATAACCTGGGAAGTGATTTCCTTGTAACAGCTATTCTACTGATGTACGGTCAAAAATCAATGCATGAAGACAGCATAACAAGGGCAGCGTGAACCAGGTTATGCTAAACGACAAAAGCTAGCTGTCTCCCAGAATGTCAACAACAGTTACGTGCTTCAAGCATTTAGCAAATGACATCCTGAGTTCTGTACAAGCTCCCAGAATAAAAATGAAGGCTTGAAAAATGGATCCGCATTGGAACAAGGCTCCCTAGCGCTTTACGTCGCAGCCAGTTCTAATAGATTCGTTTGGTAAAATGACTGATTTGACGTCGACTATTATGTCTTGTTCTAAGCCGGGATTTTGTATTCTTCTGCTTGAAGGAATTGAAAGCAATCTTTAATGATTTGGAAATGTATTGCCAAATTAATTATCAATCATAGATCTGTCCGAAAGGGAAATGTTAAAAGATCAAAGAAAAGATGTCTTAAGGGGCTTTTAGCTGTTGAAATTTCATCATAACGTCCAAATCAAATTAAAAGGCCTAATAATATTCCTGATGATAGGCTAAATTGATAATGACGACGATGAAGAATTGACAACCATAATGATTATGGTACAAGAATTTATTTATTTATTTTATTTATTTACTTAATTTATTTATTCAAATTAATTATTTATTTAATTTATTTATTTATTTAATTTATTTATTTAAATTAATTATTTATTTTATTTAATTATTTATTTATGTATTTATTTATTTATTCATTTATTAATTTATTCGTTCGTTCATTCATTTATTTATTTATTTATTTAATTTATTTACTTAATTTATTTATTCAAATTAATTATTTATTTTATTTATTTATTTAATTTATTTATTTAAATTAATTATTTATTTTATTTAATTATTTATTTATGTATTTATTTATTTATTTATTCATTTATTAATTTATTCGTTCATTTATTTATTTATTTATTTAATTTATTTACTTAATTTATTTATTCAAATTAATTATTTATTTTATTTATTTATTTATTTAATTTATTTATTTAAATTAATTAATTATTTTATTTTATTATTTATTTATGTATTTATTTATTTATTCATTTATTAATTTATTCGTTCGTTCATTCATTTATTTATTTAATTTATTTACTTAATTTATTTATTCAAATTAATTATTTATTTATTTATTTAATTTATTTATTTAAATTAATTATTTATTTTATTTAATTATTTATTTATGTATTTATTTATTCATTCATTTATTAATTTATTCGTTCGTTCATTTATTTATTTATTTATTTATTTTATTTATTTACTTAATTTATTTATTCAAATTAATTAATTATTTATTTAATTATTTATTTATGTATTTATTTATTTATTCATTTATTAATTTATTCGTTCGTTCATTTATTTATTTATTTATTTAAATTTACTTAATTTATATATTCAAATTATTTATTTATTTATTTATTTAATTTATTTATTTAAATTAATTATTTATTTTATTTTATTATTTATTTTATTTAATTATTTATTTATGTATTTATTTATTTATTCATTTATTAATTTATTCATTCGTTCGTTCATTCATTCATTCATTCATTCATTCATTCATTTATTTATTTATTTACTTATTATACTGACAAAGTTAAGGCCATAAAGCCCTTCCACTCAACCAGTACTGCAATAGCAAATATAGAAATGGCAGAAATATAGGAACAATATATAATTAATAATAATAATAAAATTTATTTATTTAGTAGGCCTATGTTATTTTACGACACTGTATCAACATCTCAGGTTATTTAGCGTCTGAATGAGATGAAGGTGATAATGCCAGTGAAATGAGTCCGGGGTCCAGCACCGAAACTTACCCAGCATTTGCTCATATTGGGTTGAGGAAAACCCTGGAAAAACTTCAACCAGGTAATTTGTCCCGACCAGAAATCGAACCCTGCCACCTGGTTTCGCGGCTGGGTAACTTCCGGTGCTGGAGCCCGGACTCATTTCACCGGCATTATCACCTTCATTTCATTCAGACGCTAAATGATCTAGATGTTGATAAAGCGTCGTAAAATAACCCAATAAAAAATACATATATATATATATATATATATATATATATATATATATATATATATATATAGGCCTACACATATAAATACATATAGTCTACACCTGTGGAGTAACGGTTAGCGCGTCTGGCTGCGAAACCAGGTGGCCCGGATTCGATTCCCGGTCGGGGCAAGTTACCAGGTTGAGTTTTTTTCTGGGGTTTTCCCTCAACCCAATATGAGCAAATGCTGAGTAACTTTCGGTGCTGGACCCCGGACTCATTTCACCGGCATTATCACCTTCATCTCATTCAGACGCTAAATAACCTAAGATGTTAATAAAGCGTCATAAAATAACCTACAGTACTAAAAAAAAATAAAAAAATAAATGTTTACCTTTGTAACATTATTTCATGGGCGCATCATATAGTTATAATGTACTTACAAGTTTTTATAAACTGGCTTCAAACCAGTAGAAAATAAGGATATAAAAAAAAGTAATCAACCGTTGCCTAGCAACTCACAGACAAATGAATAGCACACTTATAAGAAAAGCTTCTTTAGATAACGCAGTACTTATTTTTGCAAATTCCTACTGAAAGACGCAACGATATCTGCAGTTAGAAAAAACTCATACACTAACTTCCACAAAAATAAAACTTTAAATGCGTTATAGTTTTACGGGATACAAGTAATGTGTTATACCTTACAGACAGCAGGCAGGAGTAAAAACAGTTGCAAAGTGTGTCTGTTGGGCCAGCAAGGCTCGTGTGTCCTTGTCCCCCACACAAGGAATTAAACTTCTGAGACTTACTTAGGCCATCATCTCATTAATTATTGTTGTTAAATCTCTTTTGCCTTCCCGAGGCCAGAAGTTTATGTTAAAGGGACACGAAAGAAAGTCATTTCGTGATATTTTTCCTTAACTTGCATTTCATTAAGTTGGGAAAGTAATCCATATATCTTCACCGTGTCCAAGAGTTTGGATCAAGGAGGTTGTACTGGAGTGGCAATAATTTTTTTCCGAAGAAGCGTTACTTTTCAATTGCATTGGACATATGGTTAATTGATCACAACCTTATGATCAGTGTTTTCGTTTTCCACAAGCTGCAACAAAACAGATTATTCTACACATTACGCTTCGCGAATGACCATTTTTGTTAATTCAAGAGTATACTATTATTTAGAGCATAAACTACACAAGTTCAAGTCAGTAGAGCAATATAAAGGCTTTACCAACAACCAAAAATGTATTTAAAAATAGGCTTAACGACTTTACTAATAGACGGTTTTTATACACAGTATTTAAAGGGTGTAATTGATATTTTGTTATTCAAGTGTTGTATCAGTGAAGAATTATATTGTGTCAGTGAAGTGTGTTGTGTCAGTGAAGTGTGTTGTGTAAGTGAAACGTATTCCTGTCAGTGAAGCTTTATAGTTTATAGTCATCATCATCATCATTGGCATTACGGCCCTTATAGTTTAGCCTTAGCCTCCCTCAGAACATCCCACCAATCACTCCTGTCTAATGCTCGTGTTCTCCATCTTCTAATTCCAACTTTTGTTAGGTCAGCCTGAACGTCATCCAGCCATCTCAATTTAGGTCGTCCGACTTTCCTTCTTCCTACTGGCAACGCATCTAGTAGAGCTTTGGGTGTGCGATTGTTCTACGTGTCCCAGCCACTCTAACCTTCTGAGTTTTATGTCAACAACAATGTTGTTATCTTTATATAATTCATATAACTCAGCATTTGTTTTAATTCGCCAAAACCCTTGCTCATAAGTAGGCCCAAAGATTTTCCGTAATACTTTCCGTTCCCAGGCATTTAAGATCTTAATTGCCCTTTCAGATAGAGTCCAGGTTTCACTTCCATATACTACTATTGGTTTAATAATAGTTTTATATATTCTTATTTTAGCTTTTCTTGAGATACACCTGGACTTCATAGTTTTATTCAATGCCCAAAGACCTCGATTCCCAGCTGCAATCTTCTCTTTTATATCAGTCATAACATCATTATTGTCTTTCACCATGGAACCCAGATACTTAAAACAGGAAACTCTATCAAAATCAGTATCATTTAAATTAATCTTATTAGAATTGTCATTATTCATATTATACATGTATTTAGTTTTATCATTGTTAATTTCCAGACCGGCTTTGATTGCTTCAGCTTCTATTTGTTTGAGTATTTCATCCATTGTAGTTTATAGTGGCAGTGCAAAGTATTTGAACAGTGAAATGTTTTTGAAGTGTTAGTGAAATCAGGATAGAATCAGTGAAATGTGTCGTAGTTCCAGTGCAGTGAGTGAGTTGACAGCGAAATGAGTGTAATGTTGAAAGGTACTTGTGCAGATATGAACTTATCATACTCGTGGGTTTTAGTTCGAACTTAGGTTTAAGATACAAATTAGATTTATTTTAAATGTTATTTTAAGTGATAGTGCTTCATTTAATTTAGGATATTCCCTGTTATTATTATTATTATTATTATTATTATTATTATTATTATTATTATTATTATTATTTTTATTATTATTTATTATTGGTATTAATTATTAGTATTATTATTAATTGTATTTTTAATTAATAAGTTTATTATTGTAATTAGTTACCACAGTCACCGGGTATATACCCATTGCAGTGTGAATAAATACATACATACATACAAGTAATAGAAACTACAGATTTCAATTGCAATTAATAAAAATCTAAAGTCAAAAAACTCCTCAGGGTATAATGAAATAACAAGCAAAATATTAACAGCGATTTCACATATTATTGCTTACTTACTTAGGGCCATATTCATAGACAATCTTAGCGCTGGTTTCCGGTGGATGATCAGCGAACTAAAGTTTTTCGTATTCATAAACCAGTGTTAGCGATATGATATGATATGATATGATATGATATATGATATATGATATATGATATATCATATATGATATATGATATATCATATATGATATATGATATATCATATATGATATATGATATGATATGATATGATATGATATGATATGATATGATATATGATATATGATATATCATATATGATATATGATACGATATGATATATGATATATGATATAGTATATATGATATATGATATATGATATGATATGATATGATATGATATATGATATATGATATGATATGATATGATATGATATATGATATATGATATGATATGATATGATATGGTATATGATATGATATGATATGATATGATATGATATGATATGATATGATATGATATGATATATGATATATCATATATGATATATGATATGATATGATATGATATGATATGATATGATATGATATGATATGATATGATATGATATGATATGATATGATATGATATGATATGATATGATATGATATATGATATATGATATATGTGATATGATACGATACGATACGATACGATACGATACGATACGATACGATACGATACGATATATGATATGATATGATATGATATATGATATGAATCCTGTACAATTAATCAGTCGATAGCCGGGGCTAGTTTAGCACGTAGCGCGGGCTAGCGAAATGTCTATGCATAGCACGCTATCTTACTTACAAATGGCTTTTAAGGAACCCGGAGGTTCATTGCCGCCCTCACATAAGCCCGCCATCGGTCCCTATCCTGTGCAAAGATTAATCCACTCTCTGTCATCATATCCATTTTAATATTATCCTCCCATCTACGTCTCGGCCTCCCCAAAAGTCTTTTTCCCTCCGGCCTCCCAACTAACACTCTATATGCATTTCTGGATTCGCCCATACGTGCTACATGCCCTGCCTATCTCAAACGTCTGGATCCGAGGTTTATTGTAAGGTTTCGTAACAAGCTGTTTTTTACGGTGATGGGTTGTTAGTCCTTCGTCCAACCCCCAAGATGGGGGACCACCCCTTATCGGCTGTCCAAGACAGCTTATTCAATATATTCACAGCTACCCTCCATATCTGGAGGCCGTCTCCTCTATCCGCAACCTGAGGACGCGCCATGCCGTGGTGATAGGGACCCACAATTCATGGCATATTATAGCTAGCCCACTAAATTATTTATGTAACTATTCACTGTTCAATGGTATATTCCTCGAAAGATTAAAATATTCAGCGGCTATTCCTATCTTCAAAAAGGAGAAACAATGTCTCCAGAAAATTACACACCCATATCACTTATACCAGTCTTCTCCAAAATCTTTGAAAAAGTAATGTATAAAAGATTTTATCATATCTAGAAAGATACAACATTTTAGTCCCAGAACAATTTGGATTTGGGAAAAATAAATCCACGGCAAATGCAACATTTAGTTTAATTGACAAACTTCTGGAAGCAATTAATAAAATATTCCAAGTTGGAGGCATTTTCTGTGATTTATCCAAAGCATTTGACTGTATAAATCATAAAATGCTGCTAGACAAATTAGATTATTATGGAATTAAAGGCGTTGCACATCAATGTTTTCACTCATATCTCATAGATATGAAACAGAAACTCGAAATCAGCAATACTATGAAATCTACCTCGACATGGGGAACTATTAATAATGGAATTCCACAAGGATCAATATTAGGTCCCATACTTTTTCTAGTATTCATAAATGATCTTGCCCCCATAATAAAAGAGATAGGTCACCCCATATTATTTGCAGATGACACAAATTATAGTAATAACAGCCAAACACATTCCAATCCTCTACGGAGGCAATTCTCCTCAAAATATGTGACTGGTTCTCAGCCAATAAATTAGTATTAAATTGTAAAAACTAACATAATCCAATTTAAATCCTGCCCAAATTCAACCTCGCAAATTTCAAACGCAAAAGTTAATAATAGGTCCCTAATAGAAACAACCAACATGTTTTGCTATTATATCTATGCAAGAGATATTAATATCAATATCTTAGAAACAATATACTGTATGTACTTTACATATTCCACGCGGTAATAAGTTTTGGAAAAATATTCTGGGGAAATTCCACACATTCCAAAAAAGAGTCCACACCTTTGGAGTAACGGTCAGCGCGTCTGGCCGCGAAACCAGGTTTGCCCGGGTTCGAATCCTGGTTGGGGCAAGTTACCTGGTTCAGGTTTTTTCCGGGGTTTTCCCTCAACCCAATACGAGCAAATGCTGGGTAACTTTCGGTGCTGGACCCCAGACTCATTTCACCGGCATTATCACCTTCATTTCATTCAGACGCTAAATAACCTAGATGTTGATAAAGCGTCGTAAAATAACCCAATAAAATATTTAAAAATTACAAAAAAGAGTAATTAGAATAATAGTAGGTGCCAAACCTAGGGAATCGTGTAGGACTACTTTGAAAGAACTACAAATAATGTAACTAATTCAACAGTTCATAGCATAAATACTCGTAAAAAATGACTTTCATTCTCCATCGGCAAGTCTATCGTGTTATCAAAAGGAGTGGCAGTATATGGCAGTAAAATTTTTAATAGCCTCCCTATGGATATAAAAAATGAAACTCAAACAAGGGCCAAATTAAAGAAGTATCTAATTTCTCACCCCTTCTATTCTGTAGGCGAATTTATGACATTCAACAACGATTCATGAATATTTCTGTCTTGTATTAAGTATTGATACTAAAATTTTGTGTTGTACTAATAGACTATATTGTAAAACTTTTCTGTATATATTTCAAACTAGACTGTGACTATAATTAAGACTTTATAGTACTATTAATTGCCGGTTTTTCCAAGTATTGTTAGAAAATTTAACGCCTGTTAAACTCTAAACAGTTTGTTAATTAATAAAATTGTATGTTTCCAACACCAGTTTGGTTTAACAGATTGTTAACAGTTTGTTAATTTTAAATGTAGGATTTCGGGTAGTTAACTCCTTTAAAAGTTAGTTAAATATGACCGATGTCTCCACAGTTGTTCGAACAGAAGTTGCGAAATTAATATTTTGTGTCTCTCTGTAGGGAATGTTTAGCATATGATTGAACATTTAAAAAGACTTTAGACTGTTTAAATACATTAGTGTTATTTTATTTCTTTCGTATTTCGTATCCATAATAGCAATGAGGAAATATAACCTTACTTTGTAATTATTATTCAGCATGTCACCTACAACTTACATTTGTCAACTGTTTGTTTATGGAGCGTGGCCTACTATAACAGGTTGTCATTTTATGCAAGTTTCATGACTCACTCTATAATATAGAATTTAAATATTAATTTTAGCCAATCAAAAATTGTCTTACATGTGTAGAATCATTACCAACTGCTGTTGAGTAGTTAAAATAGTGCTAACAGACGTTATAGTTAAGTTTTGGTTATCTTAAACAAAATTATGTTGAACAAATGGAAAATACATTAACAAAGCGTTAAAATAAATAGACTGTTAATTTAACATTCGTTAAGCAAAATTAAACATTACTTGGACAAACTGGCCATTAGATGTTTTGACATGTACCATACTCTAGCTGTGAACCAATGTACGAATACCATGGAATGTAAATAAATACAATAAAATTAACTTTCATAACACCAAATCCTACGTGTTAATAGGTAGCAAGAAGACTGACAATGCGGAAAATTGTATTCTTTTTACCAAAAATTACAAAATTTCGCCCCGGTTTACCCTTAATTTGTGCATCTTGATCTCCATTACATATAAATGTGGATCAGTAACTTTTATGAGTCGAAATGTTTCATTGTTTTCCGTCATCTATATCGTGATGACCTATGATTTCTATCTCAGAGACTCGAAATAAGGGCTAGGCTGGGCTTAGAACTTTATCTTCATTCCTGTTAATGTCATCTTTTATTTAACGACGCTCTCAACTGCAGAGGTCATATCAGCGTCGCCGGATGTGCCGGAATTTTGACCAGCAGTTCTTTCACATGCCAGTAAATCTACTGACATGAGCCTGTCGCATTTAAGAACACTTAAATGCCATCGACCTGGCCCGGGATCGAATCCGCAACCTTGGGCATAGAAAGCCAGCGCTGTACCAACTCGCCAACCAGGTCGACATCTTCATTCGTATTATTATCAAATGAAACTTCTGGGACTAACGATTCTCCGTCTAAATATCCATTGCACTGCGCCGGGCTTGAACTCATGGACACCAGAGGTAAGACACAATAATACTGGACTATAACCACCGATCGAAACGATGGCAATCAATGTAAAATGTAAATTCTGAACGGACAGTCTAGAATTCCCCTCCCTTCTGTAATAATTCCCTCGACGCAGTTTAGGGGGCCATGACGTCCCAGGCAGCTGTGAAAACAATTGGATCAGAACATCATCAGGTGCACATAATAGCGGGTTGAAATGAACTTCCGGTCAAACGAGCACGTGCTCCCCGGTGACTGATCTGCCGGCTTCGTTACACTCATGGGAATTGATTCCAGGTTCCCAGTGTCAAGGCGTTCCCAAGCCGGGCAGTGTCAAAGGTTGGGCACCACTCCAGCCAGCACGCGTTACCCCCGACTTGTATGCAGCCGTGCACAACAAAGAGCCCGGGATGTGCTTTCATGAGATTAAAATCCTCTCGGTAAAACGAAGGGCAATGTTATGTTGTCACTTAAAGTCTTCACAATTAACTTACTTACTTACTTACTTACTGGCTTTTAAAGAACCCGGAGGTTCATTGCCGCCCTCACATAAGCCCGCCATTGGTCCCTATCCTGAGCTAGATTAATCCATTCTCTATCATCATATCCCACCTCCCTCAAATCCATTTTGATATTATCTTTCCACCTACGTCTCGGCCTCCCTAAAGGTCTTTTTCCCTCCGGTCTCCCAACTAACACTCTATATGCATTTCTGGATTCGCCCATACGTGCTACATGCCCTGCCCATCTCAAACGTCTGGATTTAATGTTCCTAATTATGTCAGGTGAAGAATACAATGCGTGCAGTTCTGTGTTGTGTAACTTTCTCCATTCTCCTGTAACTTCATCCCTCTTAGCCCCAAATATTTTCCTAAGCACCTTATTCTCAAACACCCTTAATCTTTGTTCCTCTCTCAAAGTGAGAGTCCAAGTTTCACAACCATACAGAAGAACCGGTAATATAACTGTTTTTATAAATTCTAACTTTTAGATTTTTCGACAGCAGACTGGATGATAAAAGTTTCTCAACCGAATAATAACAGGCATATCCCATATTTATTCTGTGTTTAAGTTCCTCCCGAGTATCATTTATATTTGTTACTGTTGCTCCCAGATATTTGAACTTCTCCACCTCTTCGAAAGATAAATTTCCAATTTTTATATTTCTATTTCGTACAATATTCTCGTCACGAGACATAATCATATACTTTGTCTTTTCGGGATTTACTTCCTAACCTATCTCTTTACTTGCTTCCAGTAAAATTTCCGTGTTTTCCCTAATCGTTTGTGGATTTTCTCCTAACATATTCACGTTATCCGCATAGACAAGCAGCTGATGTAACCCGTTCAATTCCAAACCCTCTCTGGACTAGAGCAAAGTTAAAAAATAGAGGTGATAGTGCATCTCCTTCCTTTAGCCCACATTGAATTGGAAATGCATCTGATAGAAACTGACCTACACGAACTCTGCTGTACGTTTCACTGAGACACATTTTAATTAATCGAACTAGTTTCTTGGGAATACCAAATTCAATAAGAATATCATATGAAACTTGTCTCTTAACCGAGTCATATGCCTTTTTGAAATCTATGAATAACTGATGCACTGTACACTTATACTCCCATTTTTTCTTCATTATCTGTCGAATACCAAACATCTGGTCAACAGTTGATCTATTACGCCTAAAACCACACTGATGATCCCAATAATTTCATCTACATATGGAGTTAATCTTCTCAAAAGAATATTCACAATTGACATCAACATTACCGTTTGACGTTAACATCAAAGCTTGCTAACTCCAAACTTTTATGTTTATTCTTACGTCATTTTAAAACAATACACCAGTGATGTCAAAGCAAGCGCATTTTTCTGACCTTGAGGTCGTACGCGGGCATCAAGCGCCAAGTATTGAAAGAGGAAGGGTTGTGTATATGAATGAGCAGCCTGTTGGATTAAGAAAACAGTGGTGCACAAACTTCAAACGGAACGTGAAATTTTATGTCGTTATTTTTATATGGCTTCTTTCTGTTTAATATTATCTATATTGTCTGTAAAACAAAAGTACTAACACTGATTTCTTAATATTGCATTTGTGCTTTAAATGTTAATAACATAAATAGAGAGTTAAGAAGGAATATTCACATAAATTCCACAGTAGTACAATTATACTGTACCAAATGGATGAAACACATCATTAATAAAGAAAGTGATATTCCAAAAAAAAGAGATTGAGTTGGAATTGATATTGATGGTATCTTTAGCCTTACAAAAGTAATCAATAAACTAATCAAAACAATATTACAGTACAAAGCAAAGTTACCTAGGTACTGTATATATTTTAAGTGTAACTAATATTGCATAACAGAACTTTCATCGCATTATGCTTTTAAGGTGATATTGGTGGTCAACTTCCTATCCTCAGAATATTAAATTATTTTCTCGAAATGTACTGAAGCTATAGAGCTGATATTTTTCAAATACATGGGCACGTATCTTTTGCTTATGATGTAATAGTAGTTGCTTTGTTAATTAATTTTCTTACAAACAATTTTCATGCGAATATTTTCAAAATTTTCAATACACTATCTTCAGTAATACATATTTACGGTATATTAAATATACGAAAACATTCTGTAAGGCTACTAAATAAATAGGCCTATATCTGAAAATTTCACTGTTCTATAAAAAATGTTGAGAAAATGTTTCTTTTGAACAAAAAAATCAAACTTGTGAAAAATGAGCATTAAAATTAAAACTTACATTCTTATAATGCACTTATACTTCTCAGGCAAATCTAAAAATTAACATGGATACAGTTTTAACAAGTTCTCTTCCCTTTATCCATTGAATCAGTGCTGGCCAACCCTGAATACAGGTCGACCAAGCGGCATATACTACCTCTTTCGTCTGTCTCTTTCCTTTCCGCTGTAAAGCGCTCAGGCTCTCCTGGGCTCTAAAGCGTGAGGGCGGAAATGAACCTCCGGGTTTCTTAAAAGCCAATAAGTAAGTAAGGAAGGGATAAGGCTATTACCATCACCATTAAAATGGGACACACTCACGGACAGGAGAACGCGAATTCGATTATGAGCACTGTTCAAAACATACAGAGGTGAGCCTGCCTGGAGAGAAATAAAAAATAGTTGCCGTGGTGATAGGGACCCACAATACATGGAGCCTTATCGCTACCAGGTTAAATAATTAAATAGTAATAATGATGTCCCTTTATATCACAGAGGCTATTCAAAGACGATAATATAAATTATAATTATTTATTTTACGCCTCTCTGAATCACAGAGGCTATTCACGGACGATAAGATAAGGATATTGCAATTATACCAAATACCTTACTATAATAATACCGGACAGCTAGCAGTTTTACGTGCGAACGACGATGGTGCTGCTACCTACCAGCCGGGATGGAGATACTCGCGAAACAAGCTCTAATCAACTGCAATGCATATTGTTGCTGGGCTAGTTAATTTGTTAATAGTTTTATGAATTAGTACTAGTGTTAAAATGTCAGGGTGTATATGTGCTGTTCATAATTGTGACAATTGCAGCATTACAAATTGCTCCAAATCGTACTTTCGATTTCCGACAGTTCATAAAACGTAAGTCAACAACATTCTTTAGTAGGCCTAATTCCTTCATCTTTATGTGTTTTTTTTTTTTTCGTTGTTGGTAACTCTATAGCATCTACTAGATGCTTTATGGTTGTGCTAACAGATGGAGTTACTTGTCAACAATGTGACGCTGAAACGTGTGTTCAGGTTACTGCCCAGCGACAGTCCTGATGTATTTTTACATTTTGTGATGATTGGTTAATTAATATTAACCCGGCACACTCACAATCACACTCACATTCATACAAATTTCCAGAATCCAATCACCCAGGGAATTTTTCTTCTTCAAGAAAAATTCACCGAGAGCCGAGCCCGGGAATCGAACCCGGGACCTCCTGATCTGGAAGCCAGCACGCTGACCAACATACCACGGAGGCAGTCTCGTCTTTGTGTTGATAGAAAAATACAAATTAGTTTTTTTATTTAGATCAAATAAATAAATAGAAGTTAAAATGTATTGGATTTTAAGGTTTTATCAAATTAAGTTTTATTGTTGTCCACATGCCTTTACTAATTATTACAAGCATCAGATTACTATCAATTTTATCTTTGCAGTTGTCAGCAATGCGTATATAAAACATTACTGTAAATTCATTCCTAATATCAGATTGATTTTGTCTCGGTAAACCAAAGAAAAAATATGTAACAATTAATTACGGAAAGTAATATGAAGTATACAGGGAGATGCACTATCACCTTTACTTTTTAACTTCGCTTTAGAATATGACATTAGGAAAGTTCAGGATAACAGGCAGGGTTTGGAATTGAACGGGTTACATCAGCTTCTTGTCTATGCGTATGACGTGAATATGTTAGGAGAAAATACACAAACGATTAGGGAAAACACGGAAATTTTACTTGAAGCAAGTAAAGCGATCGGTTTGGAAGTAAATCCCGAAAATACAAAGTATATGATTATGTCTCGTGACCAGAATATTGTACGAAATGGAAATATAAAAATTGGAGATTTATCCTTCGAAGAGGTGGAAACATTCAAATACCTTGGAGCAACAGTAACAAATATAAATGGCACTCGGGAGGAAATTAAACGCAGAATAAATATGGGAAAAGCGTGCTATTATTCCGTTGAGAAGCTTTTACCATGCAGTCTGCTGTCAAAAAATCTGAAAGTTAGAATTTATAAAACAGTTATATTACCGGTTCTTCTGTATGGTTGTGAAACTTGGACTCTTACTCTGAGAGAGGAACAGAGATTAAGGGTGTTTGAGAATAAGGTTCTTAGGAAAATATTTGGGGCTAAGCGGGATGAAGTTACAGGAGAATGGAGAAAGTTACACAACACAGAACTGCACACATTGTATTCTTCACCTGACATAATTAGGAACATTAAATCCAGACGTTTCAGATGGGCAGGGCATGTAGCACGTATGGGCGAATCCAGAAATGCATATAGAGTGTTAGTTGGGAGACCGGAGGAAAAAGACCTTTAGGGAGGCCGAGACGTAGATGGGAGGATAATATTAAAATGGATTTGAGGGAGGTGGGATATGATAAAGACTGGATTAATCTTGCACAGGATAGGGACCGATGGCGGGCTTATGTGCGGGCGGCAATGAACCTTCGGGTTCCTTAAAAGCCATTTGTATGTATGTATGTATAATATGAAGTATGCAATATTTCTCATAATATGCAGCTTTGATATAAGATAATAATTTTACATTAAATATTATTCAACATTTCTTAAGTGTTTCATATATAATTCCACACTAGTAACTCTGTCCGAATCTCGCTATGTTAATATTTGTATATGTGGACTTAATTCCATCCCTCTGCGCTAGATGTCAGGTCCGCGATTTTTCGCACTCACACCAATGCTGCTAGTATACAGCTGTCCGGTATTATTATAGTAAGGTATATGATTATATAACGTTGACAATGAAAATTTCAGGTGAAATAAGCTTATAAGTAGCCTAGGTCTATTCTTGAGGAATTATGTTCCATAGATAAGCCACATTCTGCATAAGGTTAGCGATAAATAAGCCAATAATCATTACATCCAGTGTATTACACATGTTATGCAATATAAAAGTGTTTCATTACAGCCAAGCAGATAATAGCGAATAATGGAAAAGCCCAGTTGCGTAAGCAAGGCCCTCTGAACGTTCACATCAGAAGGCCGCGGCCGTAACGAGCGAAATATCCCGCGCCGTGGAGATAGATAACCACGTCGAGAGGATTTTGCATTCGTAATGGACTATCAAAGACGCCTGCCTCCCTTCAGCTGTTCGACGTGGCAGTATCGGTAAAGAAGGAAATGGATGTAATTATTGGGGTCAGCGGAGAAAGTGTCGAGGTGTAAAACTGAGTAAAATAACCCACTAGAGTGGAAGAAACAGATCCATGTTGCTTATACAAAAGAAACGGTGATTCGAACAAAATAGACCATGATACAATTGAAACTAGTTCTGTCATGAACACCGCTTTTTTTTTGCTGCACACCGCTAAGTTCAACAGCCGCTAAATCGAACTTTTTTTCTCGTGTTAGCAATTAGTGTTACAAGCAAATATCACAAAGAGGGCCTCTTCATCGATCCAGGACGGACGCAACCGCCATCTACGCCCCCACACGCCGCGATCAAGAAATTTTACGCAGTCCGTTCGTTAAAATGAGAACTAGGCGAGTACATCCCTTAATTAGAGGGAAAGAAAATCAAAACTCGAGCAGGATTTAATTGACTATTACACGATTAGAAGAATATAAAGATCAGAAGAAATAAAGTACTCTAATACGGTACAATAAAATATTAATTGACTTACTGAAATTCTATTTCACTAATGTTAACTTGACCAAAACGTTTGAACGGAGCCGCCATTTTCAGTTGACTATCTATGCGGCAAACAAATGACGATCGCAAAGCATTTTTTACAGTACCGTAAAGAATTTGCATTTTGAAATGTTGGCAAACAAAAAACAAATGCTAGGCAAGTGATAAATACAAACAAATGCTAGGGAAGTGATAAAATTGTAGCGATAAACAGTCATGATTGGTTGAAACACGTCCTTTCGTACCGTTTTAGTATTAGTATTTATTTATTTAACCTGGTAGAGATAAGGCCGTCAGGCCTTCTCTGCCCCTCTACCAGGGGATTACAACTATACTATGAACAATAAAATTACAATTAATATTAAATTTACAATTACAATTACAATAAAAATTAAAGTACGACAAGATTACCTGATTAATGAAAGCTAGACATTTATTGGTCAAAAGTAGTATGACGTAGTAAAAGTGTAATATTCAAAATAATTATACTGTATTTCAAATATTATTATTGAATATCCGACGCTATAAACCCTACTTTACCATGACATGGATCATATGTGGAGACTGAGAGGAAGGCAGAAAATAGAAAAGTTTGGAGAATGCTGGGTTTACAGTGAAATACCTGCCATTTGGCAGAACACTATGTACCGGTATGTATATACTTTACCATGAGGTATATTAAGCTTACAATTAATTGCATACATAATCGATACAAATAGATAAGCGTTAGTTACAAATACGTAACTATTTTATACAAATACATAAATATTGTGCACAGGGCGTTCAATTTAAAAGATAACCCGCCATAGACAGCTACAGCAGCTTTAGAAATGATGTCCCTCCGTTTCAATGCATTTGTCCACAACAATTGGTTGTTGCTTGGTTACGAATTATGACGTATTCCTATAACGTAGATATAGTATATACTACTGTAAGCAAAATATAGGCTTAGACTACACATATTGTGTAGAGAATTTCGTATTAAGAAAAAAAGCATCGGGCATATAGGGTTATTCCATCAAATGATCAGTTTCCATAGAAACGCCTACCTACCAAATCACATAGGTAGCTTATACAATGTACTGTGTTTGGCAAGGCCCATAAAACCAATGCTTTTTTTTCCTAACGTGGAATCCTCTATAGTTATGTTATGTACTCTTCAATGTGCGATCCTATTTTAAATTGGACGCAATATACAAATAAAAGCTAATACACCACAGAAATGTGATTGAACATACAGAAAAGAAACATTTTTGTTTGAACAACAGTAAAGTTTGTGGATAATCAAGGTACAGTATAGTATGAACATTTTAAATTAAGAATTTTACAGCAGGTGTTCAAAATGCTGACCATGCACTTGAATGCATCTGTCTTGTCTTGTCTTCTCTACAAAGACCCAAAGAATGCGCTCGAACAATCCTGGGTTATTCTTCATTTGCTGGAAGGCATCTAGGCCTACAATCTCATGCTGCAGTTCTTCAGGTGTGGTGATGTCTGTTGTATATAAACTAAACCTTTGTATAACCCCATACAGAAAAATCCAAAGGATTTAAATCCGATGATCTAGGTACAGATCTTCGTCTACCTGTCCACCGTTCACCATGTCGTCTGACAGAAGAAAATGGGATGATGAGAGCGTGGCATACGTACGAAGCATTTATGTTACCGCTTTACCATACCCAGGCGCTCGATTCACTGGCGACCCCAACCCGCAAAAAAAAAAAAAATAAATAAAAAAAAATAAAAAAATATCGCGTAAACGGTTAATTTGCGGGCCCTTGTTTACTGGAACATTTTTGCTTCTCTTCGTTTTTACTTGTCATCCTTAAATTTTGACCATCACTTTTGAAACACCCTGTATTAGAGCAATATTTACTCGCTGTATTATGTTTTTATATTTTTGTTTTCCATGTAAAACATTCAGCACACGTACAGTTCATAACTTCAACGTATACAAGAAATGAAATCAATCAACATCAAGTATTCAGTCATAATGAAATGATAATTCAAAGCAGAAAGAAATGGATGAGTCATGCGCAAAGATTGGATCACAGTAGAATTCCTAACAAATATTAGCCTACATACACGGTGGAAAATGAAACCTTGGACTGATCAAATGGTGCATACGTAACACGTTATTCAGTGTGAGTTTAATGCCATAAACTAAATTACAAACAAATACAACTGTAAAAAATAAAAAATATATAGTATATATAACTTATTATCTACCAGCCTTCTATATTATTATCATATCAAGTCATAATATATTATGTTCCATATTACATAACAAAAATGAATATTAAACGTATGCAGATTTTTTTGTGCGTACGAATTGCTTGTGTTTATTTACACAAATAAATAAAATGGTTCCACTCAAGTATTGGCTCAAATTTCAAATATAAACTTGTTGAAAAGTCATGCAATATTTTGAAACACGGAAAGTCTATTAAAAATTAAGCTTAGGTTAAATAAAGATTTAAAAAGAAAGTATTTCATTTACAAAAGAAAGAAATTCATCAACCTGATATTTATTTTCATTTGTTTAATATCGGTTGATTTGGCAACGTGACAAATGAAAGTCATGAAAAAGATTTTTATAAGCTTTGCCTTTATTACATTACAATTTCATCTCTGCAGACGTCGATTATAAGTGAAAATTGTTGTCGTCATTGTTATTATTATTATTATTATTATTATTATTATTATTATTATTATTATTATTAATGCAATAAAATTCCGACAGCTGAAAAAAATTAAAATAATATGCATCGATTTCTTCTGAAAGCAGTATAGAACCTGAAAGAGAGACAATGGAGAAAATAAAAATGGCGTTTATAATTAAATTTGACATCAATCGTAATGATAAAAATGAATCTCATTCTCTTCTGAATGAAGTAGTGTTTTGAGTTTCATCTAAACCTCATGCTTAACGAAGTTTCAGCTATTTAAAAATATATTCTGATTTTAAGAGCCATATATATATACAGCAACAGCAGTAGTGGTAGTAGAGATGGGTAGAGCATGTAGCACGTATGGAAGAATAAAGAAATGCATATACAGTGTTAGTTGAGAGTCCGGAGGGAAAAAGAGCTTTGGACAGACAGAGACGGAGATGGGAGGATAATATTAAAATGGATTTGAGACAGGTAAGATATGATGTTAGGCGTTGGATTAATCTTGCTCAGGATAGGGACCGATGGCGGGCTTATGTGAGGGCGGCAATGAACCTGCGGGTTCCTTAAAAGCCATTTGTAAGTAAGTTATTATTATTATTATTATTATTGTTATTATTATTATTATTGGTGGACCGATAGGGTTTATCATACCCTTTAAAATGATGTCTGAAGATATGGGATGCAATTTTAAATTCAAAAGTGAGGGGTGAAGAATGAAGGGGTGGACAAAAAAATTCAATCAGCAATGGTTTTGAACTTACCCTTTGAAAACTAAATCTACTTATTTTTTCTTCAAAATTGTGTTCGCTGCACATCTGAAATTATTCAAGTGTAAAACTTCGAAAGAAACACACGGTATGTAATTAATTTGCCTAATTAAGCACTTGCATTGCTATCTCTATATGAGTTTTACACTTATTTGTTTTGTTATTACTACTATATTTACATCATGATCATAATCATTAGGGCTAGGATTTTGATGACCTATAAATCGTGAAAAAAATGTCCTAAAAACAAGCATTTATGACCTGAAAATCTAAAAAAAAAAAAATCCGTTAAAAATGCCCTAAAAATTGTTCGTACATAATTGGCTTAGTAGGAAAAGAGGTTTTGTACTACTTCATATTTAGACTAGTAATTAAATTAAATTCTAGTACCAACATTTAAGTTTATTAAATTTTACATAATTTTTCTAAGTGGTACACTTTAATTATTTCACGTGATGTAGTTTCCATGTAATCCACCACAAGGCCACTCTTATCCGGAATAGGTATAGAGGAGTCTATATTGAAGGGATGGTTGGAGTGTACTACGTTAAAATGGTAATATTTGTGTAGAAAAACGATTAAAATATTATACAAAATAATGGGTATTAGCCACCAGTATAGCTTGGTCGGTTAAGGCGCGTGCCTGCCGATCCGGAGTTGCGCTCGGTCGCGGGTTCGACTCTCGCTTGGGCTGATTATCTGGTTGGGTTTTTTCCAAGGTTTTTCCCAACTGTAAGACAAATGTCAGGTAATCTATGGCGAATCCTCGGCCTCATCTCGCCAAATATCATATCACTATCACCAATTCCATCGACGCTAAATAACCTCGTAGTTGATACAGTGTCGTGAAATAACCAAGTAAAAAGTAACAGGTATTAGTGGACAAAATATGTATACAAAATATCAAAAGGAAATAAACATTATTTTATATTAATAATGGGGATTTGTGGCCAAAATGTAAAGAAAATGCCTTAAAAAAATGTCCAAATAGGCTACAACAAAAGATGCTCTTATGAGTTGAAACAGGCAAAAAATGCAAAAAAAAAATGCCCTAACAAATGTGTCTTAAAACAGTTTATCACATAAATACTAAAGCAGCTATGTTTCTGGCTTACTAGAAAAAAAATGCAATTTCATCAAAATCCTAGCCCTGATAATCATCATCGAAAGTTGCAGTTACATTTGTGAAATAAAATATGGAGATCTTGAAAACTGATGTCTCGGAAGCAAGCCAGGGTATTAAATCGATGTGGTCTTAGAGATTCACGGGCTAAACGCCCTTGTGACCACATCGGCCTTAATGGCCGCTTCTTTCCACTGTTGCTATCAAGCATGACAATATATATCAATTTTATTATGGTTGTTCGTGTCTGCATTTCGTCTACTCTACATTGTCGTCGACTCCTAGTTATTGGAGGGTAGGGGAATAACGTTCACCTCTGACTCCCATTGGTCCGTTTAGCGCGCTATTTTTATTGGGTAATCGACCCACGCATGCGTAAAATATTTCTGAATCCATAGCAACCACGTATCGTTAGGAAGAACAGAATAACATTCTGCTTCATATCTGCCCGTAATATTTCAGCTCCATACCCAAGTCTCTCGTATTGATAACATCTGCATAAAGCAATAGAAATGTTACTATTTATATTGCTACATAGCTCCACAAACATCGCTAAAATATTACACATGCACCGTTGCCATACATACGACTCGTGCATTTTAAGTGAGGGACGATAAACTGTATTTCAGGATCTCGTGAACTCGCAAACAGTGCATCGCCATATTAGAAACTCAACAATGTGCATGAAACCACCGAACGAGCGTTATAAGCGGCGACCGCATTCTAATAGTGTTTTTTTTTTTATTTCGTACTTTACAGACAATGAAAACCTGATTGCAAAAATATTTAATTAACACGTCACTTTGATAATTTTTTTAGTAATTTCTACCCATTTTGAACTTAAGATATTTTCTTTTCCTTTTTCACTTTTCTGTAGCTAATGCCATCACTTTGAGCTTTTCTTGCTTTTTTCATAGGCCTAATATGTTTGCTAGAAAAAAGCTGTCAAAATATATTATTTCAATGTACCGAAGTACATATGATATTTCCATGCAGATATTCTGCGTCATCATACGATGAAAGAGTAATGGAACGGAGAAAAATAATATATATGATATGCGTAAATCACTTCGTGATTTAAGACTGCCCTTATTCTGTCGGATCCCGGCCAACTAGTCACTCATAACGAATGCACCTCAGCACATGTGTGGACTTCGGTCCTAGGTTCATAGATATCTATGACGTAGTGCAAAGGGCGGCCAATAGAGGGAACCCAAGAGTTTGAACTCAATCAGAGAGGATTCTGTTCGGCGTCGGGGTTGTATCCGGTGTGGCTTAGTGGATAAAGCATCAGCACGTAGAGCTGAAAACCCGGGTTCAAATCCCGGCGCCGGAGAGAATTTTTCTCCGTTCCATTACTCTTTCATCGTGTCAAAATATAGACAGACTGTCCCAGACGCTCTTCAATATGTAACTATAATAATTTCATAATTTGTGTGTACGATTAGTAAGCAATGTTCGTAAATATGATTATATTACCCCATCCCTGGAAGCAATAGGTTGCCTTAAACTAGATAAGAAATAGTAATATGCGTTACAAGAGCGGTATGTTGAAGTTTTCATGTTCGAGGAAAAGTTTGAAAAAGCGAAACGTAGTTGAGCTTTTTTAATTTCCGAGAATTCAAAGAAAACATACAGCTCGTGTATCGTACATTATTTTCTGCGAAGATCGTTTATAACATACCTGAAAGAGGAATTTCTAATTAGTTGCAATGAAATCTCTATCTTGGTTTCTGTTCAATGACGGCAAATTTTCAAAACATAAATATCTATCTTCAACATTGTTGCTTTAAAATGTTTTCTGTATTTACTATACTCCAGCAGGCCGTGATATACGTCTGTCTTTTTTTCCCCCAGTCTATAAATGCGAACTTAAAACAAACGGTAAGGTTATGTAATGATTTATTTTTCATTTTAATATTTTAACAATATTACTTATGTAACATATTGCAGTAATAACATCGCCAAGTTTAATTTTGCCGGTCAAGGAGATTTTTTCACGGCTTCCTTAATGTTACTTGCATCACGAACGCAGTAACTTTAGTGGAGTTGTAGAGTTTACTTAATTTTTTAAAATATTTAAAAACAATAATTAACAGTGCAATTTAGGTGAAATTGCAGTGGTAAGTTTCCAATTTATAATTATTACTATATTGAACGTCTCTAAAAATAATATATTAAAAGCCTAAAGCAGTAAAATCAATATGTCACTTAAGCGGTAAGAAGAGGGAAATCGTTATGTGTGTTAGGTTTGGAATACTGAATGTGGAATTTTAGACTTTCCGCGGATTGGTTTTGTGCGGAAACCAAGCAAATACGCACGATCTCGCACAAAGAAATTTACATTCACTTCTCCTTCTCTTCGAAATCTTGAACTCTTCCATTCCTTCGTACCTGTCGCCCCGCTTCACTTACCTTTCTTCCCACCATAATCTGAACACACGCTCTCTCCATGAAACAATACTAACAATACCACACCATCGCACCTCCTTATACTCATCCTCTTTCACAATAGCCCTGCCAAGACTCTGGAATTCGCTACCTGCTAGCATCAGGGACTGTCGAAATAAACTTGAATTCAAACGAAAACTTACTAGGCACTTGGTCAGTAATTGATTTCTTGTAAATAGTTTCCTTAATCTATCACAAAATATTTCAATATCCAGTAATTTCATCACTATACAATTTTGTTTTTGTAGGTTTAATTTGTAATTAAGTAAATATAAAATATGCTTTGTTTTTCTATGATCAATTATCTAGCTTTAATTAGTGAGGTAATCTTTTTGTACTTTGATTTTTATTGTAATTGTAATTGTAAATTTAATACTAATTGTAATTTTATTCTTCATATTATAGTTGGAATCTTCTGGTAGAGGGGCAGACAAGGCCTGACGGCCTTATCTCTACCAGGTTAAATAAATAAATACTAATACCAATATAATAAATAGCAAATTGGTTCAACACCATACATGGAAAGCACTGGAAGTTCGTTTTCAAATTATAGCTAACATAGATATAAAACTAACACTCCATCAAGTTATTAAGTTTAAAATTAATTAACCTTACAATCAATAGTGAAAACAAACTGTAAGGGATATACAAACTATCAACATGGAAAAAGGATGTCCATTCTTTGTTAGAATCTGAATCTATACTTACTCACAAATGGCTTTTAGAGAACCCACAGGTTCATTGTCGCCCTCACATAAGCCCGCCATCGGTCCCTATCCTGAGCAAGATTAATCCAGTCCCTAGCATCATATCCCACCTCCCTCAAAGACATTTTAATATTACCTTCCCATCTACGTCTCGGCTTCCCGAAAGGTTTTTTTCCTTCAAATCTCATAACTAACACTCTATACGCATTTCACGATTCACACATACGTGCTACATGACCTTCCCATCTCAAACGTCTGGATTTAATGTTCCTAATTATGTCAGGTGAAGAATACAATGCGTGCAGTTCTGCGTTGTATAACTTTCTCCATTCTCCTGTAACTTCATCCCTCTTAACCTCAATATAACTGTTTTATAAATTCTAACTTACATATTTTTTAAGAGCAGATTGGATGACAAAAGCTTCTCAACAGAATATTAACACGCATTTCCCATATTTATTCTGCGTCTAATTTCCTCCCGCGTGTCATTTATATTTGTTACTGTTGCTCCAAGATATTTGAATTTTTCCACCTCTTCAAAGAAAAAATTAAAGATTTTTATATTTCCATTTCGTACTATGTTCTTGTCACGAGACATAATCATATACTTTGTCTTTTCGGGATTTACTTTCAAACCTATTTCTTTATTTGCTTCAAGTAAAATTCCCGTGTTTTCCCTAATAGTTTGTGAATTTTCTCCTAACATATTCACATCATCCACATAAACAAGCAGCTGATGTAACCCGTTCAATTCCGTTCTCTGTTATCCTGGAATTTTCTAATGGCATATTGTAGAGCGAAGTTAAAAAGTAAAGGTGATAGTGCATCTCCTTGCTTTAGTACGCAATGAATTGAAAAAGCTTCAGACAGAAACTGATCTGAATAATTTTGAATAATTTCGAGGAAAAAATTGTTCCGGGGCCGGGCATCGAACCCGTGACCTTTGGATAAACGTACCAACGCTCTCCAAACTGAGCTACCCAGGAACTCTACCCGACACCGATCCAATTTTTCCCTCTATATCCACAGACCTCAAAGTGGGCTGACAACCGTCAAGCAACCAACTTCGAGTGCACACTAACTCTGTGTGACTTAAATTGTGGTTTTCTGTTAACGAACAGTGACGTGTATTATGCAAATCAAGCTTTCAGGTATAACTCCCTGTAAAGTTGATTTGAATAATTTCGAGGGAAAAATTGTAGCTCAGTTGGGAGAGCGTTGGTACGTTTAACCAAATGTCCCGGGTTCGATGTCCGGCCCCAGAACAATTTTTCCCTCGAAATTATTCAAATCAACTTTACAGGGAGTCATACCTGAAAGCTTGATTTGCAGAAACTGACCTATACGGACTCTGCTGTACGTTTCACTGAGACACATTTTAATTAATCGAAGTAGTTTCTTGGAAATACCAAATTCAATCAGCACATCAGAGATCAACCAGGGGCATGGTTCCCTAAGATGTCGAGCAGAAAGATGTGTTGTGATCTGGTATCTCGAAAGATATTAATTTCAAAACACATGTTTATTAGACTTTTATTACTTGTTTTCATGAGTTGTACCACTTCTTAAAATATTAGACTCTTTTTAAACACCCTGTGTGTTAGTAATGTGCAACACCACCTTCTAGTGTAAAATATAACATAAGATGATACGGGAAATAGAAACAGTTCGATTGAATTTGTAGCTACAAGCTCTACGGTTCGAACGAATTTGAAAGACTGTTTCGTGAAGGCGACCAGTGCCACAAAGACATACTCGATATGTGAGAGCTTTATTTACTGAGAATGTGTAAATGATTCGACATCTTAAACAGTGTTAACGACCGTTTAATTTGCTAGCGTGTATCTATCTGCTGTGTTTATCACTCAATTAACTCAAATGAAATTCTAATTTAAGGCAAGTTCAACGCGCGTGAAATGGATCACTCTATTCTTATACCAACAAAATCTGCACCGCCGCCTCAGTGAAAGTGTCACGCTTTCCATTTCGTTACAATTTGAGAACTTAGCCGCATTTTATTTTTTTCCATGTCAGATAATAGTCTTCATGCTTTAATAAGAATAGTAATATTGTACATGATGCTAAGAAACTTCTTTTTATTTTTAACGGCTATTCGAAGCGATTGTTGTAAGAAGAATCAACCAGCAACATTTCTTTTCATAATTGTCATCTGCATCGTGTTGACATCCAACTTACACCATCTTAATTATTTTTCTTTATCTTGAACACAGAAACGTGACAAAAGAAGTGTGACTTGCGGTCAGCATTGTTTCGCTACCGTAGCTTCTCAGATCATCATAAAAGACAATTGCAGGATCTCTTAACATCTTTATTTAAATAACAAGTGACAATCTATAATGAAAAGTTCGTGCTTACACGTTACGAAATGTAAATTTCTGAATATGTTTTACTATTACAATATACGACTGCATTAAAACACATGTTATTGCTCTCTATCAGCGTCATAACAATGAAAGAGAAAGTCAGTACTGCCAACATTAAAAGTTTTCCTTCACATTTATCAATTTTAGCTCCCTATGTTTTGCAAGTTTATAGTAATTTAGGTTTGAAGGGCTCCTTTAAAAGATCTTAAAGTGAAATTTCTATCTGATATTGACAAATTAATTCGCAGTGCTGTTAAGGAAATAATTATTAACATTCCTACTGACACCCCGGATGCTATGTTGTATGCACCAAGAAGATTGCGAGGTTTAGGAGTCTTTAAAGCCCAGTGGGAAGCTTACCTTCAGCATTTAAATATTTGTCAAAGACTTTTACACGTTGACAACCCTCATGTAGCAGCCACTTGGAATCTTCCAAACGAAATTGAACATTGCATCAAACAATTACCAATTAGCTTGGATTGCTCTGAACGTATTTCTTCTCAAAAACTAAGAAAAGCATTGCGTGAAGATTCTTTTCATCAATGGAGCAAATTGAAAAGTAAAGGCTTGGGAGTTGTTTTCTATTCTCACTGGAAGAAAGGTAATTCGTGGATCTCAACCAAAAAGGGACTTTCGAGCAGTCAGTGGACGCAAGCCATTAAGAAGAACTGTAATACAATACCTGTACGTACTCTCCCTGATAGAACTCTTGACTCAACCCGTTGCAGAAGATGCGACGAGCAAGAAACCCTTCCTCACGTCTTGGGTTTCTGCCATCATGGAGAATTGCTCCGAATCAACAGACATAATACGGTTCGTTCTCTCATCGCAGCTTCAATCCGTCAGAATGCTTCCTATGAGGTTGGTTGTGTCTCTTCTGATGGCTCTACTAGACGTGCTGATATCATCATAATTAATCGGCAGAAGGATAAGGGTATCATTCTTGATCCCACAATCCGTTTCGAGATGCATGAGCAACAGCCACAAGAGATGTGTCGTGAAAGACAAGTCATCTATGAGCCTTGTTGTCAGCATCTTGGAGCACAATACCACATCACACATTGGACAGTTTTTGGGCTCATGTTCGGTGCCCGTGGCACGATCCCACGAGAAACTTTAAATCAACTTAAACAATATAAAATTTCTGATGCAACGATTGATGCCATAGGATCCTCATGTGTTAAAATCATCCTTAGCTATAATTAGTAATCATTTGTACCCAACAAGCTTTTACTGTAAATGATTTCCTATGTTTTCATATCATTTATCTTAATTTTTCTTTTTCCTTTCATATTGTCACACAATTGTTTTCATGATTATTCTTTATGAATTGATTAGTAGGCCGATCTATTCGAACCATTATTTAGGGCGGATTTTTTATTAAAAAATGTTTATGCTCTGAAGACAACAGACTTACAAACCCGAAAGCCTCTGGCCCGAGAGTTTGCTACTCACCGGGGGAATATACTAGATATCAGGTAATGCCTTGGTGCATTTATGGTTGACTGGTTCATAATATGATTTACTATAGGCTAGTAATCTATATTAGTAATAAAACTGTAACCTAAATTTTTCTGATAATTTTCGATTCTACAAAAATAATTTTTGTTAAGATGTGTAATGAACTGTTATGAGACCGAAAATCGTATTTTTGACATTTTTGTTTGTACGTCTGTATGTTTGTTCCCTTTTCACGCGATAATGACTTAATCGATTTTAACGAAAATTGGTATGTAAAATAAATTAGATCCATTGAGATTTTAGGCTATACGGCATTGAAAATACTTTCTTTATAAGGGGGCTAAAGTAAATAAATCGAAATATCTCTCTTATTATTGACTTTTAGGATAATATTAGTAACAAAAGTTGCTTTAACAATGTTTCCAACAAGTTACGTCACTAACAGGAAAACAAGATTATATTTTCCTGTCCTTGCACACAGCTGCATGTCTAATAAGTCGTCACACCAATTTTCAGATGCCTTACAGAAAAGAATAAATACATTATCATTTGCAATACGGAGATATTCTAATTAAATCACGAACTTTCATATGGATTTTCCACTTAAAAATAAGACGTGTACAATACATGCAGGAAAGACAGATGCCATAGAATACGCTACTGACAAAACCGGGAAAGCCAACTCTGTCTTTGTCTAACTAAAAAGGAAAAGTTCAAATATTGAAGAGCACAGGGAAAAAACGTGATAAGTCCAAAATTATCAATTTTCTGTATTAGATATAATGTAATAGCTCAGGTAGTTCAACTGTACAGAATAGAACCTCATTAGTCCAAAGAAATTTCAAGAATGTTAACCCAAAGATGGCCTGTTACGGTCTCACTTGTTCCTAAAAGGCGGTAATCACACTCTCCATTCCTAAACACAGAACATCCTTCTACTCTTCATCTTTTACCGTCTCTGCAGCTCATCTCTGGAACTCTCTACCACAACATGTCAGAGACTGTCGGACATTGTCTAGTTTCAAAATAAACTAAAATTGCATTTTTTCAATTCTGATTCCTTTCAGTTATAAGCCCTTTTGTCTGCGATATTTTTGTAAAAATATATCAATATCTTTTTCTTCCTTTCCGCTTTTTGTTCTCTTGATCACCAGATGAATTTATTATCATACCCTTTTTGTGAATTTTATTTAATTTTCGTATTTCTTTTCTTTTTTATTATTTATTACATTCCATTTTGTTATATTCTTCCACGCGTTCTTCATATTAACGATTTGTACTAAATGAGTTGCTTTTACTATATTTCAATGTATTTTACTTTCTTTTTTTTCTATTATGATATTATTTTTATGTTGTTTAGTATTGATTTATTATGCTATTATCATTATTTTTTTGTAATATGTTAGTATTCTGTTCTTTAACTTTTTGTTAAATTTTTCACTGATTGTATACTTTGTGACCTGGTAGAGTGTAAGAGAAGGCCCTATGGCCTTAACTCTGCCAGTATAAATAAAGAATTATTATTATTATTATTATTATTATTATTATTATTATTATTATTATTATTAATTTAGTGCTTGGTCTGGTATCCTTGTTCTAGGCATCCTGAGTATATGAGATTTCAATTTCTGTCTATAATTTTGAATTTCTCTAAAATTGGGTCAGTATTTTTCCCCCGAATGCCATCAGGTTGTTATTCGACATTTCTGGTCTCTCCTGGCTTATTTGTAACCCTCTTGAGGTTGGGGCACCTGGAAGTCAGAATTACACTGCCCTGATGATATGATGACTATGAATGTATGGTGCCAGGAGAGGTCTTAAACCTAGACTTAACCTAATTTCCAGACTATGGACGAACACAGGAACAATTTCGTTTAAGGAAAAATTCCTGTGTTCTTACCGAGAATCGAACCCGGGACCTCATGCACTGTAGCTAGAAGCTTTGACCACTAGACCATGAGGCTGGTCATGTCAGACAAATCATCATCATCATCATCATCATCATCATCATCAACAAGATAGGCCATTTGGCCTGTTTCGTCTCAGAAGTTGTCTTCCCAACGACGCCTAAGTCTGCCGATATCACGCACCCCTGTTGGGCGATATTGCAGAATCTGTTTTACTAATCTTTCATCCGGAATCCGGGATATATTATGTTCCTTCCACTGAACTTGATTTTCTTCAATTCTCTTATTCAAACAAAAATATTCAGGTGTGCTCTTATATCTTCACTTCTAATGTGATCTCTAAGAGTACAGCCAGCGACATATCTTAAGAATCTCATTTCAGCTGTCTCTATTATTCTTTTATCACTTCTGTTCACGGCCCAAGTCTCTGCTCCATAAGTCAATACTGGTACTGTCATTGTTTTATAAAATTTTAAAACCGTGTCTCTTCGTGTTTTGTTTTTTAATGTTCGTTTTATGGTGCCACATATACTTTGAAATTTATGAACCTTTTGTGTGAGATCTCTCCTCATCGAGAGATATATCACACCCCAAATAATTAAAATGTCGCACCTGTTCTAATACCATATTGTTGAGGATAATTTTGGAACGTATCTGATATTCCCCAATGAAGGCCATGACCTTCGTTTTTTCACGAGAAACAGTTAGATTGTACTTGGACATTGTTTTGTTTAGCTGAAAGAGAGCTAGCTGCAGTTTGTCCTCCTTATCAGCAAAGACTACTTGGTCATCGGCAAATAGAATAGTATTAAAATCGTCGATCCTACTTTAAAATCATACTTCAACTGCGCTTGCCATTCGGCTATTGCTGCGTCTAAATAAATATTAAAAAGTGTAGGCGACAATGGGCTTACTCCTAAATTAACAATTTCTTTTTGACATTTAAAATATTTTTAAGATTTCCTTTATCTATACTGATGACCGTCCCTTCATACATTTGCCTTATCATTTCCACTAGATGTTGTGGATATCCTTTATGTAATAAAATGTCCCATAGCTTTTCTAGTAGTAGGGAGTCGGTAGTATCGGACATCGGTAATATCGGACAGTGCGTTTCTTTCATCTACCACCATATGGTAGTACCTGAATGACATGGTTACGTTTCTCTATGCGACATCACAGAAACGTAACCATGTCAATCAGGTACTATCATCGTGTGGTAGATGAAAGAAACTCACTGTCCGATATTACCCGATGTCCGATACTACCCGACTCTTTCCTACCTTATCAAAAGCTTTTATATAGTCTATAAATAGCAGGTGTGTCTCTTGATTAAATTCTCTTCTTTTCTGAATTATTTGCTTTACTATGAATATGCGTCTGTACATGCTCGTCCTCTTCGGAATCCATGTTGTTCGTTATTTAATAGAACTTCCGATATGATGTTTAGACGTCTTGTTATAATTTTAGCAAAAATTGTATAACTTGTATTTAGAAGGCTTATACCTCTATAATTTTTGCATTCGTCTCTTTTGCCCTTTTAAATATTGGTCTATTATAGATATTTTCCATTCACTTGGAATTTGCGAAGTGGACCAGCATATATTTAAAACACCTAGAAGCGCTTTTTTAATTGAGGCGATGCGATATTTTACTACTTAATTAACTTATTATTTCCAGAAAAAATTTTTTACCAGCAATCGAAAAATATTGGGAATAAATTTGAATAAGGAACAAAAAAATGTTTCCTTCCCAGGCAGGATTCGAACCACGAAAGTCTTAGTTACCAGTCTATCGTGCTCTGGAATGAATAAGGCTCTGAAATCAGCTACAAGGGTCGGTCCGGTTGTTTTTTTTTTGTCACTACTGTACATTATCTGGACCGCCATACCAGGTAAATATTACGTATGTATCAGTTATAATTTAAATTCTCCTTGAATCCATATAATTATTATTTTGTAATTGTCATAACTTGAACTTCGTTGTGTATATCATAAAAAAACTATTAAATATGCATGCAATTATGATATTTGAAAATTAAAAATACGCCAATAAATAAACCTGGATACTAAACGAGTATAAACATAATTTCTTCCTTATAAGCACACGCAGATGCGGTTTGACTTCCTAAGTTCAGCGATGAATTACTAATCATGACAAACACTTGACTGTTGTTCCTCAAGATGATTTTGTCTATAGTAAAAAAATTATGTGTTGTATAAGGAATATACTGGCACGTAGAATACGTCATCCAGTTTCGAGAATGAAACTACAGTTGTGGTAGTTCGAGTGTTTTATTTTTGTTTTGTTTACAAATGGAAAGTATGAATCTATGATCAGAAAAGTAATAAAGGCATGCAATATATTTGCGGATAGAGGAGACGGCCTCCAGATATGGAGGGTAGCTGCGAATATATTGAATAAGCAGTCGTGGACAGCCGATAAGGGGTGGTCCTCCAGCTTGGGGGTTGGGCGAAGGGCTAACAACCCATCACCGTAAAAAAACAGCTTGTTACGTATCCCTATAATAAGCCTCGGAATAGGACTGATTCTCTGGCACGTCTGTATGGTTGTAAAACTTGGACTCTCACTCTGAGAGAGGAACATAGGTTCAGGGTGTTTGAGAATAAGGTGCTTAGGAAAATATTTGGGGCTAAGCGGGATGAAGTTACAGGAGAATGGAGAAAGTTATACAACGCAGAACTGCACGCATTGTATTCTTCACCTGACATAATTAGGAACATTAAATCCAGACGTTTGAGATGGGCAGGGCATGTAGCACGTATGGGCGAATCCAGAAATGCATATAGAGTGTTAGTTGGGAGACCGGAGGGAAAAAGACCTTTAGGGAGGCCGAGACGTAGATGGGAGGATAATATTAAAATGGATTTGAGGGAGGTGGGGTATGATGATAGAGACTGGATTAATCTTGCACAGGATAGGTACCGCTGGCGGGCTTATGTGAGGGTGGCAATGAACCTTCGGGTTCCTTAAAAGCCATTTGTAAGTATGCAATATATTTTCTGTTCATTCCGGAATTTGTCCCAGCTGGCAACAAATTGTTCATATGGTCCACTCAAAGTGTATCGTATGTGTCTATTATCACTTCAATATTGTAGAACTCGCGATTAGAAATCAAACGAGTGGTAACATAAGTCTGTAGTTGCTAATTTTTATATGCAACTTGGATGTCCTCATGCCCATAGCGAAGGGATAAGGGTGACTCTACAATTAGGGGGCAGTTTCATGTCTAGGTTTCGTAAAACTTTTTACTGTGCTGGAAGAGAAATTTCAAACAATTTTCCATAAAGAAGGTCTACACCGCTTTAGTTTCCCTTGGAAAATTACTGAAAAATAGGAAGGAAAAAAGTGTTATACAGGGTGATTCACAAGGATTTATCGTCACGGACCTTATTTCCGAAGACATTCTGAGCAAAAATGTCATGTAAACATTTGTTTTAATCTCAATATTTTCAGAGCTACACTAATTTGAAGTTGTTTGTAAAATATCATTATTCTTGAGTCCTAAAGGTAAAATAATATTACAGATAAAGAATGAACTACCGTATTTACTCGAATATTTCACGCACTTTTTTCCCGCAATTTCGATATATAAATTAAGGGTGCGTGAATTAAGCGAGGAATTTCACAAGCTGGTATTTTTAAGGGTAAAAATGACAAAACTACGCAGTTCCCTTACATATCCTAGTAACTTATCTTCAAGATCAGGGAATTTTCCACTTTTTGGCCCACGAAATGCTTTCCTTGATGCATTTGTTTCTTGAAGAGCTTGATTTTGTTTCCTCCAGTAGCGAATATTAAATTCTGGAACTGTGAATTCACGCCCAGCTGCTCTGTTGCCACGTGTTTCTGCATATGCAATAACTTTTAATTTGAAGGACGCAGTATGACTCGAATATCGCGATTTACCATTCATTGTTAAAACTTTTAACAGACGGCTTTTGACAGGTTTCCCTTTTCGAGTCTCAAACTCAACTGATGCGATCCAACACAAAGCTTTCAGACCACCCCCATTCAAATGGCAGGGGAGGTCAATACCCTATACCGGTATTTTTAAAGGACTTTCATAGACGAGAAGGGTGCGCCTGTAACAGGTAGCTGTCCGGTCCCAAATACCGCTATGCACTCTCTCGTTACGGCATTTAAGATACCGTACATTCAGGGCTCCTCAACATAACACACCTCATTACTTCAAGTTTCCATATGTACTTTTTACAGTATTTCACGAATATTAAATGCGTGAAATACACGAGGAAATTAATTTATTAAATTATATAGTAAATAATTTGGGTGCGTGAAATATGCGATGGCGTGAATTACGCGAGTAAATACGGTATTCAGGAGTATCATTTCCTTAATTAGCTAATATGCTGAATATATATATATAAAATTTGAACTGGTAATGGAAATTACGGGAAAACGGCTGAACGGATTTTAATGAGAGACCCCTCATTTTCATGCCTGGCATCCAAAGTTTTTCGGAAAAGTAGTAGTTTTCAGTGAAATGTCAATTTTCCTACATAATTTTCCTATTTTACAAAATCCATCTGTTGTCAGTTTTGAGAACTAAGTTTATTCAATCACGGCCGACTTGATTGAATTTCAGAACAAAACACACACTACAATAAACAATAGGCTATTACACGAAGGCCATGACCTGCAGGATTGCCGACATATTTAGAGCTCAATTCAATTTGTTATTAAAAACTGATTCTGCAGTGTATAATTTTCTGAGTACAGCTGTGTATTGGATATTCAAATCTACGAAACTTGAGGTCGTTTGATGACATTATTCCATTAGAAATTAAATATTATTGTAGTTAATATCATGATGCATTTATTTTTCATTTATTGTACATAATACTGATGCCATATTCATGACATGAAAGTGAAACGTTTTGTGGTTATGTAAGTAAATGTAGAGAATATCTTAATTTAGATCTTCATTTCTATAATTTACTGAGTGGCTGCTATATATAACTACAAAACTTAAGTAAGATAATAATATTGTTATTAAAAATCAAATATTTTTGTACTTATTAACCCAGTGGGGTTGGGTCTTTTTCATATACTTAATGGCTGTGTAGTGTAGATATTGATATGGGTCATTGTCTTCAGTATTGGCTCGAGAGAGCGCAAAAATTACAGTTCCTAAGGAAAGATCAAAAGGTATTACTTACTGATAAAATAAGAGGCCTAGAAAATTTTGTAGTCTCCAGATCATTTCAGAAAGATCTCTTAGTAGGATAAAATGATTTTACGCTCTACATTTCAAGTTCTACATGCAGCAGCTATACGAAAATGCTATTGTTCGAAAGCTAGCAAACCTGATATTTTTTTTAACTTTTGCCTACAATCCACAATGACCTGAAATAGCTACTGCTATCGTCCTGACATTGATACTTGCGTTTTCGCGTTGAAACTCAAAAACTGAAGTTGGATAGGTTCAAGAAAAAGCATTTGGCCTAAAAAATCCATTCAGAGGGAGTATGTTTCATAATTATGGAAGCAAATAACTATCAAAAAGACAAGTATTCTTCATTGAAAATAAATCTGAAAAATTTTTATTTGAACGTCTAACGAACTTAGTTTGCAGCAGTATTTGCAGCATATATATAATTTTAATGTACCGAAGTGTATATGATATTTCCATGCAGATTCTGCGTCATTATACGATGAAAGAGTAATGGAACGGGAAAAATTCTCTCCGGCGCCGAGATTTGAACCCGGGTTTATCCACCAAGCCACACCGGCGGCCACTAGAGGGAACCCAAGAGTTGGAACTTAATCTGAGACGGTTCTGTCCGACGCCGGGGTGGGTATCCGGTGTGGCTTAGTGGATAAAGCATCAGCACGTAGAGCTGAAAACCCGGGTTCAAATCCCGGCGCCGGAGAGAATTTTTCCCCGTTCCATTACTCTTTCATCGTATAATATGCTGAAGGTAAAAATCTGTTGTGAATTCCATAGTTGCTTCGTACAGATTTTTTTTTTTTTTTCGATTTTTAAACACAAAATTACATTTTCTTACGCATTTATCACAACAATTGTTACAAATCACGCCACTCTTGTAAATTCTTCAAGATTGTACATTAGGATGCATAATTAAACTGTAAAGAATCAAGTTCCTAAAGTCGTATGATTTGTAACAATGCTTGTGGTAAGTGCGTAAAAATTATGCAATTTTATAGTTTTTTTTTTTTTGTATTTATTTTTTTACATTACAAGTGGGCAAGCACACGGTAATTATATTTGTTTCCTATTCATTTCCGGATCCTCGTGGTCATCCTTAATTAAGGCCGGATGAGTTTTTCTCTCTCTCAATACAAACAATACAAAATAAAATTATAAACAATACACAATAAAAACATACAAAATACACAATACAATTTACAATACACAATACAATAAGAATACACAATACAATTTCACACAATAATCTCAATTAATAATAAAACATAAATGAAATACCTAATTTTACAATACAACCTACATATGTATAGGCCCTACATAAGTTTCAATAGTCTTTCACTTTACTCCCATCTCACTCACTGTAGTGGCACTATGACGCATTTCACTGACACTTTAGGACACATTTCACTGACACTATAGAACACATTTCATTGACGCTATAAATTATCACTGATCGGAACTATTCACTGCACTGTAAAACCATAACTTCACTGACTCACCTCGCTTCACTGATACAACAGTTCAAATAAGTCAAATAATTACACCCTTATTCATACTTATAAACAGAACTACATTTAAGCTAAACATTTCTAGTCTAAGACCCTCTTACACGCTATTTTTAAATCATTTACAATTCAAACCAAGCAAGTAACTCGTCAGGCTAGATAAATACATGTCACCTTAAAAAATTAAATGTTAAATGTCACCTTAATTTTAATTTGCACTTTATACACAACTTTTTAAGTTATTCTTGAATCTCCTTAAGGAAGGACAGCCCTCAAAGACCGCTGCAGGTAGGTCACTCTAATCATTTATAGTTCGATTTAAAAATGAGAATTTAAAGTTAAAAATTAAAAAACAAAATCTGTACAAAGCAACTGAGGGGCTGGGTGCAAGAAAGGCATTTTAGAGGATGTGCCCTTTTTGAGTAAAACGTTTTATTGTGTTTTCTTATCTGTTATGTATATGATCACCAAGTTGTAGTTCAATATTATGATCATAGAGGTCAGGAGTACCCAAAATGTAAAGGCGTGCATAGATCACATTATTACGGTTTGAATTTTCAACATCGATCTTCTCAAAACTTGCATTTGAGAGAAGTGCCTTTCTTGCACCTAACCCTTCAATTAACATATTTTTATCTTCAGAACACTAGCCAATTAAAGAAATGACATTTCTGAATACTTTATTCCCTATTTGTAATATTTTTTACCCTTAAAACTAAAGAAAAAAAGGTATTTTATTAACAATTTCGAATTAGTGTAACTCTGAAAATATTGAGATTAGGACAAATGTTTATATGACATTTCTCGCTCAGAATGTCTTCGAAAATAAGCTCCGTAAATCACGGTAAGTCCTCGTGAATCACCCTGTATATGCAATTTGTCATTAGCACGGATGTCCCTCAAATGACCTGTTGAAGATCAAATGAAATAACTTCCCAAATGTCATGTTTTTTTCTGAAGTAAAAGTATCTTTACTTCAATATAGATATAATAATTTATACATCTTGATTACACAACTTACAAAACACAAATTACAAAACACCTCCACATATGCAGAACACATCACAAATGCTAACCACACCCACAGAGACATCAACACAGACATGGAAATACTGCACATCCAACCAAAAAGCCAGAAACTAAACACACTAGAACAATATGAAATATACAGACACACAAAAACACACCCCAACGATATTCTCAACATAAAACTCAATTTTAGAACACACACACTCTTTGACTCTACACTATACCACGCGAACGCACCCTCACAGGAAACGGAACAAGAGGCGCCAAGACCAACAACGACCAGTTCTGAGAATGACCCATAAATAGGTCGAAACATGTAAACAAGATACGATAGAATTTAACACAAGAAAGTCTTATCATACATATTCCGATAATAATTTAATTAATATTTGTTATAAGGAGTAATTTTTTCATCAATGAAAGAGCAATGAGGGGCTGTTAAACGTTGTCCCCAAAGTTCTATGTCTTTAGCATGTATGTGTGTGTATTTATTCACACTGCAATCAATGGGTATATACCCGGTGGCAGTGGTAACTAATTACACTCAATAATGACAATAATAAACTTATTAATTAAAAATACAGTTAATAATAATACCAATAATTAATACTAACAATAATTTATAATAATAATAATAATAATAATAACAATAATAATAATAATAATAATAGGAATATCCTAAATTAAATGAAGCACGATCACTTAAAATAACATTTAAAATAAATCTAATTAATGGATGAACTTAACTTCACCATAGGAAGAAAGGAACTTCTTTTTGTTTGGTTATTAGTATGTGTGGTAGCGCTGATCCAAGCTACAGTGACTGGCAGTTTGTTGTGTATAAAAATGTATAAGATACTTCTAGGCGTAAAAATTACGAATTAAATGCAATTGCAATTTCACAAACACACATTAACCGAAATATTTAGGTACACGAAACTTTGGCGTCCCTTACAGCTATCCGTTTGCAATATTGCAGCGCTCATATGACGTAATTTTTACAAGCACCCGAACATCCTAAGAAGATTTATTCCGTTGACGTAATACGAACTACAACCTGTTATGTTAATCTGCGTAACACTGACGATTATTTCGGACGATTACAAAGAGATTCTTGAATCTCTATTAATAGTTACAATAAGGAAAATAAACTGAGAACTGTGCTTCTAAACATAGCCGTAAGATCGGGGGAAATAGTGAAGCATATACAGAAAACAGAAGTTGAAAGCATTTATGATAAAAGGCGCAGTTTAATTATAATGCAGATGAGGCAAGAGAATGTAATAAAAAACATTCAGGTAATAATGGTATACAAGGATTAGTGTTAACAATGATTATTTCACTTACGTTATATTATCCTACTTTCTACCAATAACAGTAAAGGATGCCTCAGATATAAACCAATCACAGCAGTGATTCTTCAGAAAATTATCACAACCTCAGGTTCACCTTTATCGTTTTGGGCTTTAACTGATTCAACTTTCCCCTTTGGTTGAACAGGCGTAACTAAGATTTAGTATGCACTGCAACGTGGCGACAATGGCCGTATCGTTTTGGCCAAGCGTCGAATGATGAAATTAATTAAACGATTTAAAATTTCAGTCACAAAACACAGAGAAAGATAGAAAATATGATGTGTGGAGTCAGTTTTGACGGTTTTGTGAAGTGCGTGGTTATGAAATGAAAAGGGAAACACTAAATTAACAGATTGGAAACATAATACTGAATTAATATTTATAACCACAAATTAATTTCCATCTTGTGGTAGTTACAGGAAAAACAGAGATATATAAAGACAAGACAAACAATTTGGTGTATTAAGATACTTACTTATTTAATTACTTACTGCCTTCAAGGAACCCGGAGGTTCATTGCTGCCCTCACATAAGCCCGCCATCGGTCCCTATCCTGAGCAAGATTAATCCAGTCTCTATCATCATATCCCACTTCCCTCAAATCAGTTTTAATATTATCCTCCCATCTACGTCTCGGCCTCCCCAAAGGTCTTTTTCCCTGCGGCCTCCCAACTAACACTCTATATGCATTTCTGGATTCGCCCATACGTGCTACATGCCCTGCCCATCTCAAACGTCTGGATTTAATGTTCCTATTAATTTGTATTCACGTAAATATAAAACTAAAAGATCAGACAACATATGCTTGACAGAACCTGAATGTACCACAACTGTAGCTTATAATCACAGTAGCAACTTCGGTCCAAGGCTTTATAACAAGAGAATAGCTATTGTTGCTATTGTTCTTATATTGGTTGAGTGGAAGAGAAGGCTTTATGGCCTTAACTCTGCCAAAATGAATGAATGAATGATTGATTGAATGAATAAATGAATGAATGAATGAATGAATGAATGAATGAATGAATGAATAAATACATACATAAGTAAATACATAAATAAATAAATACATAAGTAAATACATAAATACATAAATAAATAAATACACAAATACATACATAAAATATAAATAAACAAATGAATAAATGAATTGTGAATAAATGAGTATAAATGAATACATGAATAAATAAGTAAATAAATAAATAATAAGTAAATAAATAAGTAAATAGCTAAATTACCAAAGATTCAATTTGAAGAGTCCACTGTAAGAATGATGGATGTCAGTTTCTTGTCGAAAATTAAGCAAGACTGTAAAAGCATAGCTTAAGACAACATTGAGAGTTATATGGCATTAACACTGATAATCACTGTCCAGTAATGATCGGAAAATCTCAGTTAAGCTTTGAGCGCTAAGCATTTCAAACTTTCAATTGCTTCTCCTGCAAAATGTATTCCAAATAACATCCATCATTCTTGCAGTGGACTCTTCATTTGCTAATGTTCCTTATTAAAAAAAAAAAACAATTAAAAATATTGTTTAGGTAGGCATTTATAAAGTTTCAATTACCGTATTGTAATGTCTGTGTTTTTCTTTTTGTCTCTTTCTTTTTTGTTAATTAGTGAAATACTTGTTTTAAAATTTTGTGGAATGCTCCCTGAGCATAAATATGTAGCCTACTCTTTCAGGGGGGGGGGTGCTCGAGTGTTTTCTATCTATATATAAAAACAATATGTAGCCTATCTTTATCCTAGCAATATTTTTTTTTATTTTATTGGGTTATTTTACGACGCTGTATCAACATCTAGGTTATTTAGCGTCTGAATGAAAAAAGGTGATAATGCCGGTGAAATGAGTCCGGGATCCAGCACCAAAAGTTACCTAGCATCCTAGCAATAAAAATGATTATTAAAATTATTATTATTATATTTACCCCCTTAGCGTTAAGACAGCAGTGAAAAACGGTTGCAAATTCGAAGAAAACCTGACCCCCACACATGTGGAAACCATTAACACAGCAAGTATGGTGCAAGAATAAGGAAACTTGTAACTATTCTGAAGAAACTTCTCCCGAAGCTAACCAGGGACAGAATGAAACAACGGTGGTATGAGAGACGCAAGGGAAATCGAAGTGCTCTTAGAAAAACTGTCTCAAAAACTGTGCAACAGGAATCTCCCATGATCTTGCCCTGTTTTAGAACTCGGTTTCCTCCGATGAGAATCTGTCAGCTCACTGAGCTACGGACGGCCTCGCATATTCGGATGATGATGCAGTTAAAACTGTAGTAAGTGGCAGCAATTACCGCGCTATGGCCGTCATATATAATTACCGGACTTTAATACTTTTCGGAACTAATTGGGTTCACAAGGAGCGAAATCTGCAAGGAGTAATTAGGGCCTGCCTAATGCCTCTCAATTAGTAGCAATGACAAAGACCATTAAACAAACAAGTTTGCTCAGTCGTGTTTACGACTTCGGTCAGGGCATCGCACAAGAAAGCGTTTCCATTCTTCAACTCTGCAGTCTGTGCCTACTTCTGCAACCCTTTGCTTTCCCTGTCATTCACTGCCTTCTGATCATTACTTAAATATTTTACTTGTATCTCTCTTTGTACCATTCTTCACTCCTTCGTCGGCTGGTGTAGTCGTTCGTATTCACTCCCTTCCCCTCGTGTCTTCATTCATTCATTCATCAACACACACACTAATTTTATTCATCCATTCGTTCAAACATTCATACGCCCATTGCCTTGTTTAATTATTCTTTCATTCGCACACTCATGATTTCGTCCATACATACATTCTTTCACCCGTTACTACAATTCTTCGTCCGTTCGTACACTCAATAATTTCGTCCTACATACACTCACTTCTTCACCCTTTACTACACTTCTTCGGCCGTTCGTACACTCATAATTTCGTCCTACATACACTCACTCCTTCACCCATCATTATATTCCTTCGTCCTACATACACTCACTTCTTCACTCGGTATTACACTCCTTCGTCCGTTCGTACACTCATAATTTCGTCCTACATACACTGACTCCCTCACACGTTATTACACTCCTTCGTCCGTTCGCACACTCATAATTTCGTCCTACATACACTCACTCCTTCACCCGTTATTACACTCCTTCGTCCGTTCGTACACTCATAATTTCGTCCTACATACACTCACTCCCTCACTCGTTATTACACTCCGTCCGTTCGTACAGTCATAATTTCGTCCTACATACACTGACTCCCTCACCCGTTATTACACTCCGTCCGTTCGTACACCCATAATTTCGTCCTACATACACTCACTCCCTCACTCGTTATTACACTCCGTCCGTTCGTACACTCATAATTTCGTCCTACATACACTGACTCCCTCACCCGTTATTACACTCCGTCCGTTCGTACACTCATAATTTCGTCCTACATACACTGACTCCCTCACCCGTTATTACACTCCGTCCGTTCGTACACTCATAATTTCGTCCTACATACACTGACTCCCTCACCCGTTATTACACTCCGTCCGTTCGTACACTCATAATTTCGTCCTACATACACTGACTCCCTCACCCGTTATTACACTCCGTCCGTTCGTACACTCATAATTTCGTCCTACATACACTGACTCCCTCACTCGTTATTACACTCCGTCCGTTCGTACACTCATAATTTCGTCCTACATACACTGACTCCCTCACCCGTTATTACACTCCGTCCGTTCGTACAGTCATAATTTCGTCCTACATACACTGACTCCCTCACCCGTTATTACACTCCGTCCGTTCGTACACTCATAATTTCGTCCTACATAGACCGACTCCCTCACCCGTTATTACACTCCGTCCGTTCGTACACTCATAATTTCGTCCTACATACACTGACTCCCTCACCCGTTATTACACTCCGTCCGTTCGTACACTCATAATTTCGTCCTACATAGACCGACTCCCTCACCCGTTATTACACTCCGTCCGTTCGTACACTCATAATTTCGTCCTACATACACTGACTCCCTCACTCGTTATTACACTCCGTCCGTTCGTACACTCATTATTTCGTCCTACATACACTGACTCCCTCACCCGTTATTACACTCCGTCCGTTCGTACACTCATAATTTCGTCCTACATACACTTACTCCCTCACCCGTTATTACACTCCGTCCGTTCGTACAGTCATAATTTCGTCCTACATACACTGACTCCCTCACCCGTTATTACACTCCGTCCGTTCGTACACTCATAATTTCGTCCTACATAGACCGACTCCCTCACCCGTTATTACACTCCGTCCGTTCGTACACTCATAATTTCGTCCTACATACACTGACTCCCTCACCCGTTATTACACTCCGTCCGTTCGTACACTCATAATTTCGTCCTACATACACTGACTCCCTCACCCGTTATTACACTCCGTCCGTTCGTACACTCATAATTTCGTCCTACATACACTTACTCCCTCACCCGTTATTACACTCCTTCGTCCGTTCGTACACCCATAATTTCGTCCTACATACACTCACTCCCTCACTCGTTATTACACTCCGTCCGTTCGTACACTCATAATTTCGTCCTACATACACTTACTCCCTCACCCGTTATTACACTCCTTCGTCCGTTCGTACACCCATAATTTCGTCCTACATACACTCACTCCTCACTCGTTATTACACTCCGTCCGTTCATACACTCATAATTTCGTCCTACATACACTGACTCCCTCACCCGTTATTACACTCCGTCCGTTCGTACACTCATAATTTCGTCCTACATACACTGACTCCCTCACCCGTTATTACACTCCGTCCGTTCGTACACTCATAATTTCGTCCTACATACACTCACTCCCTCACCCGTTATTACACTCCGTCCGTTCGTACACTCATAATTTCGTCCTACATACACTGACTCCCTCACCCGTTATTACACTCCGTCCGTTCGTACACTCATAATTTCGTCCTACATACACTCACTCCCTCACCCGTTATTACACTCCGTCCGTTCGTACACTCATAATTTCGTCCTACATACACTCACTCCCTCACTCGTTATTACACTCCGTCCGTTCGTACACTCATAATTTCGTCCTACATACACTGACTCCCTCACCCGTTATTACACTCCGTCCGTTCGTACACTCATAATTTCGTCCTACATACACTCACTCCCTCACCCGTTATTACACTCCGTCCGTTCGTACACCCATAATTTCGTCCTACATACACTCACTCCCTCACTCGTTATTATATTCCTTCGTCCGTTCGTACGCTCACCCATTCGTTCTTATTCTCCTTATTCGTTGGTACATATATATCTGCTGTTTTCTAATAACTAATTCATTAATTCGTACGTTTCATATTTCTTTCACTCGCCCATTATTTCAGAGGATGGCTTTATGCTCTTAAGATACACCCATAATAACAAAAACAGACATAAGAAAGTTTCCACCTGCATCATCCCTTCGGCGACCGGTTTGCAGCTCAAGAGGAAAACAAAAAACATTTCCACTTAACATTCCTTGAATAGATTTCAGTAAATGGTCGCACAACAACACGGAAATGGGGGGCATCTGACGAAATCTCGACCCGGCTCGTGAGTCTAACAAGACTGACAATAGAAAGGCCAGCGGATCACGAGAGCAGGTCCGATAAATTATTTCACATTTACATGATCACGCAGTTTTATATATAAAAAAGAAAAGTTTGTGTTTACCAATAAAGCCGGAGCACAACGAAGGAGGTCGCTGTAATCAATTAATCATGATGATATGCATGAGCGAACTGTAACCCCGGGCAGGCACGGGTGTAACATAACATTACCACTTCACGAGTTCGCTTACGTAACAAGATTAACTTCGGAAATTATGGTTTTAGTTGCTCACAAGACGAAGTTGATATTTCGAGGGGAAGTTTGCATTTGTATGATACTAGTAGTAGTAATTGTATTAATAATACAGCAATAATAATAATAATAATAATAATAATAATAATAATAATAATAATAATTCTTACTTACTGGCTTTTAAGGAACCCGGAGGTTCATTGCCGCCCTCACATAAGCTCGCCATTGGTCCCTATCCTGAGCAAGATTAATCCAGTCTCTATAATCATATCCCACCTCTCTCAAATCCATTTTAATATTATCTTCCCATCTACGTCTCGGCCTCCCCACAGGTCTTTTTCCCTCCGGCCTCCCAACCAACATTCTATGTGCATTTTTGGATTTGCTCATACGTGCTACATGCCCTGCCCATCTCAAACGTCTGGATTTAATGTTTCTAATTACGTCAGGTGAAGAATACAATGCGTGCAGTTCTGTGTTGTGTAACTTTCTCCATTCTCCTGTAACTTCATCCCTCTTAGCCCCAAATATTTTCCTAAGCACCTTATTCTCAAACACCGTTAACCTATGTTCCTCTCTCAAAGTGAGAGTCCAAGTTTCAAGAACAACCGGTAATATAACTGTTTTATAAATTCTAACTTTCACATTTTTTGACAGCAGACTGGATGATAAAAGCTTCTCAACCGAATAATAACAGGCATTTCCCATATTTATTCTGTGTTTAATTTCCTCCCGAGTATCATTTATATTTGTTACTGTTGCTCCCATGTATTTGAATTTTTCCACCTCTTCAAAGGATAAATTTCCAATTTTTATATTTCCATCTCGTACAATATTGTGTCACGAGAAATAATAATACGAGTAATAATAATAATAATAATAATAATAATAATAATACGAGTAATAATAATAATAGTCATCATCATCCGTGGAGCTACAGCCTTTTAAGGGTCCAGACCGACCAGCCGGCTGCTGGCCTAACAGTGACATGTCGAAGCAGAGGTGGACGATCATCCAACCAGAATGGAGATATACTGTAGTTAGCATGATGATCCCTCAGCCGTTACAGCTGGCGTCTGTAACCGGATTTCGGTACTTGTCGTAGCTCCCCAAGTGCATCAGGATGCTGGGTGGGCACCGGTTCCATAGAATGGTCGAAATGTCATTAGAATTTCTTTTCCCCATGAGGACTCGAACCAGCGCACATTCCGTAACGCAAGTCCTAGGCAGGACGCCCTAGACGACGCCCTTTAAGGGACCAGACCGACCAGTCGGCTGCTGCACTTTGCAGCTTGAAAGGGCCGACAGGATACACGTAAATGAATAGAAAACATATATTACGTTTTGTGATTAAATGCACGGTTAATTAGAAAATTAAGTTTGAAGTTTGAGCAATCCGGCAACATCGCCGCTAACACACTCTACTCGTGATACAGATGTAAGGGGTCAACGAACTCTCCGTACGTAAGCTGCATTCTGCCGAGACGTTGCCACTCATCCGCTCCGTGCAATGGCTTGAATTTGGGTTTTAAAATTAAATTTACACGAAAACCGTTCACGCCATTTAAATAATGCAAGAAGGATAAATTATTCTTTATCAGATTTCCTATTGATCTGGATAAAAATCAAGATCCTACTCGCAATACTTACCCAATAAAGGATTTGGGAAAAACATTTTTTTTTCTGAAAAAACTATGAACTTTCCACCAATATGATATTATAGTTTTTTGTTACATACTGTACAACATGAGTTATTCACTCTGGAAATCTATAAGGCTATTTCGCTTCCACCCTATTATATATATAATATACCGCTGCACCCGTTAGAAATAAATATAAAGTAATTATATAATTAAAATAGGACATTTGATCCAGGGAACATTCGTGTTTGATAGAAGGATAAATCGTTTATTATGTTACTTAATTTAAATTGAATTAAAAAATTAAAATGCGATCATTTTGATCCAGAGACATAACCATTATTTTAGGAAATACAGGAAACGAATGTACAGAATAGCCTATCAAGTTTTCTGTGCATAAGAATCTATTTTAATCTTACCTGTCCTCGATTCACTCAGAAGTTACTGTGATAACATTATAGCATTATGTCCATCTAGAGAAACTACACTTTCCAATGGTGAATTAATAATTAATTATACAAATCGGTTAATTTAGCTTCCGATATTACTTCATAGAAACGCAGAAACATTCTCTGTAGGCTATCTTTCATAGCTTTCGATTGTTGCTGTCCAAGGCCCCTTATAGACGAAATCATTTGTTCTTAATTCATTGCACCGTCTTAGATGGCGTTATTTTAATTTTAAAACTCATTTATCTCATTAAATATCAGTCCTATCAAAACTTTGTAAAGAATAAAACTTATCGGAAATCATTTTTAAAGAAACTTTTGTAATGTAACATTTTTCACAAGTGACATATTTCGATTTATTTAATTCAGGCACCCTTATAACCCCCCTTTTAAATGAAGTATTTTGAATGCCATATAGCCTAAAATCTAAGTTACAACGAACTTAATTCATATTCCAATTTTCATCGAAATGCGTCCAGCCATTATCGCGTGAAAAGGTAACAAACATACAGACAGACATACAAACAAAAATTTCAAAATGCGATTTTCGGTTTCAGGGTGGTTAATTATATATGTTAGGACCAATTATTTTTGGAAAATCGAAAATTACCAGAAAAATTTCGGCTACAGATTTATTATTAGTACATATATATATATATATATATATATATATATATATATATATATATAAAAAATGCTTCCTTACTTACAAATGGTTTTAAAGAACCTGGAGGTTCATTGCCGCCCTCACATAAGCCCGCCTTCGGTCCCTATCCTAAGCAAAATTAATCCAGTCCCTACCATCATATCCCACTTCCCTCAAATCCATTTTAATATCATCCTCCCATCTACGTCTCAGTCTCCCCAAAGGTCTTTTTCCCTCCGGTTATTACGACAATGCTATATCGATGGCTGAAAACCAGACTGTTCTAAGTCCAACTTTTGTTGTGTTCCAGTTCTTGTTTGCATATGAGGGGTTCACAACCAGACTGGACCAATTCCTTCTGGAATAGTTCTGAGAAATTGAGTCTTAAAGTTCCTGGCTCATGCTTAGCAACCTTCACCTTCCGTAGGAAATGCTGCCCTCTGTGGAGTAACAAATGAGTTACGGACTTTGTTTGTTATGGCAATGAATAAATCTAAGTTTTCTTCATCCGAGATTGTATTAATCCACAAACTGACCACTGGTGGACTTGGTCCACTATGGTTGTGAGTCCCTCATATATGAATCGAACAAAATTGTAAATATTCCTCTCCATAAACTTGGTATGAAGCTGTTCCAAATTGTTTCATGAAGCTATGAATCTCAGGTGCTTAAAAAAGCTCTCCTGAAAAAAAAATAGTAAAATGGACTTGGAATAGTCTGGTTCTAGGCCATCGATGTGGAAAATTATCGTGCAGCTCTACCAAACTAAAATGTCACGAGCCGCCACTGAACATGAAGTACGAGAACTCGAGTAACAGTGTACTATTAATTAGCCTGGAAAACAAAGTAGTGGTCAGTGTGTTGTGAACCTCCTACGAGCCTACTACTGCTCAACGGGAGACTCATCGAGGCCACGGTAGAGTTGGCCATGGAAGAAGAGGCGATCTGCACGTTCTCCTGGACAAACTAGAAAAGTGGCAGAATCCCCATGATGTGGGATCACTAAGACCAAGCTAGGACAATACTTCCACAACGGACATTCATTCCACAGGCGGGACTTGAAGCCGTAACCTTCCTTGCACTATTGAACCGTAATCTCAACCCACATATAAACATGGTCAGGAAGTTTAACGGTTACTCCATAATGATGTTTTACTTTGCCTCTGCAACATTTTGGCGTTTAGATTACGTAGGTATAACAAAAGAGCATCGCATCAGGAAACAAATGGCTATCGGCTCTCAAATCAACATGTCACGCTCCGTCTAGCGAACGGAACACACAACTCATCGAACTGCGATCGTATGAAACGTTGAAAGCGAAATTTATGGATGATTTAATACCGTCCAGAATAGACTTGTGATTAATTCCGCAACTTCATGAATTCTGTGCATGTTTCATCACGACATCCGTCACGAGATCTTTCGAATCTCGAGCATAAGCAAACAAAATGGATTCCTGCCTCCCACAACAAGCAAAATGTAGTTAGCAGTATGGAAATTGTTCTCGCCGCTGGAAAAGCTAACTATATTTTAGACAAACTTGTAAACATGGTATCATCTGTAATAATATTCACCTATGTTTGTTCTGTTGGTTTTTCAAAGACATCCTTCACAAAGTTTACAATTAACTTGAGAGGGGTATTTGAATTTTCTTTCTTATAAGAAATTTGCTTCATACAATAAAATTTAATCATGTAGTATTCGTAAACTGGGCTGCAAAAGAAATTCCGATACGAAATTATATTGTCTTATGAGGACTTTAGCAAACATGAAGAGGTGGAAAGCTATTTTCCCGAGATTCATTTTTTAAAAACATGTAAATACAACTTTTATAACATATTCATGTTATTATTTAATATGAAATAATTTTAAATTATTGATATATTTTTATTTTACAACATTAATAAGAATGCTACACGAAAATAGTGAAACTAGTTTACATGGTATTCCACAGCCTTCCTTATTGTTATTATTTATGGGTGCTGTCATTGTTACAATCGATATAATTATACGGCCAATTACGTTTCATATTGTATTAAGAACACGTAAAAATCAATATGAAGTCTATGCATAATCGATTGTGCTAAATATCGACCTTTGGCATCACAAGAGACTTCGTCCTTAAGTTTGTATGTTTGTACTAACATCATGTGATTGAAACAAGCATTAAGAACACGTAAAAATTCATATAAAGTCTAGAGCTAATCGATAGTGCTAAATATCGTCCTTTAGTGTGTATGTTCTAAATATCGATCTTTGTCGGAACACGAGACTTCGTCCTTTAATTTGTATGTTTATACTAACATCACGTGATTGAAACAGGCATTAAGAACACGTAAAAATCCATATAAAGTCTAGAGCTAATCGATAGTGCTAAATATCGACTTTTGTCGGAACAAGAGACTTCGTCCTTTAGTTTGTATGTTTATACTAACATCACGTGATTGAAACAGGCAATAAGAACACGTAAAAATCCATATAAAGTCTAGAGCCAATCGATAGTGCTAAATATCGACCTTTGTCGGAATAAGAGACTTCGTCCTTTAGTTTGTATGTTCTAAATATCGACTTTGTCGGAACACGAGATTCCGTCCTTAGTTTGTATGTTTATACTAACATCACGTGATTGAAACAGGCATTAAGAACACGTAAAAATCCATATAAAGTCTACAGCCAATCGATAGTGCTAAAGTCGACCTTTGTCTGAACAAGAGACTTCGCCCATAAGATTGTATGGTTTCTGTTAACATCACGTGATTGAAACAGGCATTAACAAAAAAAAGATATCAATTTTACTATAATTTTTTTAAATTTGACAGTTTTTGTATATTGTTACTATCAATTGTGGTAAATAATTTAATATAAAATTGTACAGAGTCATTAATATAAAACTAACACAGTTCTTTCTTTCTTTATTTCAAAGCGAATGATGCTAGCCACAATTTGTTATACCTGAAATGTAGAGCAACTTTGGGAGATTACTAACCTCTATAGCAAATGTTGAAAACTCTTTATTTATTCGGCTGGAAATTCACTTAATGACCAGTGTTTAACATCAAATTAAGCAGGAGTTTCGATTCCCTGTCATGAGATGCGCAGATGTTTATTCTTTATTCCTTATTGTTGGCAGTTTTCGACATTTTGTTTTAGTCACTGAAAATGCAGTACACATTAAACCAACGGCTCTTCCTTGTGAAGCAATACTGGATTACGAATTAAATTACAGCTACTCAAAGGGCATACCAGAGAGAATTTGGTGTTCCTAATCCCCCCAAAGAAACACAATACTGGGACTGGTACACAAATTGGAAACAACTGGATCTCTAAAAGAATAATAATTTTGATGATAATAAATTATACAGAATAAAGAAGAAACATCTGCGCATCTCGTGACAGGGAATCAAAATTCCTGCTTAATTCAACGTTTAAAAACTGGTCATTAAGTGAATTTCCAACCGAATAAATAAAGAATTTTCGACAGAATTTTCAGTAGACTGCATAGCGTAGATCAGTGATGTCAACTTGATGCCCATAGGAGCAAGCGCGCCCTTTAGAGCCCAGGAGAGCCTAAGCGCTTTACAGCGGAAAGGAAAGAGATAGACGAAAGAGGTAGTATATGCCGCTTGGTCGAGCTATATTCAGGGATGGCCAGCACTGATTCAAATGGATAAAGGGAAGAGAACTTATTAAAACTGTACCCATGTTAATTTTTAGATTTGTCTGAGAAGTATAAGTGCATTATAAGAATGTAAGTTTTGATTTTAATATTCATTTTTCACAAGTTTGCTTTTTTATTCAAAAGGAATATTTTCTCAACTTTTTTTTTACAGAAAAGTGAAATTTTCAGATATGTTTGTTTAGTAGCCTTACAGGTACTAAAACAATGTTTTCGTAAATCTAATATACCTTAAATACGTATTACTGAAGATAGTGTATTAAAATGTTTGAAAATATTCTCATGGAAAATGTTTGTAAGGAAATGAATAATAACAAAGCAAATACTGTTACATCATAAATAAAATATATGTGCCTATGTGTCGGTAAAACGTCAGCTGTATATCTTCAGCAGATTTCGAGATAATTTAATATTCTTATAACAGAAAGTTGCGCACTAATATCACCTAAAAGCATAATGCGATAAGAGATTTATTATGTAATATTAGTTACCGTTAAAACGTATACCTAGGCAACTTTGCTTTGTGCTATAATATTGTTTTGATTACTTAAGCTAAATATACCATCAATATCAATTTCAACTTATGTCATATTCAGTGTCTTTCTTTGGGATAACACTTTCTTTTTGAATGATGTGTTTAATTCACTTAGTACAGTATAGTTGTAGTTATTATGGAATTTGTGTGAATATTCCTTTTTTACTCTTTATTATGTTATTAACGTTTAAAACACAACTGCAATATTAGGCTAAGAAATAGGTTTTGGTACTTTTGTTTTCCAGACAATATATAAAATAACAAACAGAAAGAAGCCATATAAAAATAACGACACAAAATTTCACGTTCCGTTTGAAGTTTGTGCACCACTGTTTTCTTAATCCAACAGCTGCTTATTCCTCCTCCTATACCTAGCGCTTGATGCCCGCGCACGACGTCAAGGTCAGAAAAATACGCTTGCTTTGACATCACTGCTCTAAAGGGATATTAATTTTGATAATAATAAATTATAGAGAATAAAGAATAAACATCTGCGCATCTCGTGACAGGGAATCAAAACTCCTACTTAATTTAACGTTAAAAACTGGTCATTAAGTGCATTTCCAGCGGAATAAATAAAGAATTTTCAACAGAATTTTCAGTAGACTGTATAGCGTAGACGAAGCTTGTCCCAGAGTCTCTCTTCGACTTGCATTTGAATCATTTTTGTGACATGTTATTACCTCCCTAACAACGTCAAGGCGGGCTGCACACACCAGATTACCAGGTAAGAAGCAACACGTGCAGCATTGCTTAATCTGTTTGTTTTACTAATGCGGGGGGACAATGAGCTGTTAGCTGCTTGAATAATTCATGCTGCAATGTTGGTACAGTGGGAAATTGCATGCTACGGGATAGGGGAACCTCGTGTCAACAAATCTGAAGTCAACTAACAAGTAACCACCCACACACACACACTACAGGATCCATTGCACTTAATTACAGAGGGCGAATTTACCACGCTGCACTGCAATACAAACAGACGTCTAGATAAAGTGAGTTACCGACAAATCAAAATTAGTACTCAATTACCAAATACTTTTCGATTGCAGCGATATTTTACTACTTAATTAACTTATTATTCCCAGAACATGAATTTTACCAGCAATCGAAAAGTATTGGGAATAAATTTGAATAACAATAACCTGCGTCAACACATAAACAAAATACACCCAAAGCTACACTACGCATTAGAAATTGAAAACAACAAATCCATAAATTTTCTACACATCACAATAACAAAAATAGACAACAAACACACATTCAAAGTATACAGAAAACCCACAACAACAACAACACACATACACAACACATCCAACCACCCCACACAACACAAACAAGCTGCATTCCGAACAATGGTACACAGACTACTCAGCATACCAATGAACCAACAGGATTACAACGAAGAGCTAAACACAATCAAATACATAGCACAAGAAAACGGATACAACCCTAACATAATAGACAACATAATACGTAAGACAAAACATAACCACAAAAAACAGAAGAATACAACACAAACACAAGAACACAAAAAATACATCACACTAACATACGAAAACAAAAACACACACAAAATTGCAACCTCATTCAAGAAATTAAATTACAACATCGCATACAGAACAAATAACACTCTACAAAAACATCTCAACAGACAAACAACACAAACAAACAAATACAACCACACAGGCGTATACAAACTCAAATGTAACACCTGCAACAACTTCTACATAGGACAGACAGGCAGATCATTTCAAACACGTTACAAAGAACACACCACAGTCATAACAAAATTACAACAATCACCTCCACATATGCAGAACACATCACAAATGCTAACCACGCCCACAGAGACATCAACACAGACATGGAAATACTGCACATCCAACCAAAAAGCCAGAAACTAAACACACTAGAACAATATGAAATATACAGACACACGAAAACACACCCCAACGAAATTCTCAACACACAACTTAATTTCAGAACACATACACTCTTTGACTCTACATTATACCACACGAACACACCCTCACAGGAAACAAAACAAGAGGCGCCAAGACCAACAACGACCAGTTCTGAAGATGACCCATAAATAGGTCGAAACATGTAAACAAGGTGCGTTAGAATTTAACACAAGAAAGTCTCATCATACATATTCCGAAGTGATACATTGTTAAAAGTTGTGTAATCAAGATGTATAACATGAAAAAGTTTCCTTCCCAGACAGGATTCGAACCACGAAAGTCTTAGTTACCAGTCTATCGTGCTCTGGAGTGAACAAGGCTCTGAAATCAGCTACAAGGGTCGGTCCGGTTTTTTTTTTTTTTTTGTCATCACTGTACATATATAAATTCAGTCCCAAAGAACTTTCATAGCTATATTAGTGGCTTAAAATTTAGTTTAGCTGAATTTAGTTTGGGGGTAATTTCTTTAATATGATTTTTCCAATTTAACACATTATCGATCTTTAAGCCAAGAAATTTGGTTGTTGTTGTTTCTAATAGGGATCTATTATTAATTATTGCGCTAGAAATTTGCAACGTTGAATTTGGACAGGATTTAAATTGAATTATGTTAGTTTTGTTACAGTCACATATTTTGAAGAGATTCCAAGAAGAGATAAAGTTTTCTTTTTCCCTCACAATGATCGGATTCAAACCACATACAGAATAACTATTAGTGTTTCTTTCTTTGGGAATTAAAGCGACCGCATTGCAACGCCAAAAAATATAAATATGAGAATCGCGGTCAACAATGATACAGTTAATTATACTGCAGCCCACAAGCGTGTTCTTTTGCACGTTATCTCTGATCATCTGGTTCTAGAATCCCCTTATCATCGCTTCACCACGTCTGGATTATTCGCAGCTTTCATTTCCAGTTCTCAGATATTGTATCGGTATTCGAATTTTGAAGTAGTTTCCTTATTGCAATTTAAAGCAGTCTTCCGCATACCCCCGCATAACATCCGTGCGTGCGTTGCGCTGTTTCTCTATAATTAATTGCACTTTCTTTTGTCAGGTATATGAAAAATGTACGTGTGCGTAGTTCCGGAAGCTGTAAACTATGTAGAGTGGGGCGACGATACAAATATGCAAAAGTGCTCTTATGTGTGCGTAATCGACATTCTCATAGCGAGCACATCCGTTGCGTTGCCATGGCAAAGCGTTTCCTTATTTGTTGATAGTTGACATAATAACTTTTTATTAATTAATTACAGATTTTACCTTATTACATTAAAATAAAGGTATACACAAATGATTATGAAGATAATAATAATAATAATAATAATAATAATAATAATAATAATAATACTTACTTACTGGCTTTTAAGGAACCCGGAGGTTCATTGCCGCCCTCACATAAGCCCGCCATTGGTCCCTATCCTGAGCAAGATTAATCCATTCTCTATCATCATATCCCACCTCCCTCAAATCCATTTTAATACTATCTTCCCATCTACGTCTCGGCCTCCCTAAAGGTCTTTTTCCTCCGACCTCCCAACTAACACTCTATATGCATCTCTGGATTCACCCATACGTGCTACATGCCCTGCCCATCTCAAACGTCTGGATTTAATGTTCCTAATTATGTCAGGTGAAGAATACAATGCGTGCAGTTCTGCGTTGTGTAACTTTCTCCATTCTCCTGTAACTTCATCCCTCTTAGCCCCAAATATTTTCTTAAGCACCTTATTCTCAAACACCCTTAACCTATGTTTCTCTCTCAGAGTGAGAGTCCAGGTTTCACAACCATACAGAACAACCGGTAATATAACTGTTTTATAAATTCTAACTTTCAGATTTTTCGACAGCAGACTGGATGATAAAAGCTTCTCAACCGAATAATAACAGGCATTTCCCATATTTATTCTGTGTTTAATTTCCTCCCGAGTATCATTTATATTTGTTACTGTTGCTCCAAGATATTTGAACTTCTCCACCTCTTC